>CM035847.1:209624879-210128727 GCA_020510985.1 Pholidichthys leucotaenia | reverse complement strand
AAAATGGCGGCTAGGGTGACTCCCTCTTAGCGCCTTCAAAATGGCGTCTGCACGCTTACTCTGCTCATGCGCAGTTTTTCGTGCACGTCTTTCGGTCACGCGCGTGACTGTGCGTGTTCACGTGATGCGGGCGCGAGTCTCAGCGACAACGCCACGCCTTGCTTTTCAAAATGAGAGTTTAATCTCCAACTTTCACAAATAATGTTACCCCTTTAATTCCGGGTATAGTTTAGCGCTACTTCCCCAGTGGTTTATTCAGCGACCAGATCAAACCGCGTCCAGCTTAATCTGACGTCACCATGCTTGGGTAATTAAATTACAGAACTGGCCAGTTTAATTACTCCTTTCAGGATAATCGCCGAAAGGTTAAACTGGCGAGAGACAGGACGGTTTTCTTCGCGTTTCTGTCACTCTAGGCCTCTATGTTTCTTAATCCAGCATATAATAATATTGCTTAAACTTCTTTGCATGCATCAAAAACTGTTGACCTTAGTGGGTGAATCACTCACCCCCCTTTGCAGCTATCAGCCACCAGACTCCTCAGCGGGAGGTTAGGTTAACAAACACAGCAGACACACAGGCAGGAGCAGACGCAGGCCTCAGTCTCCCAAACAACACACAGACTCGCCGAATAGTGGATCAATATTTGCAGGAAAAAAAAATTATGATTTCAATGAATTTTCTTTTTGCATATACGTTTCCCAATTACAGAGGCCTCAAATGGGGCACCAATAAACTATCGCGTGAATTGCCTATAAAAATATTTGTCATAAGGTACAGGAATTATTTATTTTATTTAATAGTGGGTGTGAAAGGGGGCGGAGTTAAACCTTCACTTCTACACCCGCTAAATTAAATAAAAGCACTCGTAAAAGGAGCACCAGTCCTAACGGACAATAATATTAACTTTAATTTTAATTAATTTTGTACCTTAAATTACTTAATGAATCAGTCTCAGAGTTTCAGTGAGTTCTTGTCCTGCCGTGATTAGGAAACCTGTATATGCAAAAGAAAAACGCTTCACCTTCTCTCATTCACCCTTTTATTAAACTCATTCAGGTTAAATGGCATGGCGTTCAAATGATGGATAAACAGATTCAGATGATAACAGCGTAATATATTACATCAACTGATATTGGATTCCTGAACATAACATCCAGCGTTACACCTCTGTAGAACCAAGGAGAAACCAGACTTATGTTTCAACGGTAAATGAGGCTGAAATGTTTTAACAAAACAACGCAATTTTATGGGGAAAGTCATGAAAAAAATGAGAAAAACATTTACTAGGATAAGAATGGCTTCTGAGGTGAAGGAAAAAGTTTGAGAATTTGATTCTCTAAAAGTACGAGCTCTAAAGAAAAATGGTTTCTCCTCAGTAACCAGAAAGACTTGACAAACACAAAGAATAAAACTTCACAGGATCTTGAAACGGTGGAATAAAATCTTTTGAGATCTAGATTACTATTCTGCTTCTTTAATCTTAATTTAGTTCCTAATCTTTCTCAAAATCTCTTTCTTTCTTCTTTCTGTGTTTCTAATTCTTAATTCTCTCACCGTTCTCTATCTTGCTACTTGTTACATTGTTACTTTACTTCTTGCTAATCTTCCTGCCTGTTCTTTGTCTGATCGTATTTCTTACTCTTTGCTTACTCTGCTGATCTCAAATCTAACTTCTCTCTTTTAAAGTTACCTCGCCGGGTCGTAAAACTGATGATGTCGATCGCAAGACTGACCAATCGGCTTTTTCAGAAGCAGTTTGAAATGGCTGCTATCCAATGTGAGGACATTTCTTTGTTTGAGAGCAGCCAATCAAACGAAGACACCATCCCATGAAATTGCAGAGGGAAAATCAACACTCAGTCAGTTCTTATGAAATTAAGTGCTCAATATAAAATCTAACTAGATTAAATGACTTGGTTAATATTTGGTGATCATGCATTTATACCATTATTCCAATATTACATTGGTTTGAATAACACTCATGAATATAACATTTCTTATACATAATTATAATACATGCATTCACATTTAGATCAAAATGCAGCAAACCATGCAGCAAACCATGGTTGGTGATAAAAGAGGGATGATTTTCAGTGTCCTTAGGATCCAGAGGATAAGCTGAAAGAAACTTAATGTTTAGAACAAATTAAAAGTCATCTTACATACTGAAAACACATTTCGTAGGTATCCACTAGGAGGTACTGTTGAGCTGTAGATGATTTCCTTTAGGTCCATGGTATCTGGGCGGAAGTCTGGACAGCATCGGGGCTATAAACCCGTCAGATTAAGCGGTTTATGACTCTTTTTTTTTTAAAAGCATTGTTTCCTGTAAGGGTACGTTATCCAAATGCAGTGTTCATGTTGAGAGGTCTGGTCTCCTGAGTTTTATGTTCCTTTGAGCCTTTAAAAGCAAATTCTGATCCTTACAATCTCTGCAAGAGGCAACTGTTTACATTGGGGTCCTGGGAAAGCAAGGATCTTTGGTCAGGCCAGGAAGAGGCCTGCATGAGTCGACATAAAAGCCAGTGATATTCCTGAAAAGGCAGAAAAGTGGTATTCCTGTGTAATGAATAAAGTGAAATTCCTATAAAATGAAGAGAAGTGATCTTCTGTCTTGGTTTGAGGAGACGATGATGCTACAACATTTAGCATAAATTAGCTTATTGACCCCACAATATATTAGCTTAGATATCTTCGATCCAAGATGGCGCCCACAGCGGTCGACATGGTGCTTCGCTGCGCTCTTTGTTTGTTTTTGTTTGTCAATTGTGTGTCTGCTTGCACTTATACCCGTGAAGAACTTCTAAATATCAGGACTTTGACCCCCACGGACCTCCTCCCAGTTTTTCTAGCCCCTGCCGCCGATCTGGTTTATTGTTTGGCTCGGAAAGTGAGACGGCAGAAGAGAGGAAGACGAGCGGGCGCTCTCGTACGACTTCGCAGGAGAGGCTCGCGAACGGCGCTGCCTGGCATATTTCTGTCCAATACCAACTCTCTCTCTAACAAGGTGGATGAACTGAGACTGCTGATGCGTTTTAAGGACCTCGCCTCCTCAGCTGTCCTCTGCTTTACTGAGACCTGGCTCCGGGAAAATATACCGGACAGCGCGCTGCGCCTCGACGGCTTTCAGCTCTTCCGTGCTGATCGTGACACAGAGCTTTCCGGCAAGACCACAGGAGGCGGTGTCTGCTTCTACATCAACTGCAACTGGTGCTCTGATGTAACGGAAATTTCCAAACACTGTTCTCCTGCCTTGGAATTTCTTGTTATCAATTGCAAGCCCTTCTATTCCCCGCGGGAGTTTGCTTCTTTCATACTCATCACTGTGTACGCCCCTCCTGACGCGGACACGCGCGAAGCTCAGCGCGTGCTCGCGGATCACATTCAACACACAGAGCGGAGTTTTCCAGACTCGCTGATTATTGTGGCTGGCGACTTTAATCAGTGCAATCTGAGCCACGATCTCCCCCGCTACAAACAGTTTATTAAATGCCCCACCAGAGGATTAAACACACTGGATCACTGTTACACCACAGTGAAAGACGCATATCGCGCTGTTCCTCGCGCTGCGCTGGGATTATCTGATCACGTGATGGTTCACCTCATTCCCACATACAGACAGAGATTGAAGCTCACTAAACCTGTTGTGAGCACTACGAAGATACGGACCAGTGATGCTGAGGAGAAGCTGGAAACGTGCATGGAAATATCTGACTGGGGCATGCTTAAAGGAGCCACGCATGATCTGGATGAGTACACGGACACTGTGAACTCATATATCCACTTTTGTGAAGAGAACATTCTTCCATCACGCACCAGGGTGAGTTACTCTAATGACAAACCCTGGTTCACAGCTAAGCTCAGACAGATCAGGAAGGAGAAGGAAGCAGCGCTGAAAAGTGGAGACAGGGACTGCTACAGGGAGGTTAAATACCGGTTTAACAGAGAGCTGAAGAGGGCTAAATCTCTATACACAGAGAGACTCCAGCAGCAGTTCACTGCTAATGATTCGGCTTCCGTGTGGAGAGGACTGAGGCAAATCACCAACTATCGACCTAAGGCTCCTAAAGGTCAGGATGACAAAGCCCTTTGTCAGAGACTGTCCCAACACTATGCCCGTTTTGACACCTCGTCATCTGTGTCCAACTCCCCCCCCTCCCTCCAGCTCCACAGCCTCCACATTCCCTACTTCATTTAAGGCACCCCCCCCTCCTCCCCCCCTCCCCTTATCATCAGTGAGCAGGATGTGCTCAAACAGTTCTCCAGACTGAACCCGCGCAAGGCCCCCAGCCCAGACGGCGTGTCTCCCTCCACCCTGAGACTCTGTGCGAAACAGCTGGCTCCTGTCTTCACAGACATTTTTAACACCTCCCTTAAGTTATGCCACGTGCCGTCCTGCCTCAAATCCTCCACCATCATCCCTGTCCCCAAGAAGCCACGGATCACTGGACTTAATGACTACAGACCTGTAGCGCTCACCTCTGTAGTCATGAAGTCCTTTGAGCGCCTGGTCCTGTCCCACCTCAAGTCCATCACCACCCCTCTCCTGGACCCGCTGCAGTTTGCCTACCGAGCCAACAGGTCTGTAGACGATGCAGTCAACCTGGCCCTCCACTCCATCCTGCAGCACCTGGACTCCCCGGGAACCTACGCCAGGATCCTGTTTGTGGACTTCAGCTCCGCATTCAACACCATCCGCCCCGCTCTGCTCCGGGACAAGCTGTCCCTGCTCAACGTGCCTGACTCCCTCTGCAGGTGGATCATCGACTTCCTGACGGACCGGAGGCAGCATGTGCGGCTGGGAAAGACTGTCTCAGACTATACTAGCATCAGCACCGGATCACCCCAGGGCTGTGTACTTTCCCCCCTACTCTTCTCCCTTTACACCAACTCCTGCACCTCCAGCCACCAGTCTGTCAAGTTGATCAAGTTTGCGGACGACACCACCCTCATCGGGCTCATCTCCAACGGCGACGAGTCCGCCTACAGGAGAGAGGTGGCCCAGCTGGCGTCCTGGTGCGACAATAACAACCTGCAGCTGAACGCTCTGAAGACAGTGGAGATGATTGTAGACTTCAGGAAAGTCACAACCCCTCTGCCCCCCCTCACCCTCTCAGGCTCTCCCATCACCACTGCTGATTCCTTCCGCTTCCTAGGCACTACCATCACCAGGGACCTCAAATGGGAGCTGACCATCAGCTCACTCATCAAAAAAGCCCAGCAGAGGATGTTCTTCCTGCGGCAGCTGAGGAAGCTCAAGCTACCCACCAAGATGTTAGTGCAGTTCTACACAGCCATCATCGAGTCCATCCTCACCACCTCCATAACCGTGTGGTACGCAGGAGCCACTGCCAGGGACAGACTAAGGCTGCAGCGCGTCGTGCGCACTGCTGAGAAGGTGATCGGCTGCAAGCTCCCATCTCTCCAGGATCTGTACATCTCCAGGACCCGGAGGCGTGCTGGCCGGATCATAGCCGATCCCTCACACCCTGGTCACGTACTGTTTGCCCCCCTCCCCTCTGGTAGAAGACTTCGGTCCATCCAGACTAAAACCTCCCGTCACATGAACAGCTTCTTCCCCTCTGCCATTAGACTGCTGAACACTAAGTGACTCTCGTGCACCATGTACAGCAGCTCAACCAGACTCATGTTAATCATCACTGTTTTCTTCCTGCATTACCAACTGCACTATATAGTTCTCCACAGTATCTGCTGCTGGCTAATATATATTTTAACTGTTGACCAGTATCACTTAATCTTATCCTACACTTTATTACATGTATAGTTTATTTCTCTTATCTTATCATGTTTAATGTTGCAGCACTGTACCGAGACAAATTCCTAGTTTGTGTACTACATGAACAATGGCAATAAACCTGATTCTGATTCTGATTCTGATTCTGATTAGCTAACTTGTGTAGTTTTACAACACATCCTGTGTTTCAGGGCGTGCTAGTACTTGCTAACAGTAATTTGCCCCATTGTTAAATGTTTAAACTAACCTAACCAGACCCGGCCGATGTACAATAAACGTACATTGGCCGGGATCATGGGTCCCAAGAAAGCTCAGCAGACTGAGGAGGTGGACGACATCAAAAGATCGCTGGACTTCTTGGCTGAAGAGATTTCTGCTGTTAAGCTGCAGCAAAAAAACATTCTGGACCTGGTCGAGGAGGTGAAAGCGCTGCGGATCCAGAATGCCGAGGAGGACAAGAGGCTGGCGTATCTGGAAAGCAGAGTGTCGGAACTGGAGCAGAACACCCGGGTGAACGACGTGATCATCACAGGGCTCCACATTAAACCCCGATCGTACGCGTGAGTGGTGGCCGCGGACAGCGGAGGGAGGCTCGATGCGCTGGAAGATGAATCCACGGAGCAACAAGTGGCGGCCTTCATGCAGTCCAAAGGAATCCAGCTGGACTGTAACACCATTGAGGCCTGCCACCCTCTGCCCAGGAAAAACAGTGACAAACCGGCTGTCATCATGAGGTTTGTCAACAGAAAACACAAGACTGCGCTGCTTAAGCAAGGTAGGAAACTGAAAGGAACAAACATTTACATAAACGAGCACCTCACAAAAGAAAACGCAGAAATAGCCAGAAAAGCAAGATACCTGAGAAAGCAGAAAAAGATTCAAAACACCTGGACATCAAACTGTAAAATATACATCAAATTAAATGGATCACCTGAAGAAGCCAAGGTTATCAACATCCGTAATATTATGGAACTGGACAAATATCAGTGAATGTTATGAACTGGAGTCACAGCAACAAGAGACAATTGTAGGACACTGAAGGGATATACTCATCTGCATCAGGACATTTAACAACATGAAACAAAAGATCAACAAACAGGAACAACAGGAACTGAAAGTTTTTAAATATACAGATCACAACCCACAGGACGTAGAATATAACATAGACCCTGATAATAATTTATTTAGCTCCATCAATAATAACTGTAGTTACTACACGGATGAACAGTTTAACACAATGGTCACATCTGATTTCAATATTTCTATGATCCACTTCAACAGCAGAAGTCTCTATGCCAACTTTAATAACATTAAAGATTATTTACATCAGTTTAAAGAGCCATTCAATATTGTGGCAATATCAGAGACGTGGCTCAGTGAAGAGAAAGGAGTGGATTTTACCATGGATGGCTATGAATTAAATTATATAAATAGAAAAGTGAAAAAAGGAGGAGGAGTTGCAATTTATATTGACAAGAGCTTGAAATACAAGGTTGTTGAAAATCTGTCAGTAACTGTGGATGATTTATTTGAATGTATTACAATAGAAATCTGTCTGGACAATGTGAAGAATATAGTAGTGAGCTGTGTATATAGAACACCTGGATCAAATATTGACTTATTTAAGGACTGGATGGAAAAAAATGTATGCAAAACTAACTCGTAAAGTTATGTTCATCTGTGGGGATTTCAATATAGATCTGATGAATTCAAAACAACATAGTTTGACAGAAGAATTTATCAACACAATGTACAGTATGGGCTTACATCCAACAATTACCGGACCTAGCAGAATCACGTCACACAGTGCCACACTAATAGATAACATATTCACAAACATTATGGAAAATAATATCAGGAGTGGGCTTTTATTGAATGATATCAGTGACCACCTGCCAATTTTTGTTGTCTATCAATGTGATTATAGGAAGAAAAAGTATACCAAAAATATTAAATATAAAAGAATAAGAACGGAAGAATCTATGTATTTACTGACAAAGGAATTATTAATACAAGATTGGAAGATAGTTTATGATGAAAATGATATAAATAAAGCATAAATAATAAATAAATTTTTGCAAATATTTCAATCATTGTACAATAAAAACTGTCCTTTGTGACAGACAACAAAAGAAAAATATTCCTTGGGTCACCAAGGGGTTAATAAATGCATGTAAAAAGAAAAATACATTATATAAACAATTCATTAAGTGCAGAATGGTGGAGGCTGAGATCAAATATAAAAGATATAAAAATAAGCTTACTAATATAATGAGGACCTGTAAGAAAGAATATTACAACAGAATATTAGAGGATAATAAAAATAACTTAAGAGGAATATGGCAAGTACTCAATGGGATTATTAGTAATCGACCTAAGAATGCTAATTATCCAGAATATTTTATTGAAAATGGCAATTTGATAAATAATATGGAGGATGTGGTCAGTGGTTTCAATAAATTTTTTGTAAACGTTGGTCCTGAATTAGCAAAATCAATAGTGACAACAGAAACAAACAACAATGGCTCTGTAAATGAAATAGAAGATAGAAATCCAAACACAATCTTTTTGGGTGCAGTTACTGAAAAGGAAATTATCGAGACTGTGAGTAAATTTAAGAACAAAAAAATCAACGGACTGGAATGAAATTGACATGACAATAGTGAAAAAAGTCATAGAAGGAATTGTTAAGCCACTCACCCACATCTGTAACCTGTCATTTCAAACTGGTAAATTTCCAAACAAAATGAAAATAGCAAAAGTAATACCTCTATACAAAACAGGAGACAGTCATTGTTTCACAAATTACATATTTTATTACTATATTTTCTATTCATTTTACAACTCAGTGTATATATATATCTATCTATATCTATCTATATCTATATCTATAGATATAGATATAGATATATATATATACACACTACCGTTCAAAAGGCTGAGGTCACCCAGACAATTATTTTGTGTTTTCCATGAAAAGTCACACTTATTTACCACCATGAGTTGTAAAATGAATAGAAAATATAGTCAAGACATTGACAAGGTTAGAAATAATGATTTGCATTTGAAATAATAATTTTTTCCTTCAAACTTTGCTTTCGTCAAAGAATCCTCCATTTGCAGCAATTACAGCATTGCAGACGTAACATGATTGCACAAGGGTTTTCTAATCATCCATTAGCCTTCTGACACAATGAGCAAACACACTGTACCATTAGAACACTGGAGTGATAGTTGCTGGAAATTGGCCTCTATACACCTATGTAGATATTGCACCAAAAACCAGACATTTGCAGCTAGAATAGTCATTTACCACATTAGCAATGTATAGAGTGCATTTCTGATTAGTTTAAAGTTATCTTCATTGAAAAAAAGTGCTTTTCTTTCAAAAATAAGGAAATTTCTAAGTGACCCCAAACTTTTGAACGGTAGTGTTGTAGAAGATGCCTTACAAACGAGACTGAGTTTATTTCTCAGGAAAGCTTTATTGGAAGTCACATCTTCTATCATCAAAGTTCTCAGCAGAAAAGAGACAGAACCAACTTTCCTCACAGCTTATATACACCAGAGATACTAAACCCCCACATCAAGTATCTCACACCTTCACCCCACAGAAGCTCAGTAAACACATGAACCCACAGTCACATATAGCCTCCGAGACTTGCTGGCGCCTCTGTCTCCTTCTCCACCTCGGGGGCTCCCGTTGGGACATTGTCTCTGACTTCCGTCTTCCCCAGCACCCACCTCCTAGCCGAGGTCCCTGCTGGGGCATTGTTCCTTTGGAGGTTTGCTCTGTAGGGTCTGCACCGTCATGCCTACTGGATGCATGTGGGGGAGAATGCGTACCATACAAGCATGCCATATATGTGCCTTAAATATGCACCATATAACCCCCCCCAAACGTTCAAATAAGGACAAGTTACACTTCAAATGCATAGAATCATGACACCCCCACACAGAACAAGAGAGAAAAAAACTTGGCACAACAGATCACATGTCCCACTGCTTGGGCTTCAATTCTCTGCCATATCTGCTGTGAGCAGGTCTCGCTCTGCCTGTGGCTGTCTGCTGCATCTGTGAAGTAGAATCATTAACACATCGTCGTGAAAGCTTAGCAGAGCGTCTCCCGGGTGGCCTGCCGCGGCGGGGGGCTCTGGCCAACTGTACTGGGTCGTCAGCTAACACAAAAGCGGGTTTGAGTCTGTTAATGCAGACTAAGTCCCTCCTGTCTCCCAAATCGAGCAAAAAATGCTTTTCCCCGGTTTCTAACACTCTGAACGGTCCATCGTAAGGTGGCCTTAAACCTAACCTCTGGCCGTCGTGTCTAACAAAGACAAATTCTGCATTCTTCAAGGTTTTGGGCACAAAAACACGTGGAAAACTGTGATGAACGGGACCGGGGAGGGTGTGTGACCCCGCGTCGCTCTGCAGCAGCTGAGCGGGGAGGTGCTCCGGAGCAGGGTTCTCAGGGAGGAAATCTCCCGGTAACCGGAGGGGTTGGGCGAAAACAAGTTCGGCCGGAGAGGCTTGCAAATCCTCTTTAGGTGCTGAACGCAACCCTAATAAAACCCATGGGAGCTTATCAACCCAATTTGTGTCCGTGAGAGCCGCTCTGAGGGCTGCTTTCAATGACCGGTGGAAGCGCTCGCACAAACCGTTGGCCTGGGGGTTATACGTGGTCGTGCGATGAATTTTCACCCCCAGGCTGAGTGCCATGGACGACCAGAGCTCGGAAACAAACTGGGGTCCTCTGTCAGACGTTATGTCTGACGGGATACCAAAACGCGCGACCCAAGTTGTTAAAAAGGCACGTGCAACATCTGCCGCTGTGGTTGCCGCCAGAGGGACCGCCTCTGGCCAGCGCGTGGTGCGGTCTACCATGGTTAAAAGGTGTGTGAACCCCTGGGACAGCGGAAGAGGTCCTACTAAGTCGATATGCACATGATCAAAGCGTTTGGCCGGGATGTGAAAAGGTTCTAGAGGGGCTCGTGTGTGTTTGTGTACCTTTGCTCTTTGACACGCAGCGCAGGCTGCAGCCCACTCTTTGACTTGTTTACGCAGCCCCGGCCAAACAAACTTCTCTCCTACCATTTTGATAGACGCGCGGACGCCCGGGTGTGCCAGTGAATGTATTAAGTCAAAAACACGGCGACGCCACGCAGCCGGGACCACGGGACGGGGACGCCCCGTGGAGGTATCGCAGATTAGGGAGGGCATGCCTCTTTGAAGCACCCTGTGCTCCAGCCTTAGCCCTGTTGGCCCAGACTGGAGCGCGCGCACGTCCGCGTCGCCAACCTGTTCAGCGGCCATGGCTGCATAATCTAACCCGATGCAGACCGGGGCTGTGAGCGCTTCCGCGCCGCAAGCCTGACCTAGGTCTGCAGCCGCCGAATCTGCCCCCTGGGGGCCTGTCGCTGCAACTGCACGCAAGAGGCAATCAGCCACTACATTGTGTTTATCCGCTACGTGTTGAATGTCAGTGGTAAACTCCGAAATTGCAGCCAGCTGCCTCTGTTGTCGGCCCGACCAAGGCTCTGAAACCTTAGCCATTGCAAAAGTTAAGGGTTTATGGTCCACGAACGTGGTAAAACGGCGCCCTTCCAACCAGAACTGGAAGTGGCGGATGGCCAAATGCAGGGCCAAAAGCTCCCTGTCAAACGCGCTGTATTTACGCTCGCTATCGCGCAACGTTTTGCTGAAAAACGCGAGTGGTTGCCAGCATCCTGCCACCAGTTGCTCGACAACCGCTCCCACTGCCACGTCGGAGGCGTCTGTGGTTAGCGCCATGCGAGCTGCTGGCACCGGGTGTGCCAATAACACAGTGTTCGCGAGGGCTGATTTGACCTGTGAAAAAGTGCGCTCCCGATCCGGGGACCACTCGACCTTAGATGCAGGTTTTTGTTTCTTTAATGCCGCGTACAATGGATGCATGAGCCGTGCCGCGTTTGGGAGGAAACGGTTATAAAAATTGACCATCCCCAAAAATTCCTGCAGCGCCTTAACCGTCTGCAGTTGGGGGAAATCCGTTATCGCGCACACTTTATCTGGCAGCGGGACCGCGCCTTCTGGCGACACGCGGTGTCCCAAAAAAATCGATTTTCGCTACCCCGAATTGGCACTTCGCTGGGTTAATGATCAGCCCGTGTTCTGTGAGCCTCTGAAAAATGGCTGTGAGATGGCTTTCTTGCTCGGCCTCGGATGCGCTGGCTACCAAAATATCATCCAAATAAGCGAACACGAAAAGGAGGTCGCGCAGCACTGCATCCATCATGCGTTGGAACGTCTGCGCGGCGCCCTTGAGGCCGAAAGGCATGCGCAAAAACTCGAAAAGCCCTAAAGGGGTTATAACTGCCGTTTTGGGTATGTCCTGCGCACGGACTGGAACTTGGTGATAACCACGCACCAAATCTATTTTGGAAAAGATGCGCGCCCCCGCTAAATGCGCCGAAAAATCCTGGATGTGCGGAATCGGATAGCGGTCGTGGGCTGAAGCATTATTTAATCTGCGGAAATCGCCGCAAGGGCGCCACGAGCCGTCAGCCTTGGGTACCATGTGCAGGGGTGACGACCAGGCGCTGTTCGAACGCCGGACTATGCCCAGTTTTTCCAAGTTGGCGAATTCCTCGCACGCGATGGCCGGTTTAGCTGGGTCCAACCGCCGAGCTTTTGCAAAAACAGGGGGGCCCGAGGTACTTATGAAATGCTCGACCCCGTGTTTGGCAACTGACGCTGAAAATGTAGGGACCGTGAGTGCTGGAAACTGGTTGAGTAATGCATGAAACTTACCACCCGCAGCTGTGACATTGGAATGTGCAGAAGGCAGGGCCACCCGAGCTGTGCAGGAGATAGAGTAGAAAGACAGTGCATTTACAATACGTCTATTAGTAAGGTCAACTAACAAACTGTTTGGGCACAAAAAGTCAGCACCTAACATGTTGTTGTTAACTGCAGCAACAACGAAGGTCCACTCGAAGGTGCGCCCGTGGAGGGACAGGCGGAGCGTCTTCTCCCCATAGGTTTTGATCATGGAGCCGTTCGCCGCTAACACCAGGGGGCCGCTGGCTGGCGCCAGGGTGTCCGCATAGGTAGGCTTGACAAAACTCAGCTGGGAGCCCGTGTCCACCAGGAATTCTTTCCCAGAATTCGCGTCCGTCACGAAAAGCAGCCTGTTCTTCGTGCTGAGAGTCGCAGCTGCTACCGGCTCCCGGGCTTGGCGTTTCCCTGGCGCTGATACCGGCACGGTGGGACGCATCTGTGGGCTTTCTCGGCGAAACGTCGATGGTAGAAGCAGAGGGCGTTGTCAGCTCCGCTTCTCCTGGTCTCTGCCGCTGCTGCCGTCAGTGGATCCGGTGTCGCAGCCTCTGGTCTCCCTCCTTCTCGCGAAGGGGCGGTCATCTCCGCTGCTGCCGTCGTGGCCGCGCGCCGTCTATGGGAGTCGACGAGGCGTTGCGCCACCTGTCCCAGCTCGTGGTAGTCGCGGTTGACGAGCGGCTGCGAGCTGGCCAGGGTGACTCTCACTGCTGGCGGGAGCGTTCTGAGGAAGAGATGGGCGAAGATAAAACTGTCGTCATCCTCGCCTCTCAGGCTCATCATCTTTGCCATCAGATCCGCTGGCCTGTCTGCTTCTCCCTCTGTCAGCGCCAGGAGCTTCTCTGCTCGCTCTTCCCGCGAGGGAGTGAAGGCTCGGATGAGGGCAGCTTTCAGTGTGCCATACTTGTTGTCTTGGGGCGGGTGGTTGGTCAGGCTCTCCACCCGTTGCACTGTGAGGCTGTCCAGCTTCGCGACGACATGGTAGAACCTCGTTGTATCCACTGAGATTCCCCGAAGGTGGAATTGCGCCTCCACAGTGGTAAACCAGGAGCGCGGGTTATGTTGCCAGAAGTCGGGCAGCTGTAGCATGGTAGCTGCGTTAACCCGGTTGGCTCCTGAAGAGTCCAGTGCGGAAAGCTCGCCGTCACCGGCCATAGGTAATCGTAGGTCACCAGTGTGGAAGATGCCTTACAAACGAGACTGAGTTTATTTCTCAGGAAAGCTTTATTGGAAGTCACATCTTCTATCATCAAAGTTCTCAGCAGAAAAGAGACAGAACCAACTTTCCTCACAGCTTATATACACCAGAGATACTAAACCCCCACATCAAGTATCTCACACCTTCACCCCACAGAAGCTCAGTAAACACATGAACCCACAGTCACATATAGCCTCCGAGACTTGCTGGCGCCTCTGTCTCCTTCTCCACCTCGGGGGCTCCCGTTGGGACATTGTCTCTGACTTCCGTCTTCCCCAGCACCCACCTCCTAGCCAAGGTCCCTGCTGGGGCATTGTTCCTTTGGACGTTTGCTCTGTAGGGTCTGCACCGTCATGCCTACTGGATGCATGTGGGGGAGAATGCGTACCATACAAGCATGCCATATATGTGCCTTAAATATGCACCATAGTGTGTATATATATATATATATATATATACTATATACACACACACACACACACACACACACATATACATACATGATACTGTACAATATGTGGTCTTGGTCTCGAACCCTTAAAGTCTTGGTCTTGTCTTGGTCTCGGCTCACTCTGGTCTTGGTAATGTCTTGGTCTGGGTTAGCGCGGTCTTGACTACAACACTACCACCAGCATCAGTCGCCTCATCTGGGGTCCTGTCAGTGTCAGCCGCCATGCCTGGAGCTCCACCAGCATCAGCCACCACATCTGGGGTTCCGCCAGCTTCAACTGCCATTATGCCTGCTGCTTGGGCCACCGCAGCAGAGTCGCCTGAGTCCTGGACGGTGGTGGAGCTCGAGTCAAGGCAAGTTCTCTTTTCTGTCTCTACATTATCAGTTTTAGAGAAATCTTGTCTTGCTCGGGGTGGGGAGAACCTGTTGCAGCTGCCAACTGCTCCTGAGTTTTCCTTGCCGGGCTCCACCGCTACCAGTAACAGTGATCTAGTATTATTCTCTTCCTCCCCATCTGAGGTGGCCGTGTCAGGGAAGGATTCCCAGACAGATGGATTTGAGATGCCCCAGCCTGAGTCGCCGGAGTCCTGGACGGTGGTGGAGCTGGAGTTAAGGCAAGTCCTCTTTTTTGTCTCCACTATGTCAGTATTAGAGAGATCTTGCTTTGCTCTTGGCAGGGAGAGACAGTTGCAGCTGCCATCAGCTCCTGAGCGTTCCTTGCCGGGCTCTTCTGCTACAGGTGATAGTGACCCGGTGTCTGTTTCTTCTCTCCTGTCCAAGTCCTCATCTGGTTCTGCCGATGGTCATTGGCCTTCGCCTGAGGTCACTAAGGGTCGCCAATCTTCGCTTGAGGTCACTGAGGGTCCTCTGTCTTCACCTGAGATTGCCGAAGGTCCTCCATCTTTGCCTGAGGTCACCGAGGGTCCTCCGTCTTCACTTGAGATCGCCGAAGGTCCTCCATCTTTGCCTGAGGTTGCCGAAGGTCATCCGTCTTCACCTGAGGTCGCCGTTGGCCAATGGTCTTCGCCAGAGGTCACTGTTGGTCAGCAGCCTTCACCTGAGTTCGCCAATGGTCATCAGTCCTTCACATCTGGTTTCCCTGCTGTTCAGCCATCTTTGCCGCTTGGTTTTCTCGCTGATCAGCCATTTTCGCCATCTGGTTTCCCCGCTGATCAGTCGTCTTCATCATCTGGTTTCCTCGCTGGTCAGCCATTCTCTTCATCTGGTTTCCCCGCTGATCAATTGTCTTCATCGTCTGGTTTCCACACCTCAGCCCCTGCGATCCGCAAAGGGCACGGGTTCCAGCTGCCGCGGGGGGGGGGGGGGGGGGGGGGGGGTCATGCCCCACGGCCCGTTAGCTCAGGGATGCTGGGAGACCAACCGATGGACTACGTCCTTTGCTTAGGTGGCTTAGAAATTCTAGGAGGCCACCCGATTTATTCCACCGTGTGATCTGATTGTTTTGGGACTTCTGTAGGCCACCTGAACTGCTTTGCTTTTTCACCCAGTGGTCCTAGAGTTCTGTTGCCATCTGATCTGTCCTATTTTGTGGGTCATGAGCAAGTGTTTTTGTTTTGTCCCTCCTAGCCTGCTTTCCCCCACTGCCCTCCCTGGTTGGGCTGTTGTTCTGTTCCTATTGGGGGGATGGGGGGGGGGTTGTTGGTGTGCTTTCTTTTTCTTTTTTGATGTTACCTTGGGGTGTCTGGAATCCACCCCTTTGACGGGGGGGGGTGGGGTCTGTCATGATGATCTGAACTGCTTAAAATTAATTAGATATTACATACCATACCAAGCAGCTGTGCTGTATATGCATTCTATGGTTTTTTCTCATATATCATACTGTTTGACAGTCTGGGCTCAAGCAGCTCCTTCCACAATAAAACATATAGGTTCATTATATAATCAAACTCTAAAAATCTTGGATAAAAAGCCCATTAGGTGGCATCACTGTTATATTTTAAAAAAATACAATCTATTGAGTTTTGAGAGTTTCATTGACCTCTGTTTTCTGAAATTAATTTTCAAATGTTTCCATAAATCAGCGCCAGAGCCACTTGCTGGTTTCATCCAAAGACAGGACAGCAGCAGAGCCACCAGGAGTTCTGTTAACAATAACTGTAAAATATCCCACCGCAGAACCACATTTGGACAAACAGCTTTCTCTATAAAGGGCAGTCATATCTGGAACACAATGCCAAATGAAATTAAAATAATAACAGACTTTAAAACATTTACTACAAAGGTTAAAAACTGGCTGAAAAATAAACAAGAATGTATCCATGTATGAAATGATTGTCTGCAGGGTGTGAGTGAATGAAGGGAAGGAATGAATGTGTTTGTTTATAGTGAGTGACGAAGGGAGGGAGGCCTGAAATAGGCAAATGTGAACCAGGTTTTTATATTGTGTATTTATAATCTTGTTTGCATTGATGTATGTGGTTATTGTTTATTCTGTTTTCATTTTTTCTTTTCCTTATCCTTCTTTCTTTTTACCTGTTTCTTCTTTCTAAAGCCCATCCAGGGACAAGAGTTGCAAATTAGCTAATAGCTATACACTCTTTGTGCAACACATTAGATTGATTGTCATTTGATTAATTGTCTATGTTTATTGCACTGTCCCTGTCAAATAAACAAATAAAATTAAAAAAAATGAGGAGCATGGTTGGGGAACCCTGCTCACGCTTTTTGTTTCTGATTATTTTCTGTAATTTCTCTACTGTAGGGTAGTATTTAATCTGGTTGGATGAATGTTTATGTTATTTGAGTTTGCCATTTGTTTCTGTTTATGAAAGTCTCTGTTCTTGGTTTAGTTACTGTTATCTTGTCTTTGATATTATGTGTCTGTAACCATCCAGTTTTGTATCTTGAATATCATCTGCCCTTTTAGACATGAGCCTACCCTTTACCTTTGCCTTTAGTTCTCTTTTTGTAATATGGTATTTAGTAGTATTTCTGTATTTACATCTCTTGTTTTTTGTATTTATCTTGTCCTCACCTTGGTGGATATTTTCCTCTTTTTGAATTCTCTGGTCTGGCGCTCATTCTGTAATCATTTCATATTTATAGTCAGTTACACTTTGCTATATTCTCCTGTTTATTTTGACAGCGCTCCTTGTTTACTTCCTCTTTCAGCTCAGGTTTGCGGGCTGTCAACAGCTGTCACGTATTCGGTTCATTATCCTCGTTCGCTACCCACACCTGTTATCATTTGTGTTCTTTTCCCTTTGCCTTATTTAACCCTAGAGCACTATCGCTGGGTGATTTTCACCCGAGCAAATGTATTTACATGATTTTCAATATGTTGCATTTTTCTGAGTGTTATGGGTCCTTGGGTAGCTTCACCATTGTTTTTGACATCTTTGAAGGTGTGAGTGTTTCCCTACCCCAAAGCCCACTTTTTCCTACAGGCATGCATTTGGGTGATTTTCACCCGGCAATAGTGAAAGAGGGTAAAGTACATTTTGGGTGGATTTCACCCGGTGATAGTGTTAGTGTATAAAATCAGAACACTTTCGCTATAAAAAGTAACACCATCACTTTCGCCGGGTAATTTTTACCCGATATAATATATCCAACAAAAAGTACTTGTCATAAAAAATACATCAAAATATGACAACACATGATAAATTAGAGTAGTTTTCTTTTATTTTCAACTGTGGCATGTGTAACAAAATGAAAAAAAAAATGTCATAGGAGGACATGCTTTACTGAAAAATTAGGAATTCATGAACAAAAAATTCCTAAAAAAAAAACAAAACCAAATAATGATACTGGAAAGTTGGCCTTTGGTCCACCCATTCCTGGGACATGTGAGACTGCTTGTAATGAATAGGTAAGTAAAAGTGGTCCTGGAATTTGCATGCTATCCTTATTTAGTGCAGTGGTTATGAATAAATATCAGAAAGTGGTGATTTCAAAGGGAATTCATATGGTGAAAACAATATTTTAGTCAATTGGTCATTTTTACCCACTCAAAAAATACCATTTTTTGTTCCTCTCTCCTGCAGCTGTTCGCGTGTCAAGGAGTCTGTGCCTTCACCAGGGAAGTCTCACATGTCCCAGGAATGGGTGGACCAAAGACCAAGTTTCCAGTGTCATTATTTTTTTTTTTTTAGGAATTTTTTGTTCATGAATTCCTGATTTTTCAGTAATTTTGGAGCATTTTATGGGGGTCCTCCTATGACATTTTTTTTTCATTTTGTTACACATGCCACAGTTGAAAATAAAAGAAAACCACTCTAATTTATCATGTGTTGTCATATTTTGATCTATTTTTTATGACAAGTACTTTTTGTTGGATATATTATATCGGGTAAAAATTACCCGGCGAAAGTGATGGTGTTACTTTTTATAGCAAAAGTGTTCTGGGGTTAAGGGCCACTGCACCGCTGTTCAGTGCAGCGTCCAGACGTGAGTCCCACATCTCTTTTCATTTTGTATCCCAGCGTGTGTCCTACACTATTATTCCTCTCTGGCTATTTGGTCTTACCGGCATGCGTTCCATGCTTCAGCCTTTTTCATCCAACGTGTGTCCCATGTATCCTGCCTGTATTAGTAAGTGTTTTGTTCCTGTTGGTTTTTGTGTTTTTATTAAACTCCCTGCAAACTCACAACACCAGTGTTTAGGTCTTCGTTCCGCCCTTTCCGGACCAGCTATGACAAGAATACTTGTTTTCTATGGGCAATGCACTAGTTTTAGGTTAGTTACAAAATTGGAACCTAGTCAGTATGAGGTAATTTCGAGGTACTTGTGCATAACATTACTTGAACAGTTACACTTCTCTTAAGCATGGAAACTACAGGGCTTCTTATACTACAGGGTACCTATATAGTAAGTACAATGTACCTGATAAGAACTGTATGTGTTACCTAAAGGGTAACAACAAGATACTTTTATGATAATAACTTAGCACTTGCATTGTTTTACACCAGTACTTACACAGAAAGTACATAGTACTTTACAAGCTGTTGTCAAGTTTTACTAAATTTTGTAAGCTTAAAGCAAAACAAACAAAAAAATGACAGCAGATCCCCATAAGAAGTCAAACTAAAGGTAGCCTACATAAAAGTTTTAAACATGAGGAAAAATTTGCACAGCCAACTTTAGTATACAACCTGATCCAGATTAATTAATTAATTAATTAATTAATTAATTAATTAGTGAGCAAGCAATGGTTGGATTACAAACAGCAGACTATGTTATGTCATGTGCTAAGCCTCTAAAGTCCACCCATCCATCATCTACTGCTTACCCACCTCTAAAGTGTTCAGGTAAATTTGTCACCACTTTTCCTGGGGTCATATGTGGAACCCTTCCACCTGCTGGTTCCCCCCCTCCCTCCCTCCCTCCCTCAGGGTCAGCCTTCTTTGTTTCAGCAGTTACCTGGAACTCTTTTAACTGCTGGTGGGAACAGTATCTGATCAGCACTCTCACACCTGTCCAGCTTCACGTGCGTGTGTTTCTCTGTGTGTTGTTGGTGTGTAAACCTCCGCCCGGTGCACTGATGTTATCAGGTCCAGTGAACTGTGGGATAAATGGATTCTCATGCTCACCTCAGCTGAAGCCTTCATGGACAGCAGCTGACCTGAGCCCTGGGGAACCCAACTGCGCTGTTGTTTTTTCCCCCCACCAATTCTGAATGGAAGGAAAAAGGGAAGAGCAAAATGGAGTGAAGAGGCAGGGGGTCCTTGGGATTAAGCCAGTTGACAGCTCCTGTCTCTCCCTGTAACGACTTATTTATTCAGGGATAATTAATCAGGCGCACTTTTTTGGCGGTATGATTAATGCGCTTTGTCATTTGTGCTGCAGCGGTGAAAATACAGTGGGCCGCTGCTCGCCTTAACCGGCAAAGCAGGAAGTCATGTTTAAAATATCCTAGTGATGAACGCTGAAAATAGGCCTACTAGTTTAGTGAGGTAAGCAACCCCTTTCTGTAGCAATAACTGGAGGGGGGGGAGATGTCGGGCCAATTTTTCCACAGTGAATCAAAACTTTCAGTTTCTAATTATATATTTTACTTTATCACAGAGCCAATCTGCAGGGTAAACATTTCTAAGACTGGTTTATTGTCTTGACATCTGTGACAAATCCAAAAAATTTTTCCACTTACATTGTCGTTCCCACAGTATTTCATTCCTCCTCATGGTAATTTCCACTTCTGCCTCTGGGCTTGTGAGCTCATGGACAGTCATATGACCTCACAACAGTCTCAGGGCGCCACCGTGTGGCTGTACAAAACATTGCGGACTAGACATTTCGTTATTTTACCACGTGGGCTGAGGTGCAGCTTGTGGCTTTGAACCGCCGTTAAAAAAAAAAAGCTTTCACTTTCATTGCACATACAAAGGAAAATAGTAATTTATGGTTGGTCTGGGGGAAAACTCGCACATTTTGAAAAGTGGTAATTTAACAATAGCTAATTTTTAAGATGAAAAGTAGGTTTGTACATACGAAAGAAGAGGTACTCAAAAATTCTTCAGTTTATACAAAAGGTGGTAAAATTTATATAAAAAATGCTTATACCCTACAAAAAGTTGCTAATTTATAAGCAAATAGTTACATATTTACAAGTTATAATCTGGAAGTGAAAAAAATTGATAGTAGAAACGCCTATAACCTTCTTGAAGGCCAGTTTATAGGTTACTTATTTTGTTTTACCTTCATTTAAAACTTTTTTTTTTAATTGTTTTGGCCAAAAGTTGTTGAGATTATTTTTTCAATAGAGGCTTTCACTGACTTAAAATGGAAATGGCAGTAAAAATAGTTATATCCTTTGATGAAATGCTTCAGTCAAAAATGAAACAATAAGACAGGTTTCCAGATAACAGCGGACTCCTGAGATCAACTTAATCACAACTATTTCTATGGCTATAGGGAGTGTGCTCCCTTAATCACATATTGTAAACTAGAGGGCACTCTAGCGCATATCTCCACCAAGGTGCCATCCTTCCCTCCCTTCCTTAGTCCATCAGTCCATACCTCCATCCCATAGACCGTCCCTCCGCACCTCTGTCTGTCCATTCTTCTGTACCTCTGTCCATCCGTCCAGCTGTATGTTATGTCTGTAAACCCGGCACAAAGGGAGGCAGACGAGAGGTTGCGCTAGAAGGGGACTTTGTTATAACACAGGCTGCACTACAGCAGGTGCTTCTCAGTGTGGCGTAGTCCGGGCAAGAAGTGGACACCCCCTATTTATACTGTGGTGTGGTTGTGCACCCGGAAGGTAGTGTCATCGCACCATACTTCACAATAAAACCCACCATTACATTCTGCCCCCCCTTTAGAAAGCAGAAAAACACACCAAATTAAAACCACCTAAATTTCATAGATAAACCCCCCAATAAACACATCAACAAACAACACCACAGAACTCTAGAACTAGGGCTGGTGGGTGGACTGCCACAGGGCCCGCATGGCCAAATGGTTTATTCTGCCACTTTTACCTGGTACACCGGCCATGCTCCTACCTAAAGAGTCCATAGTCTCTTCTTCACACTCTCCCATGGCAAGGGAGGGTCTGCCAGGGGGGCCCTGCAGCAGCCCCATGGCGGACGCACCCCTAGAGGCGACAGGCCCCCAGGACCAGGGCAGATCATCAAAACACAGGAGATCAGATCTCCCACCACCTTCGCCGACTCCTGTATAGCCCCGTCAGTTGAAACGTCCACCTGGACACCCTGCAGCTGGTTTGCATGTCAACTCGAGCTGTCTGCCAGCCGGAAATACACCGCTCCCACTTTTGCCACAATCTTCAATGGTGCCCAATGTCCCATCAGCTGTGATCCAGCCAGTCGTTGCCCCGGTCTCTCCTCAGCATAAACCCGAACCCAGTCCATGACCCGGAGCGGCTCCTTTCTCGGTTTGATGAGCTGCTGCAGTTCCGTCAGTGCCACATCCTCCACCTATGTTGTGTCGTCGTGACACTGCAGTGGCACAGCAGCCATCGCCGTCGCAGCGGAGCCTTCAAGATCTGGATGACTTTAAAAATTGCCACACCGAACAGTCTGACAAGTCCCCTTTCAGTTTTGGACAATAGTGTGAGGCTTTCTGAAAGCCTTAATACATTTTCCACCATTTTCAAATGCATAAAACTCTTGAAGGTCTGTTAAATATGAAAACAGTAGAACACAACAAAACTGTGGGTGCTTACATGTGTCCACACTTTTCTAGCGCAAAATTTAACACTCTCAGAGATGATTTAAAAAGCTTAAGAGTTGCACTAGCCAGTCTAACTTGTAACTCTGAGAGGGATGGTTAAATTCAACTCCAGAAAAGTGTGGATACATATTGTATAAACATCACCATTATCAAAGATGCACCCCAGAGGAGCACAAAAACAGGAAGACAGGACCCAAACGCCAGAACTATAGTTTGCGGTGTTTATTTACGGGGACAGTCCAAGAGCAGCATGAACAAAAGCCAAAATGGCAAAAACACTTACAGTTCCATCCATCCATCCATCTTCTACCACTTTTCCGGAGGTCCGGGTCGCGGAGGCAGCAGTTCAAGCAGAGAAGCCCAGACTTCCCTTTCCCCAGCCACCTGCTCCAGCTCTTCAGAGAGGATACCAAGGCGTTCCCAGACCAGCTGGGAGACGTAGTCTCTCCACCGAGTCCTGGGTCTGCCCCGGGGTCTCCTCCCAGTGGGACGTGCCCAAAACACCTCAAGTGGGAGGTGTCCAGGAGGCATCCTAATCAGATGTCCATACCACCTCAACTGACTCCTTTCAATGTGGAGGAGCAGCGGTTCTACTCTGAGCCTCTCCCAGATGACTGGGCTCCTCACCCTATCTCTGAGGGTGAGTACAGCAATCGTACGGAGAAAGCTCATTTCAGCCATTTGTATCCGCGATCTTGTTCTTTCAGTCATTACCCAAAGCTCGTGACCATAGGTGAGAGTAGGAACGTAGATTGACTGGTAAATCGACAGCTTTGCCTTAGAACTAAGCTCCCTCTTCACCACAACAGACTGGTACAACGTCCGCATCACTGCAGATGCTGCTTCGATTTGTCTGTCAATCTCTCGCTCCATTTTCCCCTCACTCGTGAATAAAACCCCAAGATACTTAAACTCCTCCACTTGGGGCAGGAGCCTGTCCCCAACCCAGAGAGGACAATTCACTTTTTTTCCGGCTGAGGACCATGGAATCGGACTTGGAGGTGCTGATTCTCATCCCAACCGCTTCACTCTCAGCGGCAAACCGTTCCAGCAAGAGCTGTAGGTCATTGCTGGATGAAGCCAACAGGACAACATCATCTGCAAACAACAGAGATGAGATCCTGTGGTCACCAAGCATAACACCCTCCATTCCCTGGCTGTGCCTAGAAATCCTGTCTATAAAAATTATGAACAGGATCGGTGACAAAGGGCAGCCCTGGCGGAGTCCAACTCTCACTGGGAATGAGTCCGACCGAGTGTTGGCAATATGAACCAAACTCTCACAAGGGTCGTACAGAGACAGAATAGCTCGTAACAACAAGCCCGATACCCCATACTCCCAAAGCACCCCCACAAAAAACCACGAGGGACGTGGTCAAATGCCTTCTCCAAGTCCACAAAACACATGTAAACTGGTTGGGCAAACTCCCACAAACCCTCGAGAATTCTCAAGAGGGTAAAGAGCTGGTCCGATGTGCCATGGCCAGGACGAAAACCACATTGCTCCTCCTGAATCCGAGGTTCAACCAACGGCTGGACTCTCCTCTCCAGTACCTTGGCATAGACCTTCCCAGGGAGGCTGAGGAGTGTGATCCCTCTAAAGTTGGAGCACACCCTCCAGTCCCCTCTTTTGAAGAGAGGAACCACCACCCCGGTTTGCCATGCCAAAGGCACTGCCCCCGACTTCCACGCAATGTTGCAGAGGCGTATCAACCATGACAGCCCAACAACATCCAGGGCCTTGAGGTACTCAGGGCGAATCTCGTCCACCCCCGGGGCCCGGCCACCAAGGAGATTTTTAACCACCTTGTTGACCTCAGCCCCTGTGATAGGTGAGTCATCCCCCTCGTCCACAAACCCTGTTTCCTCTGTGGAAGGTGCATGAGTGGGATTGAGGAGATCCTCGAAGTATTCCTTCCACCGCACGACGATATCCCCAGTCGAAGTCAACAGCGCCCCATCCGCACCATACACAGTGTAGACAGGGAGCTGCTTTCCCCTCCTGAGTCGCCGGACAGTTTGCCAGAATCTCTTGGAGACCGACCAAAAGTCTTGTTCCATGGCTTCACCAAACTCCTCCCATACCCGAGTTTTTGCTTCAGCAACCACCCGAGCTACACTCCCCTTGGCCTGCCGGTACACCTCAGCTGCTTCGGGAGTCCCACAAGCCAACCAAGCTTGATAGGACTCCTTCTTCAGCTTAATGGCCCCCCTCACCACTGGTGTCCACCACTTGGTTCGGGGGTTTCCACCACGAGATGCACCGACCACCTTGCGGCCACAGCTCTGGGCCGCCGCTTCAACAACAGAGGTAGAGAACATGGCCCATTCAGACTCCATGTCTCCAGACTCCCTCGGAATGTGGTTGAAGTTCTTCCAGAGGTGGGAGTCGAAGACCTCCCGGACAGGGGCCTCAGCCAGACGTTCCCAGCACACCCTCACTATACGTTTGGGTCTATCAGGTTTGAATGGCTTCCTCCCTTGCCATCGGATCCAACTCACCACCAGGTGGTGATCAGTTGACAGCTCTGCACCTTTCTTTACCTGAGTGTCCAAGACATACGGTCACAGGTCTCATGACACAATAACAAAATCGATCATCGACCTGCGACCTAGGGTGTCCTGGTGCCAGGTGCACATATGGACACCCTTATGCTTGAATATGGTGTTCGTTATGGACAAACTGTGGTTAGTACAGAAGTCCAATAACTGAACACCACTCGGGTTCAGATCGAGCAGGCCGTTCCTCCCAATCACCCCCCTCCAGGTTTCACTGTCGTTGCCCACATGCGTATTGAAGTCCCCCAGTAGGACAATGGAGTCTCCAAGATGAGCACCCTCCAGCACCCCAGTCAGAGACTCCAAAAAGGGTGGGTACTCTGAAACATCATTTGGTGCATAGGCACAAATGATGGTCAGGACCCGTTTCCCAACCCGAAGGTGCAGGGAAGCAACCCTTTCATCCACCGGGGAAAACTCCAGTATACAGGCAGCAAGGTGGGGGGATACAAGAATACCCACCCCTGCTCATCACCTCTCGCCCGGGGCAGCTCCAGAAAAGGCCAAGCTCCAGCCCCTCTCCAGGAGACTGGTTCCGGAACCGGAGCTGTGTGTTGAAATGAGGTCGACTATATCTAGCCGGTATCTCTCAACCTCGTACACCAGCTCAGGCTCCTTCCCCACCAGAGAGGTGGTGACATTCCACGTACCAAAAGCCAGTTTAGAAAGCTTGGGATCAGTCCGCCAAGGTCTCCGCCTTTGACCGCCACCTAATCCACATAGCACCGGACCCCCATGATCCCTCCTGCAGGTGGTGAGCCCACTGGAGGGCGGACCCATGTAACTCCTTTGGGCTGAGCCCGGCCGGGTCCCATGGGTGGAAACCCGGCCACCAGATGCTAGCCATCGAGCCCCTCCCCCAGGCCTGGCTCCAGGGTGGGGCCCCGGTAACCCCATACCAGGCGGGGTACACTGAATCCTTGATCTAGAATTTATCATGAGAGTCTGTTGGATCGTTCTTAGTCTGGCCCTTCACCCAGGACCAGTTTGTCTTGGGTGACCCTATCAGAAGAAAATTGCCCCGGACAACATAGCTCCTGGGATCACTGGGGCACGCAAACCCCCCCCCCCCCTCCCCCACCACCACCACCACCACCACAATAAGGTGACGATCCATGACGATGCAGTTACGAGACTTCAATAAAGAATCACTTGGTATGGCTTGGAACAATGACAAGATGACAAGACAAGAAAACAGCAGATCACTGCATCAAAACAGTGCACGGCATGTAAAATCCAAACCAAAATCCAAAATAAAATCCAAACCAAGACAGAAGGATAACCATGACTGAGATAACAGGACAATGATAAAATAAGACAAGAATAATAAACATAAGCATGACTATGATAATAATAATAATGACCATAAAGAACTGAGACTAAAACATCATCATCACTCTATAAATTCAAGAAATCTGTCTGTCTGTCTGTCTGTCTGTGTGTCACTGTATGCGTCACGACCAAAGAACATAGGACCGCCTATGATGTTCCTATGTATAACGACTCCTTATCTGTGAAATATCCTATGATGTTCCTATGTATAACAACTCCTTATGTGTGAAAATATCTGTCCTCGGACTGCATCTCTCACGATCATAGGACTTGCTATGACATCATCAAAGATCAAAGGCAGGCATCACTCACGCTCACTCACGATCATAGGACATCAAAGATCAAAGGCAGGCATCACTCACAATCATAGGACTCGCTATGACATCATGAAAGTTCATAGGACTCGCTATGACACCATCAAAGATCAAAGGCAGGCATCACTGAATGAGTGCTGATGAGCTTGCTTACACCCTTGCTCACACCTGCTTTTTATGGTCATGCACAGGTAGGCACTAGTGGATAATAATGAAAACCAAACACAACCAAGACCAAGATAATACTACTAATGAAAGTAAAAGCATGAACTCAAAGCAAGGGCAAGGGCTGAGCTCATGTCCCGGTCACAACAAAGGCTCAAAACCCCAAAACAAGACCAGGGACATGGGCTCAGCCCATGCCGAAACCCTTATAGCCAATTCATTGTTAATTTGGCAAATGTAATTTTGCTGTGGAGTGAGGCTAAGGGCCAATGAGACATCACAGATTTGTTGATTTAACGAAAAGATACTTCATTACTTGTAATTCATTGCTGTATTGTATTTCAGATATTTTTGGAGCACTTTCAGTTCTCTGCACTTTAAAGATAACACAAAGGAAATGCAACTGGTTCACAATAGTGTTATGTTCACAAACCGGGCAATGACGACCTACAAGGATGCTGCTGTTGAACTGAACTTTATTGCAATAAATGATAAAGTACAAGCACGTGTGTAATGGGGCCGGCTGCCTGCCAGCCACCTCTCATACCAGACTCAAGACTCCCATACAACTCCCATATAACAGACTAACCTGAGATGGTGGACTGCCCAATATGTATGGCGTGGTGATGTCATCCGCAGGACACGCACCACTCCCAGAAATGCCAAATATAATACATTACAAATAGGTCCTGATTATTTATTGCAATTCTATATTGACGATACAGTTACCTTAATTAACACCGGCTGAGAAAAAAAACTCTGATCGTTGGCAACTCTTTAGTTAGAAATGTGAACCTAGAGATTCCAGTGGCCATAGTCAAATGCATTCCTGGGGCCAGAGCAGGTGACATCGAGTCAAATCTGAAAATGCTGGCTAAAAGTAACTGTAAATATTCCTCAACTGTTTTCCACGCCGGCATTAACGACGTCCGACTCCAGCAGTCAGAAGTCACAAAACTTAACGTGGAATCGGTGTGTGACTTTGCCAAAACATTGTCTGCCTCTGTAGTATTCTCTGGGCCCCTCCCCAATCTGACCAGTGATGACATGTTTAGCTGCTTATCATGTTTCAACCGCTGTCTGTCTGTGTGGTGTCCTGCAAACGACGTGGGCTATATAGACAATTGGAGCTCATTTTGGGGAAAACCTGGTCTTATTAGATGAGACGGTGTCCATCCCACTTTGGATGGTGCGTCTCATTTATCTAACAATCTGGCATCATTTTTATCCAAATTTCCAAAACCTTGACAACTCAGAGTTGGGACCAGGAAGCAGAGTCGCAGTTTTACACGCCTCTCTGCAACTCCTCTTCATCCGCCACCCCTCAACTTAGCCCCTGTCTTCCCCATCAGAGAATCACTGTCTGCTCCATCCAAAGTAAATAAAAATATAATGTATAAGCATCCCAAAGTGATTAAACAAAAAGCTGGTAAAACTCAAGTTAAACATGAAGCCTCTAAATTTTTTTTAATGATTTGGCCTCTGTTCCTCCTCATAATTTAAAAATTAAATGTAGTTTGTTAAATATTAGGTCTCTAACTCCCAAGTCTCTGCTAATCCATGATCTGTTAATTGATCATCAGATTGATGTAATATCCCTTACAGAGACTTGGTTAGGGTAAGAGGATTATGTTGGTTTGAATGAATCAACTTCCTCTGATTATTTAAACTGTCAAAATCCCATAAGTTCTGTTCATGGATGAGAAGTAGCAACAATTTACCATTCCAAACTAGAAAAGCACTCGGAGAGCGCAGACCTCCGCCAAGCGCCACAATTCCCCCCATACAGTGTTTGTGTGTACGTTTTCAGATTCCTTGAGCATGTAAACATATGACTAGCAATTGGATTCACAATGATTATTTGTTTATTTGACAGGGACAGTGCAATAAACACACAATTAATCAATGACAATCAATCTGATAGTGATAGGATTAGTGGTTCAGTAGTAAAAGCATTGCCTCCTTGGCGGAAGTAATAAACTGAAGTGTTGCTGTTGTGTCCATCTCCTCCACTGACGGATGCAAACTGGGTAGACAGGTTGCCGTGGGTTTTATATTATATTATTTTGGGGTTTCGCTCCGCGGCAAACGAGAATTTAGAAGCTTCGCCGGCAGAGAGCTCGTTATTGCGCAGCGCGTATGGCTGGCCGGGGAATTTCTGCCAAATGCGCAGCTCCTATGGCTGGCCGGTGAATTTCTGCCAAATGCGCAGCTCCTATGGCTGGCTGGGGAATTTCTGCCAAATGCGCAGCTCCTATGGCTGGCCGGTGAATTTCTGCCAAATGCGCAGCGCCTATGGCTGGCCGGGGAATTTCTGCCAAATGCGCAGCTCCTATGGCTGGCCGGTGAATTTCTGCCAAATGCGCAGCTCCTATGGCTGGCCGGGGAATTTCTGCCAAATGCGCAGCGCCTATGGCTGGCCGGTGAATTTCTGCCAAATGCGCAGCTCCTATGGCTGGCCGGGGAATTTCTGCCAAATGTGCAGCTCCTATGGCTGGCTGGGGAATTTCTGCCAAATGCCCAGCGCCTATGGCTGGCCGGTGAATTTCTGCCAAATGCGCAGCTCCTATGGCTGGCCGGGGAATTTCTGCCAAATGCGCAGCGCCTATGGCTGGCCGGGGAATTTCTGCCAAATGCGCAGCTCCTATGGCTGGCCGGGGAATTTCTGCCAAAGAATCCGTCGGCGGACAGCTGCCCGTGTGAGGTTTTGCAGTTGTGCGCAAACACAAGCACGCTGGCAGGCCCAGGCCAGCAGTGTTTTCCGCGTGCTTTTGTGCCTAAAACGTTGAAGAACGCAGAGTTTGTGTTGCAGACACGATGACCAGCGCCCTCCATTGCGCCTGCGCACATGTTGAAAATGGCCCTATGTCACAGTGTTGAAAAATGCTTTAAAAAAATTCCTGTATCCAGACGGTGAACCGGATCACCCCCAAAATTTAATCAGTTCTTCCTTGTACCATTTCCAACAATGCCTGAAAGTTTCATGCAAATCCGTCCAAGACTTTTTGAGTTATCTTGCTAACCAACAGACAAACAGACAGACAGACAAACAGACAAACACACAAACCCTGGCAAAAACATAACCTCCTCCTGGCCTTTTCGGCCTGGCGGAGGTAATTATTAGTTAATGTAAAGCAAAAAACACGTTATGATTCCTTTGAGGGCCTGGTCCTCAGTATTGGGCATTTTAGCAATTTAAGGCTAAACCCAATTTTGTTTGCCATAGTTTATCATCCTCCATCAACCTACTCAGAGTTTTTATCCGAATTTGCCAAATTCTTAGCTGATTTAGTGCTGAAGTCAGATAGAATAATTATAGTAGGGGACTTTAATATACATGTAGATGTAGATAGTGACTGCCTTAATTTGACATTTAATTCAATATTAGACTCGATGGGGTTTTCTCAGAAAGTAAGAAATTCTACCCATTATCTCCACCATACGTTGGATGTTGTTCTGACATATGGCATAGAAATAGAAAATCTGGTAGTGTCTCCTCACAACCCTGTACTGTCGGACCATTGTCTGTTAACCTTTGATTTTACTATTTCTGACTATTTGGCTCCTAAGGAAAAATATTACTACAGTAGATGCCTCTCAGATGATGCTGTTACCAAATTTATGCAGATTGTTTCCTCTATGCCATGTGTCAACACAACGGAAATAAGCTATAGATAGCTTGCTCCTTCTGTAATTGATAGCATGGTAGATAGTGTTAGAGCTTTTCTGCATCAGACTCTAGACATGGTGGCCCCTTTAAAAAAAGAAAAAGTCTAATCAGAGATTTCTAATTCCTTGGTTCAACACAGAAACTCGTAGCTTAAAACAGAAGACTCGTCAATTGGAAAGAAAATGGCGCTCCTCTAATTTAGGTGAAATCTATTTAGCTTGGAGAAATCATCTTTTAATTTATAAAAAATCTCTGAGAAAAGCTAGAACAAATTTTTATTCTGCATTAATAGAAGAGAACAAAAATAATCCCAGGTTTCTTTTCAGCACTGTAGCCAGGCTGACAAAGAGTCAGGACTCTATCAATCCTAGCATTCCCTTAGAACTTACTAGTCAGGACTTTATGAACTTTTTCAATAATAAAATTTCATCTATCAGAGATAAAATCAATCAGATTCTTTCCACCGTTAACTTAAATACAATAAGTACTACAACTCCTTCAACTGATATCTGTTTGGATGAGTTTACTCCAATTGACCTTTTAGTTAGACAAAATGATTTCCTCATCCAAGCCTTCAACTTGTCTTTTAGACCCTATTCCTACCAGGTTATTTAAAGAAGTCTTCCCATTTATTGGTAGCTTTATTCTTCAAATAATGAATTCTTCATTAACTTTAGGCCATGTACCGCAGGCTTTTAAAACTGCTGTAATTAAACCCTTCCTCAAAAAGCCAATGCTGGATCCAGGAGTTTTAGCTAACTATCGACCAATCTCTAATCTGCCTTTCATTTCAAAAATCTTAGAAAGATTTGTTGCTACACAATTATTTGACCACTTGCAGGGAAATGGTTTACTTGAAGAGTTTCAATCTGGGTTTAGAATCCATCATAATACTGAAACAGCCTTAGTGAAGGTCACTAATGACCTCCTTTTCGCATCTGACAATGGACTTATTTCTGTACTTGTCCTTTTAGACCTTAGTGCAGCTTTTGATACTATCGATCATAATATTCTACTTGATAGATTAGAACACTATGTTGGACTTAATGGAACTTCATTGCAGTAGTTTAGATCTTATTTATCTGATAGGTTCCAGTTTGTTCATGTCAGTAATGAGTTTTCTTTCAACTCAAAGCTCAGTCATGGAGTTCCACAGGGATCTGTGCTAGGCCCTACTCTTTTTAGTTTATATATGCTTCCGTTAGGCAACATTATTAGAAAGCACTGTATACATTTTCATTGTTTTGCAGATGACACACAATTATATCTGTCACTGAAGCCAGATGATAGTAATCAATTAGCCAAGTTAGAAGCCTGTCTTAAGGAAATCAAAGCTTGGATGACTTGTAATTTCCTGTTATTAAATTCAGTTAAGAGTGAAGTCATTCTTGTTGGTCCAAAAAACCTTAGAAATACCTTTCCAAATCAAACTTTTAGTTTGGATGCAGTTACTCTTTCTATTAATAGCTCTGTGAGGAACCTTGGAGTTATTTTTGATCAAGATTTGTCTTTCAATTCACATATTAAATTCGTTTCTAAGACTGCCTTCTATCATTTGCGTAATATTGCCAAGATTAGGAGCATCTTATCTCAGAGTGATGCTGAGAAACTGATCCACGCTTTTGTTAGCTCTAGATTAGATTATTGTAACTCTTTATTATTAGGTTGCCCTAAAACATCTTTAAAAAGTCTTCAGTTGATCCAAAATGCTGCAGCAAGAGGTTTATCAGGTACTAGAAAGAGAGATTATATCTCTCCGGTTCTAGCCTCCCTTCATTGGCTTCCCATAGAGTTTAGAATTAAGTCTAAAATCCTTCTTCTCACTTTCAAAGCTCTAAACAATCAGGCCCCTTTTTATTTAAAAGAGATGATACTACCCTACTATCCTAACAGAGCACTATGCTCCCAAAATGCTGGATTACTTGTAACACCTAGAATCTCCAAAAGTACAATGGGAGGCAGAGCCTTCAGTTATCAAGCTCCTCTCCTGTGGAACCAGCTGCCAATCTGGATTTGGGAGTCAGACTCGATCTCTGTTTTTAGGAATAGGGTTAAAACCTTCCTTTTTGATATAGCCTACAATTAGGGAGGGATCATGTGTCTCTGAACTTTCCCTTAGTTATGCTGCTAATAGGTTTAGACAGCTGGGGGACCTCCAATAATGCACTGGGCCTCACTCCTTTCTTCACTCTCAATGAATTTTTTTTTTTTTTTTTTGCTGGTCATTAACATCTGTTTGTTCTCTCCCATAGACTGAGTCCTCATCGTGCTGTTTGCTTTCTACATGTCTGTTCATTTCATCTTCTGTATCCCCTCACCCCCCAGCCAGTCGCAGCAGATGACTGCCCCTCCCTCAGCCTGGTTCTGCTGGAGGTTTCTTCCTGTTAAAAGGGAATTTTTCCTCTCCACGGTCACCAAGCACATGCTCACAGGGGATCGCCTGATTGCTGGAGTCTTTCTGCAACTGTGGGGGTTTCCCCTACAGTTGAAAGTGCTATGAGATGACTGTTGTTGTGAAATGGTGCTATATAAATAAAGTTGAATCGAATCGAATTGGATTATTTTTTGAATATTTGTGTAATATCTTAATTTTTATGCAAGTCTGTCTTCCAGGTTTGCAGCTACATGCCAGGTTAACTAGACTATTGGTGTAAAGAACTGTGTGGTTAACATGGCTGAATCCTGAGTGAGGAGATAACACAAAGTCAAAAGAAGTTGACCCATAAAGTGGTTTGTGCACCTACAGAGGGTATTTTGTTTTCAGAGAGGACTGCTTTCAGAGCAAAAGATGTGCATCCTTTGCACTTGAAATGGTCATTTATTTACTATATAGCTATAATGATACTAATAATGAATGCTGATTCCAGAAACAATCAAGCTGCACAAGATTTTTTTAAAAGGTTTTGAATGTTAAACCTACTGTGAATTATACTATAGATCTGATCTTTAAAATGTGCTCAAATTATTAACCCTGAACGTGTGGCGTGGGTCAAAAATTATGGCAATTAGCATTCATCAAATTGTGAAACATGTTTGTAACCTATACACTTTGAGTTCCTGTAACTCAAAAAATATAGATGGTTCATTCATTCAATCGTCTTTCATCCATCTTCTATGCTTAATTCTTTTTGGGTCATGGGGGCGCTGGAGCCTATCCCAGCATCTTTTGGGCGATAGGCAGGATACACCCTGGACAGATCGCCATTCCAACACAGAACCATTCACTCTCACATCCATACCTAAGGACAATTTAGAATCCCCACTTGATGCCAATTAATCTAATGTGCATGTCTTTGGCCTGGGGGAGGAAACTGGAGTACCGGAGAAAATCCATGCAGACACGGGAAGAACATGCAAACTCCACACAGAAGGGTCACCAATGGTCAAGGGGTGGGATTGAATCCATGATGGTCAGGGGTGGGATTGAACCTGTGACTTTCTGGCTGTGCTGCCACAGTGCTAACCACTGTTCCACCAAGTTGTCCTTTTTCCTGTTCACATTAACACGGTTACACATTCACATCAGAAAGCTGCCCTCTACAACCACAGACTGACCTGTGGCTACTGAGCAGCTCTGCTGGAGCAGTTGGGGTTAAAGGCCTTGCTCAGGGGCACCACAGTGGGATTATTGCACATGGGGCAAATACTGCTTTGTCGTCTGTCCCACCCAGATCTGATCCTGCCAGTCCTGGGATTGAACCAGCAATCCTCCAGTCACTAGTTCACATCCTTAACCATTAGGCCACCACTGTCATTTTTGCTGACTTTGATTCACATCAGTTTTCATACGGAGCAAACAGGTCGACAGATGATGCCATAATAATGGCCCTCCACACAGCCCTTACATACTTGGATGACAACAACATCTATGTGAAGGTGCTGTTTATGAACTTCAGTTGTGCTTTTAATACAGTTCTACCCCATAAACTGGTTCAGAAGTTAGGCAACTTGGGCCTGAGTAGTTCACTGTGCACCTGGATACTGGACTTCCTCAGCAATAGACCCCAGAACATCAGGATAGGAGACCACATCTCCTCCTCTCTTATCCTGAACACTGGCACTCAGCAGGGCTGTGTCCTCAGCCCCCTTCTTTTCTCCTTCTTCATGCATGACTGTTCCCTAAGCCACACCAGCAACGCCATCGTCAAAATTGCTTATGACACCACCATCATCGGACTGATTAAGGATAACAATGAGTCAGCCTATAAGGACGAGGTCCGGCATCTGTGGCAATGGTATGAGGACAATAACCTGGACTTGAACACATCCATCCAAGACCAAGGAGATGATAAAGGACTTCGGGAGATCCAAACAAACTGAGCACTCCCTCCTCTATATTGATGCAGAGGAGGTAGAGAGGGTGGAGCTTCAAGTTCCTGGGAGTCCACATATTGGCCAACCTCACCTGGTCCACAGATATTTCTCACCAGGTGGAGAAGGCACTACAAAGACTGTACTTCCCCAGGAAGCTCCATCAAGCCCATCTACCACAACCCCTGCTGATTAACTTCTACCACTCCACCAATGAGAGCCTTCTGACCTATTGCTGTTCAGTGTGGTTTGGCTGCTGTACTGCGGAGGACAGAAAAGACCTGCGGCAGGTGGTGAGAGCAGCAGAGTGGGTGATTGGAACAGCACTACCCCTTGTCAATGACATTTACAATGGCAGACTCCAGAGGAAAGCCGGTAGTATAATCAGAGACCCCTCATATCCTGGACACTCCCTTTGCTCCCCCCTCCCCTCTGGTAGAAGATACATGATGCTCAGGACAAAGACAACCAGACTCAAGAACAGCTTCTACCCACAAACTGCTAAATGTATCCACCCTCCACCCCCAGCCCTCCTACTAACTGAATAACCATCCACCCCCAGTCTAAAAGGCAATGCAATATTCGTTGACTCCTGCATCTTGTTTTTAATCTTTGAGTGTTCTTATATTGTGTGATAGTTGTTTTATATTTAGAAACCACCGCCTGGGAGCAGCTCTGCGATCCACATGGTGAGGACATCGATGGCCTCACTCACACCATCACGGACTACATCAGCTTCTGTGTGGACAACACCGTTCCCACCAAGACCATACGGTATTGCTCAAACAACAAACCCTGGATCAACCCTGAGATAAAAACACTTCTGAGAGAGAAGAAGAGGATCTTCAGGTCGGGGAACAGGGAGATGCTGAAATCCGTACAGAGGGAGCTGAGGAGAAAGATCAGAGAAGGCAAGGACAGCTTCAGGAAGAAGATGGAGGACAAGCTGCAACAGAGCGACATCAGCGGGGTCTGGAGAAACCTTAAAACCATCTCTGGGCTCCAGAATACCTCCCCCCAGGCCACGGGGGGCAGGGAGTGGGCGAACAATCTGAATCTGTTTTTCAATAGGTTTGACCAACCGCCCTCCCCCCCGACTGCACAACAACCACTGCTGCCTCTGAAGACATCAAGTCCTTCTGCCCACTCCCCACTCCATCAACACCCCCCCACTCCCAACACACAGCCCCCCAACCTGACCCTCACTAAGACCCAGGTGAGGACGGAGCTGAGGAAGGTCAAGGCGAGGAAGGCGTTGGGACCGGACGGCATCAGCGCAAAGCTCCTCAAGTCCTGTGCAGACCAGCTGTGTGGGATTGTGGAGTACATCTTCAGCCTGAGCCTGAAGCTGGGGAGGGTACCACAGCTGTGGAAAACATCTTGTGTGGTACCTGTACCAAAGACTTCCCACCCCAAAGATCTGAACAGCTACAGACCAGTGGCCCTGACATCCCACATGATGAAGACCCTGGAGAGACTGCTCCTTGCTCACCTCCGCCCCCTGGTGGGACCAGTGATGGATCCACTCCAGTTCGCCTACCAGCATGGCATTGGGGTGGAGGATGCGGTGGTCTTCCTCCTTCACCGTTCTGTCCCACCTGGAGAAGCCCAGGAATGCGGTGAGGATCATGTTTTTTGACTTCTCCAGTGCTTTCAACACCATCCAACCGATGATCCTGAAGGACAAGCTGCTGTGCGTAGGGGTGGATCAGCACCTGTCATCATGGATCCTGGACTACCTCACAAACCGGCCTCAGTTTGTGAGAACCCGGGACTGTGTGTCCGACACGATCATTGGTAGCACGGGGGCCCCCCAGGGAACGGTTTTGGCTCCCTTCCTGTTCACCCTTTATACTGTGGACTTCTCACACAACACAACACACTGCCATCTACAGAAGTTCTCTGATGACTCTGCAATCGTTGGCCTCATCTCCAACGGAGATGAAGCTGAGTACAGAGGGCTTATCCAGGACTTTGTGGACTGGTGCCATCGGAACTGCCTCCAGATCAACGCGAGGAAAACTAAGGAGCTGGTGGTGGACTGCCGCAGGCAATGACAACCCCTCACAGCACCAGTAAATATACAGGGAACAGACATCGAGATGGTGACATCCTACAAGTACCTGGGTGTTCATCTGAACAATAAACTAGACTGGTCACACAATACCAACGCACTCTACAAGAAGGGACAGCGCAGGCTGTTCCTACTGAGGAGACCCAGGTCTTTTGGTGTACAAGGGGCACTGCTGAAGACATTCTACGACACGGTGGTGGCATCAGCCATCACTTTTGGAGTGGTCTGCTGTGGTAGTGGCATTACAGCAGCCGATAGGAAGATACTGAACAAACTGATCAAGAAAGCTAGCTCTGTCCCGGGGCAGCGCCTTGACCCGGTGGAGGAGATGGGAGAGAGAAGGATGGTGGCTAAACTGTCATCTCTGCTGGAGTCCGAGTTCCACCCTATGCAGGACATACTGAATGCACTGAGGAGCTCATTTAGCAGCAGACTACATCATCCTAGGTGCACAACCGAGAGGTTTCGCAGGTCCTTCCTACCTACGGCTGTCAGACTGTACTACCTAAGCAGGGCTGCTCGCAGAGATAGCAAAAAGACGTGACAACCTAATAGTACTGAATGCAAAAGACACAATAGACTTACACAATGGTCCCCTCCGGTATACAACTAGGAAAATACCGGTCGCTATGGAGGGTGAGAATATGTATGGGTACATAATCATACCATGTAGGATAACTAAGTAGATGGTTATGCTGTTTCATTCCATCTAGCTACAATGCGCCGCACTGTGTGTTTATATATTTACAGTGATCCCTCACTTATCGCGGTTAATGGGTTCCAGAACCGACCGCGAAAAGTGAAAAATCGCGAAGTAGCGTCACCCCAATGACGTCATCCATAAACAATACGTACGTTCATTCTCTCACTCTCATATGATACGTGTGTGTGTGTGTGCGTGTACATACATACGTAGATGTAAACAAAGTGTACATAAATATGTTTTTAGAACTCTTTTATTCTTATAACAAGATACGCAACTCAAGATGAAAATGATTTACTGCACAGGTTAATGAGAGCTTTACTGCTCCTCAGGTGACGCCTCATCGTGAGGTGCTGGAGGCGCAGGATCATCGAGGGCAGCTTCCGATAGAGCTGAAGCTGCAGGAGGCGGCGTAGTGCCTCGACGGGAAGACTATTTCGCACAAAATGGCACAAGAGAACAGCAAAAAGTTCCACGCGGCGAGACTAAGTAACACGAGCGATAAAAAGCAATGAATGCGGTCTTTCTTCCCTTCATGGGTGCTCGGCAGGAAGAGGAGGTGGGTGAGACGTCTCGGCCAATCAGCTTGCGGGGTGAAACGTCTCGGCCAATCAGCTTGCGAGATTTCTGAGCCCAGCCAACACGACAACAGCGAACAGAGAGTTGTGCTGCTCTCCATGTTGACACGTGATGGTCTAATGTAGTCTCCCTGCCTTCTGCTAGCGCCCGCCCATTATTTCTCAATTTTGAATTTTTGATGAATATTTTTGAAAAATCCGCGATGCACTGAGGGCGCGAAAGGTGAAGCGCGAAGTAGCCAGGGATCACTGTATATATTTATTCCATCTAGCTACAATGCTCTTCACTGTGTGTGTTTATATATTTATATATTTATTCCATCTAGCAACAATGCTCCACACTGTGTGTGTTTATATATTTACATATTTATTCCATCTAGCTACAATGCTCCGCACTGTGTGTGTTTATATATCTACATATTTATTCCATCTAGCTACAATGCTCCGCACTGTGTTTATATATTCATATATTTATTCCATCTAGCTACAATGCTCTGCACTGTGTGTGTTTATATATTTACATATTTATTCCATCTAGCTACAATGCTCCGCACTGTGTGTCTATATGTATATATTTATATTTATATGTACATATGTATACTCGCTGCTCTTGTTTTTTTCTCTTGCCTTCTGATTGTTACTCTGAGTGTTGCTATCCCTGTGCTGTTGCAATCCTGGAATTTCCCCATTGTGGGACTAATAAAGGCTTATCTTATCTTATCTTATTTTATATAGAGGGGTTGCATGTGACGTCAGTGGTCACGTTTCACATTGTTTTTCTGCCATTTTGGATGGCAAAAAGCTTGGACCCTGTGTTGAGAATAATAATATTTCCACTAGCGCATACTCAGTCTGACTCGCCACGGTGTTGTTGGTTTTCCAATACGACTGAATGCCACCTTAAGTGAGTGAGATCTTTACAGCAAGGCGGCCCGACACTCCCATGACATTGTTTGTATGTGACAAGAAAAACACAAGATGGATATCGAGGTGAGTCTGCTGCTTGCTGGCTTTGTGTCAGAGTAAAGGCAAAAAAGGAGAGTCAGAAAAGGCTACAGGCGATGAGACGAAACACTGGGAAAGTACTGGAGACTTCACAAAGCCATGGAGCAGCGGAAGATGTGAGGATACGAACTAGATCACATATGAAGGTAAGCTAATGATTGCTAATACTAGTTAGCACTAATAAGTCCCCTGTACTACATTGTAATCATAGCAAGTTATCACTATTAGGTACGTACTAAAATATGTATGCTGTGGTGTTAGCTCATTGTCTGAATACAGGAGACAATGGTGTTGTTTGTTCAAAGTGAGCTTTCCACCACTGGGATAAATAATGGAAAAGATGCATAATATCACATCACTCACCATCCTCTATCTCTGCTTTCAACAATGACGATGCTGTGGTCAACTCTATGCCACTCTGCCTCCCGTCTGCCTCCACCGTAGCTGTGAATTCGTTTCAGGTTGCTCCGACCAGCTTCCTCTAGATTTCTTTAATCAGCTACCAAGCACACAAAAGTATGCACCTCGTTGGTGGAGCACGGTGTTGATTTGTGTGTAGCCATTTATCTCGTTGATTACACTCACTCACACTTGCTGCTGGTGATTTGACTGTTCATTGCCGTCCAAAATGGCGCAGTAAACAAAAGACACGTGACCCGTGTAACGTCAGTGCAACCCCTCTATACAGTAGTGTTTGTATGCCACCTTCCAAATTATTATGCAAATGATATTTGTCTCTGATTTTCCTAAATAGTCAATGCAAATGACAAATGTATAATTTTCAAGTCATCAACCGTTAGAGCATAATTCACTCAGCCACAGGGGGTGCACAAGCCAGTGTACTCCTAGTGCCGGTCCCAAGCCCAGGTAAATGGAAAGGGTTGTGCCTGGAAGGGCATCTGATGTAAAACCTTTGCCAAATCAAACATGCGGATCATGACGAATGAGACTTTCATACCGGACCGGTCGAGGCCCGGGTTAACAATGACCGGCACCGGTGCTGTTAATCGACAGGGTGCCGGTGGAAATTGGGCTACTGTTGGCCGAAAATTGAGGAGGAGGAGAGGGGGAAAGCATGTTAGGAGAGAGGGAGAAAAGGAAAGGTAGAAGTGTGGAGATGAGAGTAGGGATGTTAAATGTAGCGACTATGACTGGTAAAGCCAGAGAGTTGGCTGATATGATGGAGTGAAGAAAAGTAGATATACTGTATGTTCCAGAAACCAGATGGAAGAGAAGCAAGGCTATGAGCATTGGAGGGGGATTTAAACTGTTCTACCATGGTGTAGATTGAGAAATGAAATAATCTTAAAGGAAGTGTATGTGAAGAGTGTTCAGGAGGTAAAGAGGGAGTCAGACAGAATTATGAGTTTGAAGCTCAAAGTCAAAGGTGTGATGTTGAATGCTATCAGTGCGTATGCCCCACAAGTTGGATGTCAGGTAGAAGAGAAAGAGGAATTCTGGAGTAAGTTGGATGAAGTGGTAGAGAGTGTTCCCAGGGGGGAGAGAGTGGTGATTGGAGTGGACTTTAATGGACATGTAGGTGAAGGGAACAGAGGTGATGAAGAGGTCCTGGGTAGGTATGGTCTTGAGGAGAGAAATGTGGAAGGACAGATGGTTGTGGATTTTGCTAAAAGGATGGAAATGGCTGTGGTGAACACATACTTCAAGAAGAGAGAGGAGCATAGAGGGACTTACAAGAGTGGAGGAAGGTGCACACGGGTGGACTACGTCGAATGCAGAAGGAGAAATCTGAAAGAGATAAGAGACTGCAAGGTGGTGGCAGGGAAGAATGTAGTTAGACAGCATTGGATGGTAGTCTGTAGGATGACTTTGCAAAGCAAGAAGAGGAAAACAGTGAAGGCAGAGCCAAAGATTAAGTGGGGGAAGTTACAGAAGGAAGAAGGTCACACACAGCTCAAGAAGAAGTTGATACCGGCTCTAGGTGGTCGGGAAGAATTACCAGATGACTGGGAAAGTACAGCAAAAGTATTGAGGGAAATGAGCAGAACAGTATGTGGTGTATCTAGCGGACAGAGGAAGGAAGACAAGGAGACTTGTGGTGGAATGAGACGGTACAGGAAAGCATTCAAAGGAAGACGTCAGCAAAGAAAAAGGGGGATAGTCAGGGAGATGAAGAAAGTAGACAGGAGTATTTGGAATCTAGGCAAATGGTAAAGAGAGAAGTGGCAAGGGAAAAGGAAAAGGCATATAGTGAGTTGTATAAGAGGCTAAACACTAAGGAAGGAGAAAAGGACTTGTATTGATTGGCTAGACAGAGAGATCAAACTTGAAGCAAGTTAGGTTAAGGACAGAAATGGTAATATACTAACAAATGATGAGAGTGAGTTGAGAAGGTGGAAAGAGTACTTTGAGGAGCTCATGAATAAAGAAAATGAGAAAGACAGGTTGAGCGGTTTAAGAGAGTAAGAGTAAGTAAGAGAGGCAAGGCTGAGATGGTTTGGACATGTGCAGAGGAGGGATAGTGGATATATTGGACAAAGGATGTTGAAGGTGGAGCTGCCAGGCAGGAGTAAAAGAGGAAGACCACAGAGAAGATTCATAGATGTAGTGAAGGAGGACATGGAGAGGGTTGGTGTTACAGTGAAAGATGCAAGAGATAGGGTGAGATGGAGGATCTGCTGTGGCGACCCCTAAAGGGAGCAGCTGAAAGAAGAAGAAAAGCCGTTAGAGCATCATTCAAATTTTATTGAACAAACCTCCCAATGATAACTTTTTTTTTCAAAAATCATAATAAAAAAACTCAAAATGCACTGTTCCAAATTATTATGCACAACAGAGTTTCAAAACATTTTAGTGGTTGTAAAGAGATGAAAATAGTCATTTGTTGAATTTGCAGCATTAGGAAGTCATATTTACTGAAATCAAAAGCTATTTCAATCAAAACATCTTATCAGGCCAAGTTACATGTAAACATACAGTAGGACCCCTTCTTTGATATAACCCTCACAATTCTTTCATCCATTGAACTTTTGAGTTTTTGGAGAGTTTCTGCTTGAATTTCTTTGCAAGATGTCAGAATAGTCTCCCACAGCTACTGTTTTGATGTGAACTGGCTCCCACCCTCATAGATCTTTTGCTTGAGGATGCTCTAAAGGTTCTCAATAGAGCTGAGGTCAGGGGAGGATGGGGGCCACACCATGACTTTCTCTCCTTTTATGCCCACAGCAGCCAATGACAGAGGTATTCTTTGCAGCATGAGATGATGCATTGTCATGCATGAAATGGTGTTCACTTATATAGTGCTTTTTCTCATCTCTAGATGACCAAAGTGGTTTGCAGATCCTGCTATCCACCCATTCACACACTGATGGCGGTGGAGCTGCTATACACAGGCGCTGGCGTGACCCACCAGGAACGACTGGGGGTTCAGTGTCTTGCTCAAGAACACTTCGACATACAGACTGCAGACGGAGTGGGAATCGAACCCCTGACTCTCTGATCAGTAGTCAGCCACATTACATCTGCACCACAGATGTAGTGTGTAATTTTGTTATGGAAGGCATGGTTCTTTTTGTACCATGGAAGAAAGTGGTCAGTCAGAAACCCTATTTTCTTTGTCGAGGTCATTTTCACACCTTCAGGGACCCTAGAGGGGCCTACCAGCTCTCTCCCCATGATTCTGATCCAAAACATGATTCCACCACCTCCTTACTGACATTGCAGCCTTGTTGGGACATGGTGGCCATCCAACAATCATCCACAACTCCATCCATCTGGACCATTCAGGGTTGTACGGCACTCATCAGTAAACAAAACTGTTTGGAAATTAGTCTTCATGTATTTCTGGGCCCACCGCAACCATTTCTGCTTGTGAGGATTGGTTAGGGGTGGCCGAATAGTAGGTTTATGCACAAGTGCAAGCCTCTGGAGGATCCTACACCTTGAGGTTCATGGGACCCCAGAGGCACCAGCAGCTTCAAATAGCTGTTTGCTGCTTTGTAATGGCATTTTAGCAGCTGCTCTCTCAAGCTGATGAATTTGTCTGGCAGAAACCTTCCTCATTATGCCTTTATCTGCACAAACCCGTCTTTGCTCTGAATCAGCCACAAATCTTTTCACAGTACAATGATCATGATTAAGTTTTCATGAAATATCTAATTTTTTCATACCTTGTCCAAGGCATTGCACTATTTGATGCTTTTCAGCAGCAGAGAGATCCTTTTTCTTTCCTATATTGCTTGAAATCTGTGGCATTCTTAATAATGTGGAACACCCACTGTATATCCATTTGTATATCCACTGCTTTTATTTATATTTTTCGTATCTTCTTAATTATTGCTCCGAGTGTTGCCGTCCCTGTGCTGTTGCAATCCTGGAATTTCCCCATTGTGGGACTAATAAAGGCTTATCTTATCTTTTTTTTTTTTTTTTTTTCCGGTTCCGGTTCCGCCGGACCGGTGGCGCCACACGAGTCGGCTGCCCGTTGCAACAGCCTTTTTTTAAATCTTCCTTCTTCTTTCTACACCTTTCACTCTGTATATATATCATGGACGCACGGATCGCCCCGGGGGTCTCCCGGGTCGGCGGACGGAGCCACTGTTTGCAGCGGGAGACGTTACAGCGGGGAGAAGCTGGTGCTAGCTAGCACTTGGCCGCCGCCCGGTGCTAATGGGAAACTCGACATACCGGGAGCTGTAGCGAAAACGACGCGGGTGCCGGGCTGGAGTTTAGGCGGCGTGCAAGAAATATAAGACAGAATAATAAAGAGCGATGGCAAGAACCAAGCAGACCGCCAGTAAAATCTACTGGAGGAAGAAGCCCCCCAGGAGACAGCTAGCCACCAGGGCTGCTTGGAGAGGCGCTCCGGCCACCGGCAGAGTGAAGAGGCCTCGCCGTCACAGGCCCGTGGCTCTGAGAGAGATCCGTCGCTACCAGAAATCCACGGAGCTGCTCATCCGTAAGCTGCCCGTCCAGCGCCTGGTGAGGGAGATCGCTCAGGACTTCAAGACCGACCTGCGCTTCCAGAGCTTCGCCGTCATGGCTCTGCAGGAGACCAGCGAGGCCCACCTGGTGGGTCTCTTCTTCGCCAAGAGGGTCACCATCATGCCCAAAGACTTCCAGCTGGCCCGCCGCATCCGCGGAGAGAGAGCTTAGACTTTCTGCTGCACATTCACCAACCATAATGCTCCGCACTGTGTGTCTATATATATACATTTATAGTAATATGTACATATGTTTACTAGATGTTCTTGCCTTCTGATTGTTGCTCTGAGTGTTGCTATCCCTGTGCTGTTGCAATCCTGGAATTTCCCCATTGTGGGACTAATAAAGGCTTATCTTATCTTATCCTTCTTAAGTAGTTTTCCTTTAATTGGGCTCACCTGGCAAACTAATTATGACAGGTATCTGAGATTGATATCAGTGATCCAAAGAGCCCTGATACACAACACCATCCATGAGTTTAATTGAAAAACAAAAAAATGAATGTTTATGACAATAAAATCCTATTTGCACAATAATTTGGAACATGGTGTATATAGTTTTTTTTATTCTGCACCTTAAGAATTTGCTGCTAAACAGAACAGAGCTGCTAAACCGATTTTCATTGTTCATGTAACGGTGACAATAAAGGTTTATTCTATTATATTCTAAAGCGGCTGCTGAAATTCACCCCCCCCTTTGTCCCAAAATGTCATCCCAAAATGTCAAGCTGTTTTGATTTTCTAGGCCAGTCATTTTGTACAGTTTCTCTCTGGCATGTAGTTGTGGGTTTAACTCCAAATATAGTGATTCAAATTTAATGAAATGTCACACTCACAATCACAAGAGCATTCTTTAGGTAACCACCAAATTTCATGCAATTCTGTTAATGTTCAAAAAGTCAAGTTTATGAAATGTCTGTCAGCCATTTTGTCTCGTCAGTGAACCATTTTGTTAGTATGTGTAAGGAAGTCATTATGTGATCCAAAGCAGTTGTGTGGTGTTGGTGTTAAGATGCTTGCCTGTCATACAGGAGACCGAGGTTCAAATCCTCCTGGTAACGTGTTGGTCTTCTAAAGTGCAACTTACTACAAAAAAGTAACTGAGTTACTGCATAATTAAAGTAACTAGTTACTTGGAAAAGTAACTTTCACATTACTCTTAAATCATCTTGGACACACAACAAGATCAAGGGCCCCTTGTTCTCATCAGAAAAAAGAAAACTGATGAGAAAAAAATTTCATCTTACAGAGAAAAAATGTCTCAGATTTACACAAACTATCGTAATCAGTAGAAAGTCAGAAATTTACTAGAAATAAAGGTGTGAATTCACAGAGAAAATTTTGGGCCCCCTGGTGGGCCGTTTTTGGCCCACGAGCTATATGTTGGACACCCCTGGACCACGCCATTAAAAACACATATTTAGAGGATTTACTTTCATGAAATAGTTGCATATTACAACCGCATGTAAATGAATGAGATAAAATAAAATAGAAACCACAGATGAATGAAAGTTCACCGCTTAGAAGAAGCTGTTCTTTACTGCAACAAATCACAGTCACTTTTTCTCTGTGCGTAAGAAAACTTTAAATGCATTTAATGCAGACATTAAATGTGACCTTCTTGCTCAAAAAAATGCTCATGTTTAACCACAGAGGCAGGAGCTGTAGGGGCTACTTACCGCTCAGACAACAGGTGATAAGGACTCGATATGAGAAGTCGCCATAGCCACGGCATTTCTTCCCTGGGTTGTGATGTGAACTGGGGCAGGACAGGAAACTGACCCGTGGAGGAGACTGTGTGACAGCTGCTTCAGTTACGGTAGGGTCCATTTATATTTATTTGCTTGCCTTTGCCTTTGGCATGACAACCTCCAGTGGCTTGAGGCCACTAGTCATGCTGGGGATGGTAGTTGTCCTGCCCATAGCCACCGAAACTGTGTATTCATCCCCAGTTGGCAGCTGATGAGGAGTGTGTCTAGCAACTGCAACTTGTATGATTGTCTATTTGCGCTAAAAATATCTATCCATATTAATAAAACGAGTAACGCGAGTAACGCATCTGATCAAATTTCAGTAACGCATTACTAAATTTTTAAACAGTAATTTCGTTACACAGCACGTTACTGCAAAACTAGTGGCGTTACAGTAAAGCGTTACTCCCAACACAGAATGCAACATATCTCATATATGTATTTAAAAACAATACAGTGCACATTGACTTTTAAATGCTGTGCTACTGCTGGGAATCCTTTCAACTGAACATTTTGTGGTGTCGGGTTCCAGCACCTTGTGAAGTGTGGAGTAGTGACATGCACTTCCTGTCACATCACTGCTCTGGCCACATATACGGCAAGGGCACCTTCTTGTGGCCTCTTTGCCGGATGCCTCTGCTGGTGCAGGCCCGTGTATCTGCTTGTATATAGTTCCTGTACTAAAGCTATGTTCGCCAACCATCATCCTGCCTCATCCTTCACCCGGGTATTTCCATACATAACATTTGGCAATCGAGGATTAACTTATGGAGGCATGCATCACCCCGCTTTGTTCCTTTCTTGAGCTCCCGGGCAAACCATTGGTCTCGTGGCCACTTTGGTGGGAGGCCTATCAGACGTATGTTACGGAGCTGAGCCACGGGGAGCTAGATGGGGTGAGAGTGCTGGCACTTCTTGTTCACAACCTGGGTATGGAGGGCCGGAGGGTCCTGCAGACGCTCAGCAAGGAGGACTCATGTGAGGACATTGTAAAGCTGTTAGCTAAACGTTTCTCCTCCCCAGACAACGTGACTGTCCAGAGGATTCGTTTTCAGCAGTGATATCAGCAGGTAGGTGAACCTATCCGCCAATATGTCATTGACTTGAAGCAGCTAGCCAGCGAGTGTCGTTTTGGACCACTTGAAGATGAAATGGTTTGCGATCAACTAGCAGAGCACGCGTGTAATGCTGAGCTGCGTGCTAGACTATTAATGATGCCTAGTGACTTAAAGTTAGCTAAAGCTATGGAGCTAGCTCTCTGGTGGGAAGCCTTTGCTAAGCTAGCTGTGAAGCTAAAATGGCGCTACTCACAAAAGAAGCCGGAGCCACTTGCCTCAGCTAATGTTGCAGACCCTGATAGCGAGGATAGCTTGGACGAAGATTTTTGGGAAGTCATTGCTGCCAGCCAAAGGTATACCCTGGGAAACTCCCATTGCAGGGGTTGTGGGTCTGCAATGCACCGCCATAAAGCTAAAAAATGTCCGCCTAGAGGGAAACGTTGTGGTAAATGTGGACGCTGGAATCATTATGCCAGGGTGTGCCATTTGTTTTGCCCGGGGAATCTATGGGAGAAATCACCCCGCTCGCCCCCGATGGACACTGGGAGCGAACAGTACTAAAAGCCAACGGATGCCACGGCGGTCAAGCGGGACCAGTTTCACTCAGGTTTGGCACGGGTGGATCTCAGTGCTGGCGCTCGGGACATGGTAGAGGGGGGTACCAAGTGTGGCGGTGAGATGCTTGCGTCGGCAAGTGACACCGATGTGCTAGCTCCAGATGCCTACACTACTTGGCCACGGTTGACTGGGGGGTCTGCAGCTACAACGGTGAACACTACAACATTTATAGAAAAGGATGGGGCCAGACCATCGAGCATCGCGTTACCGCATGCTCAGCAGCAACACATCGGGCCAAGTAAAATTCCACTCCGGGTTATGGACTTGGTGGGGTGAAGGACGTCCACCGCGAAGATGGGCCAAGCAACAGCCAGCAAATCATCAAGGGTGTCTGTGCATTATGGCTAAGCTGGGCGCAGCATGCTTCAGGTTGTCTGACGGCTCATCAAGGCATGCCAGTCGGCTTTGGTGTCCCCGGGAGGACGCTTCAGGTGGCGAGGCTGGACGGGAGTCGGTGGTGGAAGTGTTGGATCCAGGCTTTGTCATCCAGAGGGTCGGCCATCCCTCCGGGGGTCTGCGGTCTCCAGGGGCACGCCTGCTGAGGGTCTGCCTTGGAACCCCCCTCCCCCCATGCAAGTTACAGTGTTTTACACCAAAATGACTGTGCAGTGGCACTTTATTTATAGTTCTAATGTTTTGCATGTTATGTTATGGGAGTTATATGTATGTGCTTTTGTGTTTTAGTTTAGGAACATGGCTGTAGTTTTAGTTTCAATAAAGACTTTTAGTTACCAGTGGCAGAATAACCCACTGTGCAGTGCGGGCTGCACAGCAGTCTACCCGTCAGCCCTACTTTAGTTATTTTGAGTGAGTGTGTTAGGCCAATTTAGTACCTTTGTTTTCATTATTTTAATGTGTGATTCAGGTCTCAAATTTGGGGAGGTTTTCAATTGTATGTGGTTTTGGACTATTCTAAGGGGGGAGAGAATGTGGTGTCGGGTTCCAGCACCTTATTGTGAAGTGTGGAGTAGTGCACTTCCTGTCACGTCACTGCTCCGGCCACATATAAGGCAAGGGCACCATCTTGTGGCCTCTTCGCCGGATGCCTCTGCTGGTGCAGGCAGTGTATCTGCTTGTATATAGGTCCTGTAATAAAGCTGTGTTTGCCAACCATCATCCTGCCTCATCCTTCACCCAGGTATTTCCATACATAACACATTTATCATTTGAGAACGTTAGAGTGCAAGTTAAAGCAGCTGTGGTGTTGTGGTTAAGGTAAGTGTTTGGTAGGAGAGCCAAAGTTTGAATCTCGCCAGTAAGGTCTTAAGGTGCATTCAGACCAAATGCGAACGGGTGAATTTTTCATGCGGTGTGATTACATTATAACTCAATGTAAACACGTGAATAGACATGGATTCACAGTCTGAGTTAGATGCAAACAGGCGGAGTTGCCTTTATAACTTCTGCAGCAGTGTTCAACATACTGTCAAATCCCCAAAATAACGTCATGCTTTAGGTTTACATTATCCGACGGGGAGCTTACCTGAAAAAGTTGTCCCTGTCTCCAAAATTTTACAAGATGATGAGTGTTTCTGTTGCTACCTTGCTAGCCTTTTTAGCACGTCTGTGGCAGGAATCAGTGGATAAATAACTCCGACATCCAGATTTAGCTGAAAGGCTCCCGATCCTCCTGTTTCTAGGTGAGTGGCAGTCTCATTTTCAAACTAGTTTATTCTGCAATGGTGATACTTTTTCTCCGGTGTTGGCAGAATCTCAAAGCTAGCATATTCCCTCGGACGTCCATCCATCCATCCATCCATCCATCCATCCATCCATCCATCCATCTTCTATCGCTTTTCCGGAGTCGTGGAGGCAGCAGTTCAAACAGAGAAGCCCAGACTTCCCTCTCCCCAGCCACCTGCTCCAGCACTTCAGAGAGGATACCAAGGTGTTCCCAGACCAGCTGGGACTCTCCAGCGAGTCCTGGGTCTGCCCAGGGGTCTCCTCCCAGAGGGACGTATCCGAAACACCTCAAGTGGGAGGCATCCAGGAGGCATCCTGATCAGATGTCCATACCACCTCAACTGACTCCTTTCAATGTGGAGGAGCAGTAGTTTTACTCTGAGCCTCTCCTGGATGACTGAGCTCCTCACCCTATCTCTGAGGGTGAGTACAGCAATCCTACGGAGAAAGCTCATTTCAGCTGCTTGTATCTGCAATCTCGTTCTATCAGTCATTACCCAAAGCTCATGGCCATAGGTGAGGGTAGGAACGTAGATTGAAGTAAATCGACAGCTTTGCCTTAGAGCTTAGATCCCTCTTTACCACAACAGACCGGTACAATGTCCGCATCACTGCAGATACTGCTCCAATCCTTCTGTCAATCTCTCACTCCATTCTCCCCTCACTCGTGAATAAGACTCCAAGATACTTAAACTCCTCCACTTGGGGCAGGAGCTTGTCCCCAACCTGGAGAGGAAAATCCACCTTTTTTCGGCTGAGGACCATAGAATCGGACTTGGAGGTGCTGATTCTCATCCCAGCCACTTCACACTCAGTGGCAAACCATCCCAGTAAGACCTGTAGGTCATTGCTGGATGAAGCCAGCAGGACAACATCATCTGCAAACAACAGAGATGAGATCTTGTGGTCACCAAGCATGACACCCTCCGTTCCCTGGCTGTGCCTAGAAATCCTGTCCATAAAAATCATGAACAGGATCGGTGACAAAGGGCAGCCCTGGTGGAGTCCAACTCTCACTGGGAATGAATCCGACCGAGTGTTGGCAATATGAACCAAACTCTCACAATGGTCATACAGAGACTGAATAGCTCGTAACAACAAGCCCAATACCCCATACTCCCGAAGCACGCCCCACAAAAAACCACGAGGGACACGGTCGAATGCCTTCTCCAAGTCCACAAAACACATGTAAAGTGGTTGGGCAAACTCCCACGAACCCTTGAGGATTCTCGAGAGGGTCAAGAGCTAGTCCGATGTGCCACAGCCAGGACGAAAACCACATTGCTCCTCCTGAATCCGAGGTTCAACCAACAGCCGGACTTTCCTCTCCAGTACCTTGGCATGGACCTTCCCAGGGAGGCTGAGGAGTGTGATCCCTCTAAAGTTGGAGCACACCATCCGGTCCCCTTTTTTGAAGAGAGGAACCACCACCGTGGTTTGCCATGTTAAAGGCACTGTCCCCGACCTCCACGCAGTGTTGCAGAGGCGTGTCAACCATGACAGCTCAACAACATCCAGGGCCTTGAGGTACTCAGGGCGAATCTTGTCCACCCCCAGGGCCCGGCCACCAAAGAGATTTTTAACCACCTTGGTGACCTCAGCCCCTGTGATTGGCAAGTTGTCCCCCTCATCCACAAGCCCTGCTTCCTCTGTGGAAGGCATGTCAGTGGGATTGAAGAGATCCTCGAAGTATTCCTTCCACTGCCCGACGACGTCCAAAGTCGAAGTCAGCAGTGCCCCATCCGCACCATACACAGTGTGGACAGGGAGTTGCTTCTCCATCCTGAGCCGCTGCACAGTTTGCCAGAATCTCTTCGAGGTCAACCAAAAGTCTTGTTCCGTGGCCTGACCGAACTCCTCCCGTACCCGAGTTTTTGCTTCAGCAACCACCCGAGCTGCACTCCCCTTGGCCTGCCGTCACACCTCAGCTGCTTCGGGAGTCCCACTAGCCAACCAAGCTTGATAGGACTCCTTCTTCGGCTTAATGGCCCCTCTCGCCACTGGTGTCCACCACTTGGTTCGGGAGTTGCCACCATGAGATGCCCCAAAGACCTTGCGGCCGCAGCTCTGGGCTGCCGCTTCAACAATGGAGGTGGAGAACATGACCCATTCAGACTCCATGTCTCCATACTCTCTCGGAATGTGGTTGAAGTTCTTCTGGAGGTGGGAGTGAAGACCACCCGGACAGGGGCCTCAGCCAGATGTTCCCAGCACACCCTTACTACACGTTTGGGTCTACCAGGTCTGAATAGCATCTTCCCCTGCCATCGGATCCAACTCACCACCAGGTGGTGATCAGTTGACAGCTCTGCACCTCTCTTTACTCGGGTGTCCAAGACATATGGTCCCAGGTCTGATGACACGATAACAAAATCGATCATCGACTTATGACCTAGGGTGTCCTGGTGCCAGGTGCACATATGGACACCCTTATACTTGAACATGGTGTTCGTTATGGACAAACTGTGGTTAGCACAGAAGTCCAATAACTGAACACCACTCGGGTTCAGATCGGGCAGGCCGTTCCTTCCAATCACCCCCCTACAAGTTTCACTGTCATTGCCCACATGCGCATTGAAGTCCCCCAGTAGGACAATGGAGTCTCCAAGAGGAGCACTCTCCAGTACCCCAGTCAGAGACTCCAAAAAGGGTGGGTACTCTGAACCATCATTTGGTGCATAGGCACAAATGATCGTCAGGACCCGTTTCCCAACCCAAAGGCGCAACAACCCTTTCGTCCACCGGGAAAAACTCCAATATAGAGGCAGCAAGGTGGGGGGATACAAGAATACTCACTCCTGCTCATTGCCTGTCGTCTGGGGCAACTCCAGAGTAGGCCAAGCTCCAGCCCCTCTCCAGGAGACTGGTTCTGGAACTGGAGCTGTGTGTTGAGGTGAGGCCAACTATGTCTAGCTGGTATCTCTCAACCTCATGCACCAGCTCAGGCTCCTTCCCCACCAGAGAGGTGACATTCCACGTCCCAAAAGCCAGTTAAGGAAGCTTGGGATCAGACTGCCAAGGTCTCTGCCTTTGACCGCCACCTAATCCACATAGCACCAGACCCCCATGGTCCCTCCTGCAGGTGGTGAGCCCACTGGAGGCCTCACCACCATGTCCCTCGGACATGAACGCTCGAATGCACGATTTTGCATGTACTCACCTCTTTCAATTCACTTTGTATGAATTTGTACCACCCGTTCGTGTTTGGTGTGAAGGCATCTTTATTCTTCTGAACAATTGAAGTACAGTATGCTTCTCCTGTGCATTTTAAAGCAGCACTATGTAAGATTTTCACCTCAAAATAATGTTGACAAAATTATTTTGATAGTACACCAACATTTGACCATGTGAATGCCACTTCTTCCATAACATGAGTGGGCCCATATTGCCTGCAACAGCTCTTTTTTTGGTGTGATTACTGGCAGTACAGCAGATGTGGCCTCAGTCTGTGACCTCAGTCCCAGCAGAGTATCACAGGGCACAACTTTAGCCACCAACAACAAAAAGTCCTGTAGTTGGCTGTTGAGACTGGGGTCATGGTCGCCATGGTTGTGGCCTTTTCAGTGTTCCTACAAGGAGCAAGAGAGTTAATAGGGCTGCTTTAGAAATTAATGTATAACAGACCTTTTTAAATGCTGTTGCTAAGCAAGAGTCTACGCTGTGCTTGGAACCCGATGATCACCACTTGCAGCTATATTTTTGTATTTTTACCCCCACCTTGTTTTTGCCTTTATTTATTTATTCATTCATTTGTGTGTGTGTGTGTGTGTGTGTATGTGTGTGTGTGTGTGTGTGTGTGTGTGTGTGTGTTAATAGCATAATTCAAAATGTTATCTATGAATTTTGATTAAATTTTCAGGTGAAGTTGGTAACAGACCAAGGTCCAAAATGACTATATCTTTAGGGTGATCTGGGTCACTCTCAGCCTGCAGGAATTTTATTTTTGTAAATCCAAATTGAGGAATCAACGCAGTGCCTTGTGATGGGTTTGATGGTCACCAGCAGAGCGTGCTGTCTGCTGACAGCTAACTGGCTGTTGGCAGAAATTAAAATACGAGGGTGAACATTCATTTGTCTTGGTGGAGGTTTGTGCTTTCCCAGTGCTTTCAAGTTCCTAATTTTGTTTGGTGTAGAGCAGCACAGTTCTGAACTCAAACACATCAGCACATCATGGTTTCACACATTTTATTAACACAAAAGCCTCACATCTTTACACACACAACAGTTGACATAATTCCAGCCTTTTTCAGTCGCCTTCTCCTGGTTGCCCGGTTGGTTCTGGTCTGTTTATTCTTCTAGAACAGGCCTTGGCTGTACGCAGAAAAACAGTTAGTTTCAATGTGGAAATTATGTGTAGTCATGCAGAACTGACTGTTTACAGATTAAATTGAGATAATGCATCCAAAATCATGTTTCCTTTTGTTAAACAGAGATGAGCCTATTTACTTCCATAACTAAGTGGCGGGAAAAAAAATCTAAAAGCGGCAGCAACAATTTTCATCTATATTTCAATGCAGTTTGTTGTGTGTTTGAAGATTTTATCACACGGGCACATTAATATGTTAAATATTTAAAAAGTTAGTGGCCAAAAAAAGGCTTTGTTGAAATAACAGAAAAGTTTCCATGGTGATCTGTTAATGACTATATGAATTAGTAAATTTTGATTCAGAGATCATTTTATTAGCTTTAAGAATGTTTGACTATAGATAAGAGTTCTTTCTTAAGTAATGAAGTGTCATTTTTGATGTAAGAATGATGCTGACTGTGGCCTACTATAGAAACAATATAAAACAACATTTAGAAAATGCACTTGTGACCAACAGACGTCGCTATAAATCCACATTTTATCAGCTGGCCCAGCCACATCTTACCTTTCGTTTGCCACAGTTTTTGATCTTGTTGCCTAAAGAGGGATTAGATTAATTACTACATATCAGATCATATTGACCTACTCTGATTAAAAAAACTGATTAAAGTAAAGTAATAAAATCATTAAAGAATCATTAGTGCAATTGTTTGAACATAGCCAGTTTTTCCAGAAGATTATACACACCAGCACCCTCCCACACACCTCAATTGTTCTGTTTCTATTTTCACCTTCTTTCAGGTGAAAGACACGTGCAACCTTGTCCAAACAAAACACACAAATATGGAATGTGGGTGTTGACTTACCGAGCAACAGAAAAAAGGAAAGAAACACAATGATTCCAGCAAAGACTAGGCCTCCAACACGTAGTGTGTGGTAGTCTGTGAATTCACATGGAACATTGTCATCACATGACTAAGTAAAATATATTTATGCTTTTCACATAAATCATTCAAACTCCTGCAATGGATAAATATTTACATTTATAAGTCTGATCACATACACCTTTAAATATTACTTACCATATACAAAGTCTGCATCTGGGTCAATTTCTAGACCTGAGCAAAGAAATTAAAATGTAGTTACCCATTACAGGTTGAAGCATTGGTTGTAGACATCTACAGAAAGTCACAGTAGCTAATAAATTAAAGATGCATGTTAATTAGAACTTTTAAAAAAACCAAAAACATTATTTTGCATTCACATAGTTTTAAAGCTTTTTGTGCCCCGAACTTTATAGGTGAGCATTGTGAAAAGGCCAGAAATGACACTTTTGTTTTAGTCTGTTTGAATCAAAAAATTCACATATAGGTAAAGATGCACTGCAAATATACTGAACAGAGGAAGAAGTGGCTGGAATGGCATTTATAAGGTACAGCCATGGACAAAATTGTTGGTACCCCTCTGTTAATGAAAGAAAAACCCACAATGGTTACAGAAATAACTTGAATCTGACAAAAGTGGTAATAAATAAAAATTCTATGAAAATTAACCAATGAAAATCACACAGTGCTTTTGAATTGTGGTTCAACAGAATTACTTTAAAAAACAAACTTATGAAACTGGCCTGGACAAAAATGATGGTACCCCTAGAAAAGATTGAAAATAATGTGACCATAGGGACATGTTCAACCAAGATGTGTCCTCTAATTAACATCACAGGTGTCTACAAACTTGTAATCAGTCAGTCGGCCTATTTAAAGGGTGACAAGTAGTCACTGTGCTGTTTGGTGACATGGTGTGTACCACACTGAACATGGACCAGAGGAAGCAAAGGAGAGAGTTGTCTCAGGAGAATAGAAAGAAAATTATAGACAAGCATGTTAAAGGTAAAGGCTATAAGACCATCTCCAAGCAGCTTGATGTTCCTGTGACTACAGTTGCACATATTATTCAGAAATTTAAGATCCACGGGACTGTAGCCAACCTCCCTGGACGTGGTCGCAGGAGGAGACGGATAATACGAATGGTAACAAAAGAGCCCACAACAACCTCTAAACATATTCATGGTGAACTCCAAGGTCAAGGTACATCAGTGTCAGATTGCACCATCCGTCGTTGTTTGAGCCAAAGTGGACTTCATGGGAGACGACCAAGGAGGACACCACTGTTGAAAACAAATCATAAAAAAGCCAGACTGGAATTTGCCAAACTGCATGTTGACAAGCCACAAAGCTTCTGGGAGAATGTCCTACGGACAGATGAGACAAAACTGGAACTTTTTGGCAAGGCACATCAGCTCTATGTTCACAGACGCAAAAACGAAGCATACCAAGAAAAGAACACTGTCCCTACTGTGAAACATGAAGGAGGTTCTGTTATGTTCTGGGGCTGCTTTGCTGCATCTGGCACAGGGTGTCTTGAATATATACAGGGTACAATGAAATCTCAAGACTATCAAGGTATTCTAGAGAGAAATGTGCTGCCCAGTGTCAGACAGCTTGGTCTCAGTCGCAGGTCATGGGTCTTGCAACAGGATAATGACCCAAAACACACAGCTAAAAACACCCAAGAATGGCTAAGAGCGAAACAATGGACTATTCTAAAGTGGCCTTCTATGAGCCCTGATCTAAATCCTATTGAAGATCTGTGGAAGGAGCTGAAACATGCCGTCTGGAGAAGGCACCCTTCAAACCTGAGACAACTGGAGCAGTTTGCTCATGAGGAGTGGGCCAAAATACCTGCTGAGGTGCAGAAGTCTCATTGACAGTTACAGAAATCGTTTGATTGCAGTGATTGCCTCAAAAGGTTGTGCAACAAAGTATTAATTTAAGGGTACCATCATTTTTGTCCAGGCCTGTTTCATGAGTTTGTTTTTTAAAATAATTCTGTTGAACCACAAGTCAAAAGCATTGTCTGATTTTCATTGGTTAATTTTCATAGAATTTTTATTTATTACCACTTTTGTCAGATTCAAGTTATTTCTGTGACCATTGTGGGTTTTTCTTTCATTAACAGAGGGGAACCAACAATTTTGTCCACGGCTGTACCTTATAAATGCCATTCAAGCCACTTTTTCCTCTGTTCAGTATATATGCAGTGCATCTTTACCAACTCTCTCCTTTGCTTCCTCTGGTCCATGTTTAGTGTGGTACACACCATGTCACCAAACAGCACAGTGACAACTTGTCACCCTTTAAATAGGCCGACTGCCTGATTACAAGTTTGTAGACACCTGTGATGTTAATTAGAGGACACATCTTGGTTGAACATGTCCCTATGGTCACATTATTTCCAATGTTTTCTAGGGGTACCATCATTTTTGTCCAGGCCTGTTTCATAAGTTTGTTTTTTAAAGTAATTCTGTTGAACCACAATTCAAAAGCATTGTGTGATTTTCATTGGTTAATTTTCATAGAATTTTTATTTATTACCACTTTTGTCAGATTCAAGTTATTTCTGTAACCATTGCGGGTTTTTCTTTCATTAACAGAGGGGTACCAACAATTTTGTCCATGTGGGTACCTCTTCATTACTCTCCATTGATAAAGTCATGCCTTATTCACATCAGTATAATGTTAAATGGAGGTTTTATTGTAGTTCGCATTCCAGTCTCACTTTTTTTTTTTTTAAATTCAAGGAGCAATAAAAGAAAGTACTTAATACTGAACAAATAATGGCATTGTGGCGGGTTGATTCAACCCCCCCACAACACACAGGACAGTCAGCTCTCTTCTCTTGGTTTTTTCCTGCTGCACTACTGAGATGTAATGTGCCATTCATGTATTGTGATGTAATGTGTCATGCATGTATTGTGATGTAATATGCCATGCATGTATTGTGATGTAATGTGCCATTCATGTATCGTGATGCAATGTGCCATTCATGTATTGTGATGTAATGTGCCATTCATGTATAGCAGGGGTGTCAAACTCATTCCATGGAGGGCCAAGACCCTGCAGATTTTACTTCCACCCAGTCTCTTCAGCAGGTGTTTTCACTGATCAGCAATCAGTAGGAAGAAATTCAGAGAAATCACCTGTTGAAGACACTGGGTGGAGGTAAAACTTGCAGGGTCTTGGCCCTCCATGGAATGAGTTTGACACCTGTGATGTATAGTGTTCATGCGTCCTGTCCTTACTGTGACCTAGAGGCTGAGATCAATATGTAGATGTGCCTTGTAACCTCTTTGTCCTACACCTGGAGCAGAGGCTAGCCAATCTGCCTATTGTTATGTAGGTCTCTTACAAATGCAAATGTCTCATGCCTATTCTGCAGTCCCTTTGATCGTACCAACTGCTGTGAAGCTGCTTTGATGTATTGTCTGAGTTGGGTATAAATACTGCACAGGTTCTGTAACCCGCTCTCTCAATCTCACTTCTGCAACTGCTGCTGCTGGACACAGACATTGTGTCCTCCTTCTCTGAGAGCCGTGGGCTCGCTCCCGGTGCGCATGCACGGCGCCGGGAGCGGAGCTCGTGACGGCGGTATGATTAATAAAACCTACTTAAAACCTTCAACAACGCTGCTTATTTTTATCCTCCGCCGCACGGGTGACCCCGAAGAAGCACACGTTTTGTGCAACGCAGCCTTCTGGTTTGGACATCCACGCTGAACCGGCCGAGGGACACAAGACGTCTCCTCCCTCTCGCCGCCCCAGCGCACCATGACCTGAAGGCAGAAAGGAACACGCTGCCAGTGAACGCTTCACTGGCGACCCCGATCATGCACACGTTTGTGCGAGGCAGCCTTCTGATCTGGACAGCTGCGCTGGTGACCCGTTCTTCAGGATGAGATCTGCACGTCTGAGATCTGCTCATCCACGCTGGACCGGCCGCGCTCGCAGTTCCTCCACACGAGAGCGCAGGCACCTCGTCCCCTCTCCACGACGGCGTCCTCCATGGCCGGCAGAGAACGCAACACGTAGACCTGAACGCACCACGGCCGAGCGGTGCCAAAGATCGTCTATTCCCTCCCACCGCTCCAACGCATCTGCACGAGCCTGAGGGACAAAAGATCGTCTATTTCCTCCCACCGTTCCAACGCACCATGGCCAAGCTGCAGCCACAGCCCAAACCTGGATTTTATCGGCGCCGTCTGCGCCGATCTCCACCAAGATTCTGCACCCTGACTCGCCACTCCAGCGGCCCACCCACGCACGGAACCCCCGCGCGCGCACCGGGGAGTTACGAGGACGGCACACCAAGCACGGGACAATAACGGCTTCACTGACTGCCTTCCTTCTGCTGCACACTGGCCCTTCAGGCTTGCTTGTACACCTGAGGCCCGCAGCTTGCTCACTGGATTTTATGGTCTTAGCCACGGCACACAAGGGGAATTCAGCTGTCTGCGGTTCCCGAGGCTTTAGAGTTGTGCCTGCCCTAAAGTCAGCACGCCAGTCCCTCTGCTTTTATTTATTTTTTTTTTCTTACAGCCGCTCCTGCTTTTCTTCATGGCCACGAGAGGAGTCAGAGACAAATTTTTCTTCTTGTGATCTCCGCACGCGCAACGGGACAGCCCCTCGACGTCGCAGAGCAGCAAGCAATTTTTGCGCGGCTCGGACGATTTCACCGCCCCTGCCGGCACTTACTACCCCTCCCCTCCCTCCCCCTCCGCCTGCAGCGAGCTTCTCCCACAGCTCACTCCCATAGATGGATTATTGAGGTCTCGGCCCCCTGCCGTGCCCTCTGGGGGGGAGCGTGTGGCGGGTTGATTCAACCCCCCCACAACACACAGGACAGTCAGCTCTCTTCTCTTGGTTTTTTCCTGCTGCACTACTGAGATGTAATGTGCCATTCATAAGATAAGATAAGATAAGATAAGCCTTTATTAGTCCCACAACGGGGAAATTCCAGGATTGCAACAGCACAGGGATAGCAACACTCAGAGCAACAATCAGAAGGCAAGAAAAAACAAGCAAGCAAGAGCAGCTAATATACATATGTACATATTACTATAAAATATATATATACACACACACACACACAGACACACAGTGCAGAGCATTGTAGCTGGATGGAATAAATATATGAATATATGATGTATTTATTGACATTGTGATGTAATGTGCCATGCATGTATTGTGATGTAATGTGCCATTCATGTATCGTGATGCAATGTGCCATTCATGTATTGTGATGTAATGTGCCATTCATGTATAGTGTTCATGCGTCCTGTCCTTACTGTGACCTAGAGGCTGAGATCAATATGTAGATGTGCCTTGTAACCTCTTTGTCCTACACCTGGAGCAGAGGCTAGCCAATCTGCCTATTGTTATGTAGGTCTCTTACAAATGCAAATGTCTCATGCCTGTTCTGCAGTCCCTTTGATCGTACCAACTGCTGTGAAGCTGCTTTGATGTATTGTCTGAGTTGGGTATAAATACTGCACAGGTTCTGTAACCCGCTCTCTCAATCTCACTTCTGCAACTGCTGCTGCTGGACACAGACATTGTGTCCTCCTTCTCTGAGAGCCGTGGGCTCGCCGGGAGCGGAGCTCGTGACGGCGGTATGATTAATAAAACCTGCTTAAAACCACAGCATCGCTGTTTATTTTATCATCCGCCGCAGCATATGCTTTTATGGTACAGTACTAGGAATACATGAGATATGAGAGAGATGCTAGTGCATAACAAGCACTTTGTGGAATTTAAGTTCTCTATCATGAAATCTGTGAATTTTACAAGTTTTAGAATGTACAGTTGTGGACAACAATGAATTTTTCTGAAATTATTTTTTTGAAAATAAGGCAGAACACCATCCAAACACAATATGTTTACAACAGAGACCTATTTTTTTCCAGTCAGTATGAAGATGGTGGATGGTGTCTCTTTAAATATCACACAAAAGTTGGCATATTCATGAAAAAATCTAAATCACAATCAAATCATGAGACTCCAATAGATTCCCACCCCTAGTTTGGACTTCAGCTGGAGAGGAGGACTGCCTTATCGGACCTGTTGCAGTTTTAATTTGGTGACCCCAGTTTTCGACCATTCATCTGATTTTAAAAGTTTCACAATACATAGTGCACTTTATTTGGGAACCTGTTACACATATCAACCTCATAGCTTTCAAACTGGGCTTTCCCTCCCTCCCACAGCATGTGGGACACCATATGGTGTATGGGGCGGCGCCTATCTCCGTTTCTCTTACCCTAGGCCACACAACTACTGTAAGTAGTGAAAGCTACAGTAGGGGGTCAGTCCTCTGGTAGCTCTGTGCGTTAACTTTCCTCATTCTATTAGGCTGAGCACCAAGCTAGAAGGCGGAAAGTACCATTTTTATATGGTCTTTGGTATGACCCAACCGGGATTTGAAAGCACGACCTCCTGAGTGTGGGGTGGACGCTCTACCAACTAGGCCACCACTCCAGTGCTTAAGTGAAACTACAGCAAAATGTGGGTCCAATGTGGATGTGGTCCCGGGAGACATGACCACCCCTTGCATCCCAGCATGGACTACTCTCGGCAGAATCACGGAAGTGCGGAGGAGGCGCAGGGACATTCCATCAACAGACACCCAGGTGGACATGTACCATCTGAGGCAGCCAGAGCGGCGGTAGATAAAATTTCAAAACAGCACTTTATTCCACAGGCTGGGCTTTCACAGGCCTTCAAAACACTGGCAACAAAGTCAAATTTTTTGAGTAAATTCAAGCACCTGAATTTTTACATTAAGCTTGAGCAACAAGCCAGTCCATATACCTGAATAGATATTTGCCCTAAAAACTGAAGGACATACCTGATATGTCTGGAAACTGGAGAATGACTCACAAAGAGTGGCACTTGCTTGGAACACAAACTTTATTACACACAAGCACTGTAGCAGCTACAGACTCTGGTGGGAAGGCTGAACGTTATAGAGCCAAGAAAGCCAAAGGAGAAAGAGAAGCTGTAAGATGGCCGACCCTCACATTATATGTGCTCGGTGTGGTGACGTCACCAAGCAGCTATGTCACTACGCCAAAGCCAAACAAACTTGTGGTTACACCACATTCCTCCCTCCCCCATGGAAAAACAGAACAACATACATGAACAAATTAACCCTCCGCAATTTGGTACATGTAAAACCCCTAAAACTAGCGAGGGCCAGGGGGTAGACTACTGCGTTGCCCAGTGCGGCTGAGTGGTTTATTTTGCCACTATCCCTTGGTAGCCGCACCCCTAGCTAAACAGTCCTCTTTTTTGTTCTTTCTTGAGGAAGGCAGTTCAGTTGGAAGGGCCCTGAGGCGAGCTTGTAGTGGATGCACCCCCTGGAGGTGCCAGCTGCAGTAGACCTGGGCGCCATCCCGCTGGAGCCACGGCATGCTCGTCAACAATGTCCCAGCCAGGATCCCCCAACAGCTGGGTCGGCTCCAACGCGGCGTCTTGATCCGTGGCAGCTGTGCTGTTACCTTCCGTAGACAGCTGGCTTGCCATCTCGATCTGTCCGCCATCTGGATGGTGGCTGGTCTCAGCTGGGCAGCGATCTTCATGGGTGTTGGTGGTGGTGACGCTGTTAAGGCCGACTGTGGGTCTGGTCGTTCAGTTCTACTTACCGGAACCCAGTTCATCACTGTGTGTGGCGCTCTGTTCGGCTGTGTTTGGCATTGTGGTTGTGATGTTATGACTCTCACAACTGCTGTGGGGTGTCCACCAGGTTGTGGTGGTTCTGCTGTGTCCTGTTGGGTCACGGATTCGTCATCCTGCGTCTCAGCGGTGGCTCCTGGAGGCTGATGCCAGTCGGGGATTCGGAAGACATCTGGTGACTCTACTGCGTTTTGTTGGGTCGTGGACTCTTCATCCTGCAGCTCAGCGGCAGTTCCTGGGGGCTGGTGCCAAGCGTGGATTCAGAAGCAGTCCAGTTTCTTCTCTCCCTCACCTGGTGCTGGTTGAGGTCGGGATGATGTGTCACTGTCGTCAGTGATGGGACACGCACCTGACCGTCTTCAGTCACAGGGTCCCCTTTCTCCACAAACTTCCTCTCCTGTGGCTCCACAGCGGCTGCCTGAAGCTCATGCCTGGTGAGCATCGGAGGTGAGTCTGGTTCGTTCTCCCCCTCTCCTGGGAAGTCTGGTTGTGGCGATATGTTGCTGTCGCTGTTGGTAGAACCTGCGCTGGGTTGTTGTGTCCCAGGGTTCCTGATAAACGCGGGCTCCCTCTCCTGCAGCGGCTCCCCGAGGCTCATGCTGGGCGAGGAACTGAGGAGAGTCTGGTCGCTGCTCTCTCTCCGTGCTATGTTTGCTGTCTGTGCTGTGCTCTCCCTCTGCGCTGTGCTCACTCCCTGTGCTGTGTTCTCCCTCTGTGCTGTGTTCACTCTCTGTGCTGTGAACTTTGGCTAGCTTGTCATGGGTTAGCTTGTCTTCTAAGGGCCCGAGGGTGCACATGCTCGCTAAGACTCAGTGCTCCGTAGCATAACATTAAGTCAACTCACTCGCATGTTGCTCTCGGCGGAGGAAGGCAATTTTTTGGGCTATAACACTCCTTGCGTTGCCCTAATATTTCTCCATCAGAGTCACACATTCACGGAATGAGTTCGGTTGACCCAGAGTACGGAGCACGCGCCATCCTTCTTTGCCTAGACTGAGAACCAGTACGCTCTTCAGCTTCTCGTTGTCAGTGTCACTCAGGCCAACCACACCGACATAATTTTTAAACATGTCGAAGCAGTGGTGCCACGGGATGAACAGCTCATCTGGGGTCTTCGGAAACGGCTGTGGTGGCCATAAATACGCTTTCTGATGCACGTTCGTTTTCAGGAAAAATGCTGCGTTTTCCTCCGGAAGATCCATTTTTCTTCTCGTCACCATTTGTTATGTCTGGAAACTGGAGAATGACTCACAGAGAGTGGCGCTTGCTTGGAACATAAACTTTATTACACACAAGCACTTTAGCAGCGACAGACTCTGGTGGGAAGGTTGAGCACTATAGAGCCAAGGGAGCCAAGGGACAAAGAGAGGTCGTAAGATGGCCGACCCTCACATTATATGTGCTCAGCGTGGTGACGTCACCAAGCAGCTGTGTCACTACGCCAATGCCAACCAAACTTGTGGTTACACCACAATACCCTAAGTAGCTTTCTACATGAAGCTGCTTTATAGCTCCTGGGAAAATGCTGCCCCCATAAAACTGCCTGACTTCATTGAAAACACATATTTTTTATTTTTGTGTATTTGTTGTACTTTATTAATCCCACAGGGAACTTCAAGGGAATCCAGCTGGATGAGGCAGCTGTGGTGTGGTGCCATTCCCTTCACCACTCACACACACATTCACACCTAAGACCACTTCAGAGTCTCCAAATTACCGAACTTGCATGTTTTTGGAATGTGGGAGGAAACCAGAATGTTCAGAACTCTTTATTCAAAGATATAGAGTGATGATAATCAAGTCGGTGGCGGTAATGCACCTGTGGGCTGGTTGCCAACCGCCAATCAAATCTAAAAGAAGAGGAAGAAAAACACCTGGAGTAAACCCACACAAGCATGGGGAGAACATGCAAACTCCACACAGGCTCTGCTGCCTGGTGGATTTGAACCCATGACCTTCTTACTGTGAGGCAATACTGCGAGCCACATTACCTGCTGTTATGAAAAATCAAGAGACAGCAGCGTGGTAAAATGTGTCCTTTAGCCTATTAATGACTGTGTGCCCCCGCTGGAATGTTTTCAGGAAAATTTGAGATGCTCAGGTAGGAGACATTTGGTTAACTGACATGAAGTAGTAGAGCAAAAAGTTTTAGAAATCAATGATTACTGCAAATGAAAAAAATGTCATTTTGCTTCCTCGTGGGCATCTGCAATAAATAGTTTTCTATGTGCCTCATTAATAACAAGTAGCTGTAGAAACAGTGTAACCAGTAAAAGTGGCAGAACTCAAAATGCAAGAAAAGCCAATAGTGTGAAGTTTCTGTTATAGTCAGGGGACATTAACATTGAGGAATTTATTATAATTAACATACAATGACAAGTCAACCTTTTGTTACTCAGCTGTCTGACAAACAAGTAGAGGAGCCAGGATAGCATGACCTTGCAAATATGATGTCACTTATGCTGTAATATCGGTTTCCCTCACTGCCATTTGTGGATAATGAGCAGTTTGGCTGCTGTGAAACTCACCTTTTGAAGACATGTTGCCTTGTCTGTTTGTATGTTTGCTTAACTGGAGAGAGATGAAACAAACAGTTAACAAAAGACCAGCTGCTGATCCATCAGCATCTGCTATCAGATCTTTTAACCATGAACTTTATGACATCAAAATAATTCAAGTCTGAGATCTGGAAACTGTTGTTTACTGGTTAAAATGCTTTAATGGGTTTGACTCTCCGAGTGCCTCCTGTTTGATAAAGTAGGAGCACCGCAGAGGGCTAATTTAACTTGGCTTTATTCACTTTAGATGAGAGGCTGCTGAAAGGCTGTGACACATTATATGTCTTGGCAGATTGCTTTGCTGTGTTTCCTGCTGCAGTCTTAATAGCAAAGTGATTGCCTTGATCCTCATTGAGAACTTACAGAAGCTAATAGCAATATTGATCCTCAACCCCATACCCTTTCTGTCTCTGTATTCTTCAAACACACACACACACACACACATTGATCTACATTCCCTGACTTGTAATTGTGAATTTAAATAGATTAACAGACTAAGAACCCCCTCTCGCTGTCTCCACATTCTTTAAGCATGCTATTGTGTAGCTCAGTTCTTTTGGCCCTGATGTGTGTACGGTCCTTTATTCAATGCACCACTGAGCACAAGGACACACTGGACAGTTACTCATTAATACATTACAGCTCCGGTATTCATTAACCTTGAACCTTGCACGGTCTGATAGAGGTTATAGATGGAACAGGAAAGAGGGGCTGTGGTGCCTGCCTAAAAGATCAGAATTGATTTTTAAACAACAGGTAGATTTTTTTTTTTTTTCCAGAAAAGGGTCAGAACAATTAACCAAAACACTGCCAAAGGTAATCGCTGTCTGCCGTTTCACTATACCTGCTAATTCAACAATGTGACCTTTTTGTTTAACCAAGCAATGGAGCACCTTCATTAGAATAAGTTCATCTTTTCACTGCACTAACACTGAGAATTCCTGTTCTACCCAGAAGCATCACCTAACCCTTAAAAAAATTTGTTTGCAGCATCTTACACATGTAAACATAATTTTTAAGTGGAATATTACAGACTCTTTTTCTTTTTAATGGTAAACGGCATTCACTTATATAGCACTTATCCCTCATGCCTGGATGTTCAAAGCGCTTTACAGATCCGGCTATCCACCCATTCACTCACACACACACTCATGACGATGGAGCTGCCTAGCAAGGGGCTGGCCTGACCCACCAGGAGCAACTCGGGGTTCGGTGTCTTGCTTAAGGACACTTCAACATGCAGATGGCAGTGACAGCAGGAATTGAACCACCGACCCTTCGATGGGAGGTCAGCCACACTCTACACCCGTGCCATAGCTGCCTCTCAACTGATATTAGTTTCTAGATTCAAATCATTGCTCACCTGAGTAGCTGAAGGTCCTGTGCCACCTCAGTCCAGGTGTGTGTGTGCAGGTGGCCCTGTCTGCATGCGCTACCACTTCAGAGATCTCCACCCACTGAGCCACTTCGCCACACCCACTTACCTTAATTCAGTGGAGCAGCTCAGTTACATATTTATAAAGTTTGTACTCTGGGGCCAATAAAGAAAAAGATCTGGTAACCTTTGGAATCCCAGCAGGAAAAATATGTATGGCATTACTGGCTCTGCTGGCGAGTAACTCATTTCCACACTTGCAGTTTCATTGCCCCAAGTAGGAGTGTTATAACCTTGGATGACTTTGAGAGGAAAACAGTGACTTCTTGTGCTCTTGGAGCCTTTGTTTGCCTTGAAGAATGGAAATCAAAGTATTTGATCAAAAAAAACAACAACACAGAAGCCAAATAAATGATCTGACATCGTTTTATTTATGCAAAAAAAGCACAACAGGTTGAAACACAAGACCCTTATGCAAAGGATAAACCTTATAGAACAGCTATGAGTAACATAGCCTTACTTGACTAACGAAAGCCTGACTCCGCATAAACACACAAGTAGTGTACTGTTCTCCCTCTATAATTTGGCTCACATTAGGGTAGTACTAATACAGTCTGGCACATAAGCAGTATCAGTTTTGAGATTTACAGTATTTCCCAGACCTGGTATTTATTTGATGCTTATTTTAACATCATGAAATTAGAGTGAGAATAAGTAGGATAAACAATAAAGAGGAAAGAAACTTGCCTCCCAGTTTTGCAGCTCAAGTGTGTATGGAGAAACTAATCATAGGCTGCAGGAGACTATTTAATCCTGACGGAGCCAGTGGAATAGACGCGCTGAGAAGAACAAGGCAGTGACACAGCTGTTGAGGAGCTCCCTCCACTTTGAATGAGGAGATGGGGGGCAGCCCGCGTTAGTACCTGCAAACTGTGCTCATTTGGCGAGCTGTGGCAGTGGAGATTGTCTCATATAAGGCTTATCATCACATTTAGATGTAGCGATGCATATGTGACGTGCATGCAGTCATACGCAGAATATGGATGCACATGTAACTAGTAGGGGTGGGTAAGAGTTTCCAGAAGCTGTACTCAAGTGAATGTAGGATTCCCTTGAGGAATTACTCAAATACAAGAGGTCACCAAAAAGTAAGAAGGCATCAACCCAAAAATGTACTTACTCAATTTTGGGAAGTTTTTCTTCTGAGGAAAATAAAATATAAACTATTCACAAACCCTATATATCAAACAAATCAAATAAAGAAAGAATAGACAGCAATAAATTAAATATTGGCTTTGTCAGAATAAATATAAAAAGAATATATATAAAAAAGAAACTCATCTGAAAGAAATAAAATCGTAAATTCACAAAAATGGCTAAAATGTGGTGAAATCAAAAGTAACTCAGAGTACAACCAAATGTACTTGAGTAAATTTACATTTTCTTCATAAATGTATTCATAAATGCACTAAGAAAAGTACAATTGTGTGAAAGTTTCTTGAGTACGCATACTTGAATAAATGTACTGTAATGCATTCCTAGCCACCTCTAATAACTATGTATGTGCACACAGACACACCATTCACACATAAATAGAAACATTATATCTGTCACACATGAGAGCTATACATTCTTACACTCTAAATATATACACTGTATGTATATTGTGTATATACTTATACTGTACTTCAAAGGTTACCTAGGATAACTGACAAAACGAATAACAGCGGACCATACCAGGTTAAAAAGTCCCCAAAAGACTATCGTGTTTCAAAGGTGCTACTGGCTAAGACAACCAACAGGAGAAAGAGACAATCACAGAAAGGCACAGGAATGGACAAGAGCACTGACGGACTGCACGGTCACAACAAAGAAAAACAACAGGAAGAGGATTCGAGTACTTATGAAAGTACACCTCTCCTATACCCCGTCATACAAGCAGTTATACTATAATCATCAGTCATTTTAGTGTCACTGAGAATAAGCATCAATGAAAACTGATCATCATTGGCCCTGTGGAGTTGCCTCAGTTCTCTGCTGGAGTCGCCTTGGCAGCAGCTGCAGCTAAAACAGAAGGGCAAGGACAAGTAAGAAGGGTATAGCAGTCATAACATTTCACGTTTTTAACACAGGTACAATATTTCCATTCCAAAACAAGTTCAGCTTCTAAAGCTCTTTTTAAATTACAAAAGCCAGACACAACACAAGCAGAAGTCTTTTTTTCTGTACAGTTTTATAGCATCAATTCTGAGTAAAATAAAGGATGAAAACTGCTGCTAAAGTGATGCCAATGGTCCTGATCGATCACCCACTGAAAACCTTTGGCTCAGTGTAGAAAAAAGGAAGTGCCAAAAGAGGCGTCAAATTTTGGGGTAGTTAAACCTCTTTTTAAAAGAAATAATAATTCCAAAACTTTAAGGTTTAACATCTACTACAAATGCTGGCCTCTGTTTCCAAATGTGAAATGTATTTTTTTTTTAAATGAAAAACTTAAAAAAAAAAAACCTAACAATATAAGATAAGATAAGATAAGATAAGATACGATAAGATAAGCCTTTATTAGTCCCACAATGGGGAAATTCTAGGATTACAGCAGCACAGGTATAGCAGCACTCAGCACAATATTAAATAAGATAATAATTGGTTAGCCAAAGCAGTAAATAAATATACATACTGTATGTACACAGTTATATACACTACCGTTCAAAAGTTTGGGGTCACTTGAAATTTCCTTATTTTTGAAAGAAAAGCACTTTTTTTTCAATGAAGATAACTTTAAACTAATCAGAAATACACTCTATACATTGCTAATGTGGTAAATGACTATTCTAGCTTCAAATGTCTGGTTTTTGGTGCAATATCTACATAGGTGTATAGAGGCCCATTTCCAGCAACTATCACTCCAGTGTTCTAATGGTACAATGTGTTTGCTCATTGCATCAGAAGGCTAATGGATGATTAGAAAACCCTTGTGCAATCATGTTAGGTCTGCAATGCTGTAATTGCTGCAAATGGAGGATTCTTTGACGAAAGCAAAGTTTGAAGGAAAAAATTATTATTTCAAATACAAATCATCGTTTCTAACCTTGTCAATGTCTTGACTATATTTTCTATTCATTTTACAACTCATGGTGGTAAATAAGTGTGACTTTTCATGGAAAACACAAAATAATTGTCTGGGTGACCCCAAACTTTTGAACAGTAGTGTATATACTGTACAATGCAGGAGCATTGCAGCTAGATGGTATCAACAGTATTACAGTTAGTTAAATTACCCGGCAAAATATAAATATGGACCCAGACAGTATATTTCACATTGAATCAACAGTGTTCTTACCACCCTAGATAATAATTGTAACTGTCTTAGTTGTGTATTGGAGGGGACGATCTCTATTGTGCAAAGTTGTGACATTTAATACGGCCTGTATGAGCAGCACCGCTTAGATTATAAAGTCTGACAGCAGCAGGTAGGAAGGACCTGCGGAACCTCTCCCTCAAGCACCTAGGATGGCACAGCCTACCGTTAAATGAGCTCCTGAGTGTGTTCAGCGTGTCCTGCATGGGGTGGGACTCGGACTCCAGCAGAGATGACAGCTTAGCCACCACCCACCTCTCTCCTATCTCCTCCACTGGGTTGAGGTGTCACCCCAGAACAGAGCTGGCTTTTTTGATCAGTCTGTTCAATCTCCTCCTGCCGGCTGCCATGATGCCACTGCCCCAGCAGACCACTCCAAATGTGATGGCTGATGTCACCACAGAATCGTAGAAGGTCTTCAGGAGTGCCCCCCATACTCCACGCTCCAATATTAAGAGCATGTTGGTCTCATAAGCAAATTATTAAATTGTGCTTGTGTTTAGAATTCTCTCACCATCTCAAATGCTTTTCTTTTTTGTGAACAGGTTAGTTTTTAAAAAGAAAAGAAAACGCCTGATGTTAAAACTAGTAATACTAAGTCATTCATTAAACTCTCCATGAAAGAGTACTGGACAACAACAGCTTAAGGTTTAATTAAAGCTTCAGACACTGAGAAGTGTTATATGTGGGATTTGACTCTCGGGGCTTGCCATAGTCTAGCCGAGGGGGTTGGGGTGGTGACGTCAGGCAGGCTACGGCTAGAGTATATATTCTGTTGTTCACTATAATAAAGTGTGTTCAGTACTCAGTTAATGGAGGCTCCTGTCTCATGTTATTCAGACATAACATTTGGCAACGAGGACTAAAATGGGCACATGTATCAAACAGCCACCTCTGTTTTTGCAGTCTCCAGGCACACCAGCTATACCGTGGGCCTGCTGGAGGAAGATGTTCGGCGTGTATGTGGCTGCAGCCGGCCCGAGTGATGCCAATGAAGAGAGACGGAGGAGACTACTGGTCCACTACCTTGGTGTGGAGGGCCAGCGGATATATTTTGGGCTGTGTGGCAACTGCTCGCAGAAGGACAGCTTAGAACTGATGGACTGTGTTTTCGGAGACCATTCCACCATCATGGCGTGGAGGTATGAGTTTTTTGACCACCAACAGAGAATGGGTGAGTCCACTCAGTCCTTTATTATGGAGCTACGCAGCCTAGCAAGAGAATGCGCCTTCAGGCCTATTGAGGAAAAGCTGGTCCGGGATAAGCTAGCCCACGGCACTAATGACATGTGGCTGAAGAGCAAGCTAAAGCTAGCTAAAGATACTGTGTTGTTGGAAAACATGTTCGATCTGGTTAGGCAGAGTGAGTCCACAGTTCGGCGGAGTTTATCAGCGTGGGCTAAAGGGAGTGTAGCCGCTCAAGTTTCCCCGCCAAGCACGGCCATTAGCAAGGTGGCTAATCCTCTGGGGCGGACCCCCAGGAGGCGGCGGACTGGGCCACGGGACAGGGCCTGTCCTATCATTGCTAAATCATTGGCAGTGGAGCCCAGAAACACGACACAGGTGTGTGTAGCACGCGCGAAAAAGGGACCACTGAAACGGTACGTGCTAAAACTCGACGGAGTGGACGTGCCGCTCATGGTGGACTCTGGGGCCGGAAGGTCCATTTTGAGTATGGCTACTCTGAAGAGACTTTTCCCGAATAAAACCATCAACGCGGGAACAGTGAGAATGTTTGGCTACAGCCACACCAAGATCGAAATGGCGGGCACGGTCGACTTTTCAGTGAAATGCGGGTTGAAGACGGTCCCTACATTCACTTTCCAAATCTCACGCCAGGGGGCGGACTTACTAGGGATAGACCTGCTGGGTGAGTTGGGGTTTTCCATCAAGGACCCAGGAGGCTCTACGGTACTGACGGTATACCCCGAATGGTACGTCCGTTGACCAGCGCTGTTCAGAGGCTTGGAATGCATCAGCGCGTTCCACCACCGCCCGCTCATAGACCCAAGTGTGACGCTGAAGATTCAACTGCTATGGTGGCTTCCCCTCGCCCTACGGGACAATGTCACGGCGGAGTTGACCAAATTGCTGGAAGCGGGCATCATTGAGAGAGTAGATGCATCACCCTGGGTGTCAAATATTGTGGTGGCCAAGAAAAAAATCGGGTGACATCCGTCCATGTATCGATCTCAGGATGGTAAATAGGGCAATCATCACGGACAAATACCCGCTCTCAACAATGGAGGAGCTCACGGCAACATTCAGCAGTTCACAGGTGTTCACGAAGCTGGACCTTCGCCAGGGTTACCTGCAGGTGCCCCTTCACCCAGCCAGCAGGAACCTGACAGCGTTCATGACCCACATGGGTGTGTTCAGGTACACCCTGTGACGATGAGATGGCACCACTATTATGATTTATTGTTTGTGTGACTGTTATTTTTGTAATGGTAAATGTTGTTATTTGTTAAAGTACACACATTTGTTTGTGATCTGTCTTTGTTTAATTTGAATGTCTTGGGAGATAATTGTATGATTAAGTATTTAGGTAAAATGATGGATAATAAGTTATTGCACATACCTTTGCCAATGTGCTTCCTGTGGGTGTCCAGGCAAAAGACTCCTTTAGGGAGTTGAAGGCCTTTTATAGGACACCAGCAGGAAGGAAACGTCTATGGTAAGTTAGAGGGGTGGTTTAGTTTTGTAAATAAGGATTTTGAACTATTTATTGGATTATTTATATTATTATTGTTGTCATTGATTGTTATTTATTATATGTTATTTATATTGTATAGTGGGGAAAATATTTATGTATTTTAGAACTAGTGGGTATTGTGTAAATGATGTAAGATTTGTTATTTTGCCTGGGATTATGGTAGGGGCTAATCAGCCCTAATTACTGATGTTAGTATAAAACAGGTGTGATTGTTGTGACGTGGAGTTGAGTAGAGTTCACTGCGAGAGAGATCGTCGATCATTGCTGTGAAGCAGAGTTGAAGAATTGTGTCGGATATCTGGACTTTTACTTGTGAGTTATAATAAAAATGGAAAATTGGAATTGAAGACCTTGGCCGTTTTCCTTGCCTCAGACCTCGCCATAACACATCGTTCACATTTGGTGGCAGCGGTGGCTGCCATGTGACCCAATGTGACGATGAGATGTCACCCACCCGCATTTGGTCTGAGTACTGCACCCAGCTGATATATATATATATATATATATATATATATATATATATATATATATACACACACTACCGTTCAAAAGTTTGGGGTCACCTCAGACAATTTTGTGTTTTCCATGAAAAGTCACACTTATTTACCACCATGAGTTGTAAAATGAATAGAAAATATAGTCAAGACATTGACAAGGTTAGAAATAATGATTTGTATTTGAAATAATATTTTTTTCCTTCAAACTTTGCTTTCGTCAAAGAATCCTCCATTTGCAGCAATTACAGCATTGCAGACCTAACATGATTGCACAAGGGTTTTCTAATCATCCATTAGCCTTCTGATGCAATGAGCAAACACATTGTACCATTAGAACACTGGAGTGATAGTTGCTGGAAATGGGCCTCTATGCACCTATGTAGATATTGCACCAAAAACCAGACATTTGCAGCTAGAATAGTCATTTACCACATTAGCAATGCATAGAGTGTATTTCTGATTAGTTTAAAGTTATCGTCATTGAAAAAAGTGCTTTTCTTTCAAAAATAAGGAAATTTCTAAGTGACCCCAAACTTTTGAACGGTATATATATATATATATATATATATATATGGGGCAAAAAAGTATTTAGTCAGCCACCAATTGTGCAAGTTCTCCCACTTAAAAGATGAGCGAGGTCTCCAATTTTCATCATAGGTATACCTCAACTATGAGAGACAAAATGAGAAAAAAAAAATCCAGAAAATCACATTGAAGGATTTTTAATGAATTAATTGGTAAATTCCTCGGTAAAATAAGTATTTGGTCAATAACAAAAGTTCATCTCAGTACCTTGTTATATACCCTTTGTTGGCAATGACAGAGGTCAAACATTTTCTGTAAGTCTTCACAAGGTTTTCACACACTGTTGCTGGTATTTTGGCCCATTCCTCCATGAAGATCTCCTCTAGAGCAGTGATGTTTTGGGGCTGTCGCTGGGCAACATGGACTTTCAACTCCCTCCAAAGATTTTCTATGGGGTTGAGATCTGGAGACTGGCTAGGCCACTCCAGGACCTTGAAATGCTTCTTACGAAGCCACTCCTATGTTGCCCGGGCAGTGTGTTTGGGATCATTGTCATGCTGAAAGACCCAGCCACGTTTCATCTTCAATGCCCTTGCTGATGGAAGGAGGTTTTCACTCAAAATCTCACGATACATGGCCCCATTCATTCTTTCCTTTACACGGATCAGTCGTCCTGGTCCCTTTGCAGAAAAACAGCCCCAAAGCATAATGTTTCCACCCCCATGCTTCACAGTAGGTATGGTGTTCTTTCTCCTCCAAACACGACAAGTTGAGTTTTTACAATAAAGTTCTATTTTGGTTTCATCTGACCATATGACATTCTCCCAATCCTCTTCTGGATCATCCAAATGCTCTCTAGCAAACTTCAGACGGGCCTGGACATGTACTGGCTTAAGCAGGGGGACACACCTGGCACTGCAGGATTTGAGTCCCTGGCGGCGTAGTGTGTTACTGATGGTAGCCTTTGTTACTTTGGTCCCAGCTCTCTGCAGGTCATTCACTAGGTCCCCCCGTGTGGTTCTGGGATTTTTGCTCACCGTTCTCGTGATCATTTTGACCCCACGGGGTGAGATCTTGTGAGGAGCTCCAAATCGAGGGAGATTATCAGTGGCCTTGTATGTCTTCCATTTTCTAATAATTGCTCCCACAGTTGATTTCTTCACACCAAGCTGCTTACCTATTGCAGATTTAGTCTTCCCAGCCTGGTGCAGGTCTACAATTTTGTTTCTGGTGTCCTTTGACAGCTCTTTGGTCTTGGCCATAGTGGAGTTTGGAGTCTGACTGTTTGAGGTTGTGGACAGGTGTCTTTTATACTGATAAAGAGTTCAAACAGGTGCCATTAATACAAGTAATGAGTGGAGGACAGAGGAGCCTCTTAAAGAAGAAGTTACAGGTCTGTGAGAGCCAGAAATCTTGCTAGTTTGTAGGTGACCAAATACTTATTTTACCGGGGAATTTACCAATTAATTCATTAAAAATCCTTCAATTTCGATTTTTTTTCTCATTTTGTGAGGTATACCTATGATGAAAATTGGAGACCTCTCTCATCTTTTAAGTGGGAGAACTTACACAATTGGTGGCTGACTAAATACTTTTTTCCCCCACTGTATATACAGTATATATATATTTATATATATACACTACCGTTCAAAAGTTTGGGGTCACTTAGAAATTTCCTTATTTTTTTAAGAAAAGCACTTTTTTTCAATGAAGATAACTTTAAACTAATCAGAAATACACTCTATACAATGCTAATGTGGTAAATGACTATTATAGCTGCAAATGTCTGGTTTTTGGTGCAATATCTACATAGGTGTATAGAGGCCCATTTCCAGCAACTATCACTCCAGTGTTCTAATGGTACAATGTGTTTGCTCATTGCATCAGAAGGCTAATGGATGATTAGAAAACCCTTGTGCAATCATGTTAGGTCTGCAATGCTGTAATTGCTGTAAATGGAGGATTCTTTGACGAAAGCAAAGTTTGAAGGAAAAAATTATTATTTCAAATACAAATCATTATTTCTAACCTTGTCAATGTCTTGACTATATTTTCTATTCATTTTACAACTCATGGTGGTAAATAAGTGTGACTTTTCATGGAAAACACAAAATAATTGTCTGGGTGACCCCAAACTTTTGAACGGTAGTGTGTATATATATATATATATATATACTGTATATATATATATATATAAAATAATACAGGATAGACAATACTGTGTGTGTTTTTTCTTTTGGCGGGGATTCTTTGACTTTGTAAAGGGGTGGGAAATGTTATATGTGGGATTTGACTCTTGGGGCTTGTCGTATCCTAGCTGAGGGGGTTGGGGTGGTGACGTCAGGCGGGCTACGGCTAGAGTATATATTCTGTTGTTCACTATAATAAAGTGTGTTCAGTACTCAGTTAATGGAGGCTCCCGTCTCATGTTATTTGGACATAACAAAAAGGTCAAGTTATAACTGGCCTGTCATGAGTACACAGGAAAGTAAGAAAGAAAGAAAGAAAGAAAGAAAGATTAGTCAATGGATTAAAAAAATGCCAAACTTTGTAAACTTCTTTTAAATGGGTCATTACATTAAAAAAAAAACCCTTTTACATAAACAGAAATGCAAACATAGTAATAACCTATCAACCGAGTCTGCTTTAAGGAAACACAGTAAACCAGCATTCTTTTTAATACAGTGCCAACTCTTTGGCTGCAAAAATCTTCTGACCTTATAGAGAACAAGTGCAAGGAAAAAAACAGTAGCAGCACTGTTCATTCAATCATCACTTTCTTAATGAATTTGTGATATCATCTGCTGCCTTTCTAGTATGCTTTAGGTTATGGATGATTCTTGAATAACAAGTCGCTGCTATATAAGCATGTCTGGTCCTTGATTTCCCAGTCAGCTCAGCCCCTCAATCATGTCTTGTTTCAAAACACCAAATTAGCAAGCATAGCTGTTTCCTCTATAAGGTAATATACACAAATGCTATGGGCACCCTCCTAAGCCATATGGTCAAACACAGAGCACAACATATGTATCTGCCATTGGGAAATTCAACTGATTGACAATCTATGTTGCTACACTACAACTGCCTTTTATGAACCACCAGGGAGCATATATCGACCGAGAAGTGGCATGCTTTTTTACATAAAGCAATGAAGCGAGGTCTATCGCCAACATTCCATGCTCACTAATGGTGGTGACAAAGATATAAGTTACAAATATCCCAGCAGAAACAACTTTGACATATGCGCAGCACAAACCCACATTAAAACGAGAGTCTAACTAAGGAAAATATGTTTATTTTCTGATATTTGCCCGTTCCCATCAGCCCTTGTGGCTGCATTCACCCAAAAAGCTACAATATTTTTGAAAGAATTAAAAGTAGCTGTCTCCATTTGTAGCAGCTAAACTCCTCATATGTTTATTGTAGCACTTAGAAATGAAATGTAAAATATAAGTAATACTAAAAAGCAGTGACAAGAAAGCTTTATCAGAGTAATCAATTATATATGCACAGAGTTTTAAGTACTTCCAGTGTAACAAGGTCACCTCCCACACCTCAAGGGTTTTGTGACTGCAGCTACTGAAGAAAAGTTCCTGAGATCCACACTGTTCTGTTGGCATTGCTTGTTTGTCATAAATATTTGTGCATGCTTTTCCCTCATTATGAATTCCTATAGAGTAGATAAGAATTGTGTAAAAATGTTGTTGTTGACTAACCTGTGTGAGTCACGTGTATTTATCCCAGTGTTACTAGATATGTGATAATCAAGCATTTCTGAGAGTTAGTCATATACTCCCTGATTGGTGGGTTCACAGTAAACCCCACCCCTGCATGTGTTCTGAACCCCTTGTCACACACTAAGAACTGAGCCTCACTCTCTTTCCTCAGTGCTCAGCCAAGCCAGAGGCCTATGACTCCTTTCCCTCTGACTTCAGGGGCCTTTGGGCCCATTACCACAGCTCTGTTGCTTTACTCAAGGTAAATACAGCCTTTTTCTCTTTAGAATCTGGGGGGGGGGGGGGGGGGGGGGGGGGTCTTGGCCAAAACCAGAAAACGGCCCTGATACAAGACCCAAATGGAATCTCAAGGGAAGCAATCGTAAGACTTTTTAAAACCCTCTAAAAGAAACCACACCAACCTTAGCATAGGACTTGAAAGGGTCAGTAATAACTAAATACACCTCCAGAAAAATTAGGAGACCAGAGAGACCACTGCAAAATTACAACTTTATCTGGTTTTACTATTTATACATACTAGTGCATGCCCGTAGAAAGCAAGTATTCCTGTCTGAAATAGGTAGCCCAATCAGGCTTTACAGGCCCAAACGTAGGCTGTGTGTGAAAGTGGAATACAGAGGTGTAGGCTATATGTAGGCAATCACACATGTTAGACTTTGACAAATATGGAAGGAACTGAAGTGAGATTTATTTGATTGTGTGAATATTAATTACAGAATAGTTGAAAATGAATGGGACATCCAATATTAGCCAGTGTTTAAGAACTGCTTGTTTATTTTTTTTGTCAGATCACTTATTTGTGTGAGCTTTTATGACTTATACTCATAAATGTTGTATGTTGCACTTTGGGGAATGGGAGTTGTTCAGTTACCATTATAATTTAGTTTATATGTGTAGTTTATAGTCTATTGTCAATAAAGTCATGCAGTACTATAACAGGACACATTTACAAATATTTGATACCCATTGTAGTGCATCCTTTTATATTTTAGCAATATTATAAGTACAAAACACCAAACATTATTATTATTATTATTATTATTATTATTATTATTATTATTTTGTATTTGTATCTTGTATACTTTATTGATCACCAGAGGGAAATTCAGGGCATCCACGTACGGCGCTGATCCCTTCACCAGTCACCCCGCACCCACACCCACACCCACATGTTTGGCTGCAAGTTTTGCATCAGTGTTGCCCATTTGTCTGTAAATATTTAAATAAAAATTTTTGTTATTTGGACATTTTTTCATCTTGTTGTCATTTAGTCAAAGCGTGTGTTTGCATGTTATATGCAGTTGAAGCAGCAGTTGGTACTTTCGTGTACCACTGACCGGGCAGGCTGAGCGTGCCTCCCCCCGAATGTTCATGGAGTGCACGGTGGGATATCAGTGTTGGCCGGTTAACGGGAGTCTCGGCTGCTGCTTTACCCGTGTGCCAGTGATGTCATTGCGGCACCACGGGTCCCTGGCAGCAGGTCCCAGCAGCCCCCCTCCCCCCCGGCATTATCTATGGCAAATATATCCATTAGACCTATGCAGCTTTATGGTATATATTTTGACTGAGTGGCTCCATACTCATGGATGCAAACCCTGGTAACCTCAGCAGCCTGAGCTGCTGCAGCAACTTTTTTTTTTTTTTTTTATGGCGCCGGAGGCAGGGCGGCCGTACCAGCAGCAACTCTCTTCACTACAGGACTGCTTTGAGACCACAGACTGGAGTGTACTCTGTGAACCACATGGGGTGGACATAGACAATATGACCGACTGCATCACAGAATACATCAGGTTCTGTGAAGACATGACCATGCCAGCTCAGACTGTACACTGCTTCTCCAACAACAGACCATGGGTCACCAGTGACCTGAAAGCACTACTGAACAAAAAGAAGAGAGCTTTTAGGGCTGGAGACAAGGAGAAGCTGACAGGAGTGCAGCATGAGCTGAGAGAGATGCTGAGGAGGTGCAAGGACAATTACAGGAGGAAGTTGGAAGAGAAACTCAGGCAAAATAACACTAAAGATGTGTGGGAGGGAATGAAACAAATAACTGGGTACAAGGGGAGAGTCAGGCAGCCATCTGGGAGCCAGGAGAGAGCTGAGGAACTGAATCTGTTTTTTAATAGGTTCAACACAGCCAGACCCCCACGCACCCCCCCCCCCCCACGCTCCCGTGCAGAACCTCTCTCCATCTCCCCTCTCCTCCTCCCCAGGGGGCACCAGGACCCTCCCTCACTTCACGGTGACTACAGATCAGGTGGAGAAACAGCTGGGGAGACTCCGTCAGCGGAAGGCTTCAGGCCCTGACGGCATCTCCACAAGGACCCTGAGGACCTGTGCCAACCAACTAGCTCCGGTACTGAAACACCTGTACAGCCTGAGCCTGAGTCTGGAGAGAGTACCAGTGCTGTGGAAGACATCCTGCCTGGTTCCTGTCCCCAAGAAGTCATCTCCATCGGATTTGAATGACTACCGACCAGTTGCCCTCACATCTCATGTGATGAAGGTCTTGAAGAGACTGGTCTTAGCCCACCTGAGGCCGCAGGTGAAGATGTGGCTGGACCCTCTGCAGTTTGTATATCAGCCCCATTTAGGAGTTGAAGATGCTGTCATCTACCTGCTGCAACGAGCCCATCTGAACCTGGATGGTGGAGGAGATACTGTGAGAATCACTTTTTTTGATTTCTCCAGTGCCTTTAACACCATCCAGCCACTGCTGCTGGGCAAGAAGCTGCGGGTGATGGGGGTTGACAGCTCTGTGATCTCCTGGATTGATTGATTGATTGATTGATTGATTGATTGGATTACCGACTACCTGACAGGCAGACCACAGTTTGTCAGGCTGGGCAGTGTCTTGTCTGGAGTGGTGGCTAGTGATACGGGAGCGCCACAGGGGACTGTGCTCTCTCCTTTTCTTTTTACCTTATACACCACTGACTTTCAGTACAACACTGAGTCATGCCACTTGCAAAAATTCTCTGATGACTCAGCTGTTGTGGGGTGTATAAGAGGAGGAGAGGAGAGGGAGTACAGGGCACTGGTAGACAGATTTGTGGAGTGGATGGAGAAGAATCACCTGAGGTTGAATGTCAGTAAGACCAGGGAGATGGTGATTGACTTCAGGAAGAGGAAGGCTCCTTTTCAGCCACTGCAGATTAGGGGGGAGGATGTGGTAGTGGTTGAGGACTACAAATATCTGTATGTCAGGATCAGCAGCGGGTTGGACTGGAGATCCAACACCGATGCTGCGCACAAGAAGGGGATGAGCAGACTCTACTTCCTGAGAAAGCTGAGATCCTTCAACGTGTGCAGCAGGATGCTGGAGCTTTTCTACCAGACTGTTGTCGCCAGCACCATCTTCTTTGCTGCTGTTTGTTGGGGTAGCAGTATCAGGGCCAGAGATACCAACAGACTTGACAAGATCATCAAGAGGACTGGCTCTGTAATTGGTCTCAGACTGGAGACCTTTGAGACAGGGGTGGAGAGGAGAACACTAAATAAACTGCGATCCATCATGGACAATCCTGATCACCCCCTCCACCACACACTAGATAGACAGCGAAGCACTTTCTCCAGTAGACTACTACAGCTTCGTTGTCGAACAGCCAGATACAGGAAATCTTTCCTGCCACATGCAATTTCACTGTACAATAACTCACTATGATGTTGTATTCTGGTCATAGCTATGCTGCCACACTGCACCTTACAGACTAACTGGTACATCACTTTTTCACTCTGCTCCTGATAGTCCTTCTTTGTGCAGTGGGATGATTCATGTGTTTATATGGGTCATCATATATTAAGCTATGATGTATATAGTTTTTATAGTCGTGTTAGTTTTTACTTTCCATGGGTAATCCCTTTGTCTGTCATGTGTGTGTTTCTGTTGTTTGGTTGTCAACTGTCATGCTGCTGTTACACTGTAATTTCCCAGTTTGGGATCAATAAAGTACATCTATCTATCTATCTATCTATCTATCTATCTATCTATCTATCTATCTATCTATCTATCTATCTATCTATCTATCTATCTATCTATCTATCTATCTATCTATCTATCTATCTATCTATCTATCTATCTATCTATCTATCTATCTATCTATCTATCTATCTATCTATCTATCTATCTATCTATCTATCTATCTATCTAGCAAAGTACTTCTAAAATCTTTGTTTGCGAAGTGTTGTGGTGACTGACTGTGTTATCCAATCAGCACTGTCGTGATGCCACGTATTGTTGAATCAGCACGGCCGTGATGTGGCGGTATTCTCCAATGAGCATGAAGTCAATCCGAAACCTCGCCCACACTTCTTGAAGGCAGGGGGGTGAAGACATAGAGTGGTTACACAGCGGTTGCTAAACTTTTATTGATAAAAATTACACATTTTGACTGAGTGACTCCATATTCGGGGATGCACACCCTCGTAGCTTCAGCAAAGCAAGTTTAAAATCTAGGTCAATGTGATGAGCGGTTTGAGAGATATCTGAGGAACACACACAGACAGACACACAAACAGACAGAGATGTCTTGAGTTTATAGATAGATGTGTTTGTGTAAAATGAACAATTTTGTTTTATTCTCTACCCTAGTGAGAGCAACTCACCCACTAAATTCCAAGTCAAAATATCATCATTTAGAGCATTTATTTACAGAAAAATTACAACTGGCCAAAACAACAAAAAGATATTGCTTTTAGATGTGCTTTTAGGTTTAAAAATACAAAGAAAACAAGTTTATGTTCATTCTTAAAGACTACAATAAAGTTTTAACTTAGCATTCCAGCCTATTTACAGCCTATGTGAAATGTTCCATGGGCGGAACAACAGAATTTTAAGTGGTTAATTAACTTAGGTAAAACTCAGAAATCTGTATTTGTGTAATAACTGATTTGTATTCACAGCTTTCATGCATCTTACCATGCTCAGATGATCACCTAATCAGTACCTCCTTAAGTAAACTGAGGTGTCCTTGGAATTCAACAGATACTCAAATTGAATTGCTATCATACATGTAGAGATGCTGACTTAAGAGAGAGTTTGCAGTGGTTGCTTATTTTTTTCCGGAGCTGTATATGTACAATAGCATTTGATAAGTCACTCTTAATCATGATGTTAGCACAATGTAAGTACGATGTAAGTACATAATAAGTACACTGCATGTACAACATTAAGCTTCATGTCCACTGAGCATGTTTTTTTGTCACCCAGAGTGCTCTGAGCTGATTTTCAGAGTGCCTGTCAAGTGCTTGAGAGCATATTTGTGTTGACGACATTGAGCACATTAAATGCCCAAATTCATAGAAAATGAACAGAAAATAAACACTCCCAGAGGGAAAAAAATGTTCCCTCTGGACATGCAACCTATTTGTGGTATAAATATGGCATAAGTACAGCTCAAATACAGCATAGGTATTGCATAAATACAACAAGAATGTACCATTAAGTATGTTGTAAGTATAGAGGCATGGGCTGTATTCTTCCAAGACTTTAATCATACATAATTTTCTAAATATGACATAAGTACAAGATAAGTAAGACATATGTACGATGTAAGTACAACACAAGTAGAACACAGGTGGTATAGCTATTGTATATACAGTATAAGTACAGTGCATCTGGAAAGTATTTACAGTGCTTCACTTTTTCCACATTTTATGTTACAGCCTTATTCCAAAATGGATTAAATTATTTTTTTCCTCAAAATTCTCCACACAATACCCCATAATGACAACATGAAAAAAGGTTTTTTGAATTTTTTGCAAATTTATTAAAAATAAAAAAACTAAAAAAATCACATGTACATAAGTATTCACAGCCTTTGCTCAATACTTTGTTGGTGCACCTTTGGCAACAATTACAGCCTCAAGTCTTTTTGAATATGATGCCACAAGCTTGGCACACCTATGTTTAGGCAGTTTCATCCATTCCTCTTTGCAGCACCTCTCAACCTCTAGCAGGTTGGATGGGAAGCGTCGATGCACAGTCATTTTCAGATCTCTCCAGAGATGTTCAATTGGATTCAAGTCTGCGATCTGGCTGGGCCACTCAAGGACTTTCACAGAGTTGTCCTGAAGCCACTCCTTTGATATCTTGGCTGTGTGCTTAGCGATATCCACTTGGAACCTCGACGACTACGAGCTGGAGGTCGTAGTTCACGTACCTGGGGTCCACGATCAGCAACAACCTCTCCCTTGATACAGAGATCAACAAGAGGATTGGAAAATCAGCCTTCACACTCGCTCGCCTCACCACACGAGTGTGGGAGAATCCCAAACTCTCTGTCAAGACGGAGATGGCAGTGTACAACGCCTGCGTCATCAGCACACTGCTCTATGGGAGTGAGACGTGGACAACATACGCCCGGCAGGAAAAGAGACTGAACTCCTTCCACTTGCACTGCATTCGCCACATCCTGGACATATCCTGGCAGGACAAAGTGCCCAATACAGAAGTTCTGTCCCGCGCCGGCCTTCCCTCCATGCTCACTCTACTCAGGCAGCACAGGCTCCGCTGGCTAGGCCACGTTCACCGTATGGAGGATGGCAGAATTCCCAAAGACGTCCTCTACGGAGAACTGGCAACTGGCAGGAGAGACGTTGGCCGCCCACAGCTGCGCTTTAGAGACGTCTGCAAGAGAGACATGAAGGCCCTGGAGATCAACACAGAGCGCTGGGAGGACCTTGCAACGGACCGCCCCAAATGGAGAGGCACCCTGACCAGACAGCTCAAGGCGGGTGAAGAGAGACTGACTGCTGCAGCAGATGAAAAAAGGACCCGCAGGAAGAACCGCCACAGACCCAGCAGCACGGAGACCACCCACAAGTGCGACCTGTGTGACAGGGACTGCCATTCGCGCATTGGCCTGTTCAGCCACAGGCGGTGCTGTTCCAGCAGAGTAGACGTTTAGGATTCTCTTCCATGGTCATCATAGACCGATGGAGGCCGACGGCTTAGGATAGTTGTTCTGCTGAAAGATGAACCGTCGCCCCAGTCTGAGGTCAAGAGTGCTCTGGAGCAGGTTTTCATCCAGGATGTCTCAGTACATTGCTGCATTCATCTTTCCCTCTAGTCTCCCAGTTCCTGCTGCTGAAAAGCATCCCCACAGCATGATGACGCCACCACCTTGCTTCACTGTAGGGATGGTATTGGCCTAGTGATGAGCGGTGCCTGGTTTCCTCCAAACATGACACCTGGCATTCATGCCAAAGAGTTCAGTCTTTGTCTCATCAGACCAGACTATTGTTTCTCATGGTCTGAGAGTCCTTCAGGTGCCTTTTGGCAAACTCCAGGCGTGCTGCCATATGCCTTTTACGAAGGAGTGGCTTCCGTCTGGCCACTCTACCATACAGGCCTGATGAGTGGATTGCTGCAGAGATGGCTGTCTGTCACGGGGTTCTTTTCTAACTTCTTCAAATCCCAAAAAAGAATGATGGCAAAGTCACACTGATGGCGATGAGCTTTTTATTTTCCGGCCTCCCAAGTGCAAAATTATGTACAGGTGAAGAGAAAACAAACAGTGGAAACAAATGGAGAGAAACCCAAACAGTCTCTGTACCAAACTGTCCCTTTAAAATGAAGTCCTCTCTTAACTCCTTCAAAATGGGAGAAAACAAGTCACTCAGTTACTTACAGACAGCAGACTATATGTTGCCTCCTCTACATCAAACTTCAGACTGACTGTTCAGCCTACAACAGCCCCATTTTACCAACCAAGCACCTCCTTTTGGGTGTGTCATTCATAGAAAAACACACTTCAATATATATTTCCATAAAAAAGTTTACAATGCCCCATCTCCTAATATATATTTTACACATAAATATTTAAATACAAAAACAAGTTTTTCCACACACAATATTTACTAAAATTCATGACCACAGTCTCCCTGGGTCACCTGACCAACAGGCGTGTGGAAAAAAAACCCATACTTAATCTACTCAATTGATTTCATCTGTTTAGCTTATTCGACGTCCGAATCGTGTATGGAGGCAGCTAAGTGGACGGGTGCTGGAACAGGTAAAAAATGAGTTTATATGGTATAAAAATATAAATGTATGTTTTCCAGTAAAGCAGAACAACCAAGTGGGCTCCCCTGGCTGCACCACAAAACAGGTAAGGGAAACAAAAACAGATAAACGTTAGATATTTTAAGATAATTTGCAACCAGAAAGATAAATGAGAAAATGTATGGCAGGTGTGTGCGTGTGTGGATTTACACTACCGTTCAAAAGTTTGGGGTCACTTAGAAATTTCCTTATTTTTGAAAGAAAAGCACTTTTTTTCAATGACGATAACTTTAAACTAATCAGAAATACACTCTATACATTGCTAATGTGGCAAATGACTATTCTAGCTGCAAATGTCTGGTTTTTGGTGCAATATCTACATAGGTGTATAGAGGCCCATTTCCAGCAACTATCACTCCAGTGTTCTAATGGTACAATGTGTTTGCTCATTGCATCAGAAGGCTAATGGATGATTAGAAAACCCTTGTGCAATCATGTTAGGTCTGCAATGCTGTAATTGCTGCAAATGGAGGATTCTTTGATGAAAGCAAAGTCTGAAGGAAAAAATTATTATTTCAAATACAAATCATTATTTCTAACCTTGTCAGTGTCTTGACTATATTTTCTATTCATTTTACAACTCATGGTGGTAAATAAAAGTGTGACTTTTCATGGAAAACACAAAATTGTCTGAGGTGACCCCAAACTTTTGAACGGTAGTGTAAGTGTGTGTGTGTGTCAACCGCTTAGACTAGCAAATCACCTACAGTACATAATTGTGTGTAAATGAGTGTGCCTATAGCCGTTTGTATGAGTGTTTGCGTGTGTGCAGCCAGTGACGAGGCTACTCCGTCACACTGTCCTTCTGGAAGGTTCTCCTCTCTCCACAGAGGAATGCTGGAGCTCTGACAGAGTGACCATCGGGTTCTTGGTCACTTCCCTGACGAAGGCCCTTCTCTCCCGATCGCTCAGTTTAGACGGCCGGCCAGCTCTAGGTGATGTCCTGGTGATTCCAAACTTCTTCCATTTATGGATGATGGAGGCCCCTCCATTGGGACCTTCAAAGCAGCAGAAATTTTTCTGTACCCTTCCACAGATTTGTGCCTCGAGACAATCCTGTCTCAGAGGTCTACAGACATTTCCTTTGACTTCATGCTTGGTTTGTGCTCTGACATACACTGTAAACTGTGGAACCTTATATAGACAGGTGTGTGCCTTTCTAAATCATGTCCAATCAACTGAATTCACCACTGGACTCCAATTAAGCTGTAGAAATATTTCAAGAATGATCAGTGGAAACAGGATGCACCTGAGCTCAATTTTGAGCTTCATGGCAAAGGCTGTGAATACTTGTGTACATGTGATTTCTTAGTTTTTTTTAAAATTTTTAATAAATTTGCAAAAATCTCAAATTTTTTTTTTAACATTGTCATTATGGGGTATTGTGTGGAGAATTTTGAGGAAAAAATGAATTTAATCCATTTTGGTAAAAGGCTGTAACATAACAAAATGTGGAAAAAGTGAAGCGCTATGAATACTTTCTGGATGCACTGTATGGCATGAGTCCTCTACAAGTATAGAAGATGGAAGCATGAATCCCTATAGTTATCCTGTTGTTGCATTGTACTTATGCAGTAGTCATATTTACTTGCACTTACTTGCACATACTTTGTGTGTACCATCAACACAGTATAATGCAAATCCTTTATATTAGTTTCCTTTCACATTTATGGGAACTTTCAACTAGAGATGGGCCAATCTGATATATATCCATATCGGGTTTGATCCAGGCAAAATGATTGGTATTGGGGAACAATAAATAAACAAAAAGCAATCCAATAAAACATGAAATAAACCAGTAAACTTCTTATGAAACTGCCGATATTCTCTCACTCCTCTGCTCTTTCTGAGTCCTGAGATACAGCTTCTGCTCTGTTGGTTGCAAACAACCATTATTTTAGGATTGAAAAAATGGATGAAAACTGAATACTGTATATCATTGCAAACATAAATGTCATTAAATACATAAATAAAGAAAATAGACCACTTACAGACAAATAGATAACTGATTTTATCTGTTCCGTATATTTAATTCTTCATAAAATCCGTGACTGACACAGTGACCACTCCTGCTATAGAGAAGATCTTTGTTGGTTTGCTTCCAGTAGGGCTTCTAGATGACAAAAATGCTTTGAAATATTTTCAAACACACACATTCAAGAGAAGTTTCCATCTGTCCAATGTCAGTGATGATGAAATGAGCTGCTAATTACTTAGGAAGTATTTAAATTGTTCTAAACCAAAGTGTCTTTATGTCACTGTTCAGGCTTAATGCAGCAGGCATTTCTCCTGAGATATTTCCACAACCATAATTAAAAATGACAGAAAATGACTTTATATTAGAGTTTATATTAAAACTGATGGAGGATAGATGTCTATAACTGTTTATTAGGGCTTTACATCAGACTCAAAATCATACTGAACATAAACTCACATCTTCTATAAATGTATTTTTCCTGTGATATATTCAGAGTTCAGACTATCCTTTTCAATTTAGTGACTGATTTTTACAATGGGTAACTTTATTAATAGTTGTTTTATATTAATATCCTTAATGCATAGAGTCTAATGATAATCTAAATTTAATCAGTTAATTAATACTGCTGTTTGGTAGGGTTAAAATTAACACAATGATCCTTCTAGGTTACGTGGTAGAGCACCCGCCCCACAGCCGAGAAGTTGTGGGCTCAAGCCCCGGCCGGGTCATACCAACGACCATATAAAAATGATACTTTCCGCTTTCTACCTTGGTGCTCAGTATAATAGAATGGAGGAAGGAAAAAGTTGATTGTGGTGGTGCCTGACATGGCAGTGACCCCTCTGATTCTAGATGTGATTAACATTGTAGATAGGAAAAATGTAATTTCGTTCTGCTGTACATGATTAGCTGTATGGACTGAATGACAATAAAGCTGGCTTCTTCTTCTGCTGTTACCAATCTTATGCTAATATATAAATGTTCCAGCTTAACCTGCAATATCATTTTTATTAAAATAGAGATACATTTGAATTTATATGCTTAATAAATGACTACATACGTATTATATACGCGTATGTGTGTATATATATATATATATATATATATATACAGTATGTGTGTGTGTGTGTGTGTGTGTGTGTGTGTGTGTGTGTGTGTGTGTGTGTGTGTGTGTGTGTATAAACACCTTAAAAGTTAAGTTGTAAAAGTGTAGTTTTATAACTTTAACATCTCCAACATTAAATATTTGCGGAAATTCCATGAAAAGGAGTATGCTGAATTTACTCAGGTCACAAGCTGCATATCAGTTTTGAAATCAATATCGGCAGATACTCAAGTTTAAAAATATCAGATTGGATAGTACACTAAGTAAGCTGAATTGGTACATCCCTACTTTCAACTGGAAACTCAGTCCATGCTTGAGTCAGAGGTGAAAGAATCAGATAAAAGCTGGAATGTGTATTTACTTACCCTTAGAGATGATTAAGGTCTCTTCCTGTGCCTCCTCATCTCCAGGGGCCCTAAAGACCAAAAAAAAAAAACCCCTTTGTGTTGGCATGTTAAAATAATTCGGATAGTATGACTTATTATGATTTATTTAAGGAAAAACATACTTAGGCTTCTGGTTAATACTACAGCGACAACGCCGACCTTGACAGATGAGAAATCACACAAGATGTTATGACAAACATAAAATAAAGAGTAAAATTAGAAGGCTGTGAAATAACCAAGGGTGTGAGTATGGCAATGCCACTATTATTTACAGTATTAACCATTTTCAATCATTTTTGAATTTAAAAATTAGTTATAGTGATTGCATACAACCACAATGAAATTATAGACTGAATCGACAGAAAATAACTTACTGAGGATAAGAAGAATGCCAAGTGTGAAGAGCACCACAGCAAAGGCCAGTCCCCCAACCCTCAGGGTGTGATAGTCTACAGAAGAAACCAACAACGGGAGATACAGCAGCAGGTGAGACTTTTCATTATACCCTCTTTACATCTGCATGTGATTTCATGTTTTTAAACTTACCATATCCCAAATCATCGTCAGTTTTCTTCTTGTCATCTGTAATCATATATTAGAAACACCACTTGGGTCCACACAGTGAAATGCAAAGTATATTGTGCAACAGGTAAACCAACAAGCCATTCATTTAACTAATTACAACATTGGCACAAGGCTGAAGGCACTGGGTTTTAGGTGCCTGATTAAAAAAAAAACCCAACAAAACTCTGACTCCAAGTAATCTCTGGATTTAATTCATCTCCATTCAAAGAAAACATGCTTGACTGCAGCATATGGATAAACAGTCTAAAGCTCATCATTAAAACATAGAGACAGGGAAACAGAATATAAATTGACTAATCTGAGTCGTAATGGCCTTAACTTCTTAATTCAGGCAACCCGTGCAGGGTTTCCTCTGATAACATTCCCACGTGGCGGGGTGCCACCCTTGAAGCTATGCCGCTACGCTAATAGGAAATACAAATTTAAGAGAAATAAATTAAGGAATGACGCTCTGCAAGTGCACGAACGACGTGCGTGACAATCATTCGCGCGTCGCAGCCCATATGACTGTCAGTCGGCAGGCAGTGTCTCTCTAACATTGCATGAGCTTATTAAAGTACTATAAACACGTACTTTAAACGTGGAAAAAAGCATAAGAGGTATGTAAGCAGTGGAGACATTTATGGTGGTTTTAACCTGCTGGTAATGGGAACAATAATGATGAGTCACTGAGCTAACAAGTGTGGTTAGGCTTCATACTGATGGCCGAAATGCAAAACCTTCTATCAGAAAAATGCACTTTTTTGAGGTTTTGTTTTTCGGCCATCGATATGCAGGGAAAGGCAAGAGTGACTGAACTGCTGAGGATTTACTTCACCATCTCCTACAATATTAACTAATTCAGTGGGGATGCTGCTGTGGTGGTGGCCCTGGCTTGGTGGGATGGGGGAGTCCAGTCACAGCCTGTTGGTTGTGGTGTGGACTCCTCTGTCTGCCTGGGCCGGGGTGGCCCCTGTGACGGTGCCTCTGTAGCTGTGGGCTGAGACCAGTTCCTGGTGCTGACAGTCCCCCTATGATGGCGTTTCCTCACTCTGGTCCTCAGTCTTCAGCCATGTTTTAACTATGCCTATTATTACTTCTAAGGGGCATGGAACAGGGTGGGAGGAGGTGGGCTCTGAGATGGGTTGAGGGTCAGGTGGATGGATGCCTTGGACGAGAGTTGGGACAGGGGGAGGGCTTGGGGAGGACTCTCTTTAGCTACATTCCGATCGTCCAATAGTATACTCTGAAGTGGACTGCACAGGGTATCCACCACACAGCTGCACGGTGGCGCAGTGGTTTAGCACTGTGGCAGCACAGTTTTACCCTCGGCCGGGGGATCGCGGGGATCATGAGGTCGTGGGTTCGATCCCAGCCCCCGACCAACAGTGATCTGTGTGGAGTTTGCATGTTCTCCCCGTGTTGCGTGGGTTTACTCCGGGATTTCTCCGGTTTCCTCCTGCATACCAAAAACATGTAGGTTTAGGGCGCTCGCGCACGCAGCGACCAGCAGCCGGTGGCTTGTCACCAGACTGCAAACCAAATCTACCTACGGGTACAAATAAGTAACAAAAAAAAAAAAAAAAAAAAAAAAAAAAATTAACTGAGATTCCAAACCGAAGGGAGTGAACGGTCTTCAGTTCAAAGAGAACTGAGAACTGAGCAGGAAAGAAGAGAACAACGGTACATCACTTCACCAGAAGTTGACAAGAAGATTACCCATAAGCCATTGTGCCTCAAACACGAGTAAAACAAATTATTGTTGCTAACGTTATTAACAAGCTAAACTGATGTTGGTTATTGTTTATATCAACTGACAGTAATAAAAATATATTTGTATTAATATTTTATTTAAGAAATATAAATTATCCACCATAGTATCAGTACGTGTCCATGGTTACCATAGTAACTCACAGAGGAAGAGGCGACGGTTACAGGCTGTTTCAAATGGAGACATTTTGCGAAGGGCAGTTAACTTAATGATATATTCCCTGAGAACGGAGCAGGGGGTAGGAAGTACAGTTTGAAGTACACTGTGGATTTGAACGTAGCTTTTGTCTTTTTATTGTTTTGTTTGTGTTTTATCTGGGATCATTTTTAACTGTAAAGCACTTTGAGCTGCACTTTGTTGTATGAAAGGTGCTATATAAAAAAATAAAGTTTAAAGTTTAATTTATGTTCATTATTATGTACTTGGCAAGCTAAGATGACCAAAATTCACAAAGTCAGTGACTTTAATTCGTCAACAGCCTTCAGACAAACTAAACATGCAAACATTTGGATTTCAAAATCAGGGAGGCTTTTGTGCTGTCTGGTTGATGAGGAGAGTTCTAAAAGACTATAAAGATATAGAAATATAACAGAAATAATGGAATCTTTGGTAAATTAAGTCAATTTATTTCATTAAATATAATTTTATTAATATTTGTCTTTGAAATCAGAGTTAAGTTATTGTTCTATTCTGGCTCTGCAAAATTATGGTCAAAAGTGTAAACTGTATAAGGTAAAAACGTTGAAATTTTACCACAACCTGTTTCAAATTTATATAAGAAACCCTGGCAATTTTATAAAAAATAGACAAAAATTAGCTCTAAAATAATCCACAAGTTCATAATAAAGTCTCAAATATACAAGAAAAGTCATAATTTTACAAGAGAAAATTACAAATGAGGAAAATGGTTGCAAATTTAGATAAATTTACAGAGAAAAGTAGAAAACTAAGAAAAGTGTTATAAATTTTGGAGAAGATCCTCAAACCTTCAAGACTAAAGTCATTTCTCAAGTTTTTAAGTGGGTGCTCTTTGTACCCTTAACTCAAGGGTGGGCAATCATCAATCAATCAATCACTGCTTTATTTATATAGCACTTTTCATACAAAAAGACGCAATGCAAAGTGCTTCACACATTGAAATAAAACACAATTTACCCCCCCCCCCCACACACACACACATACTTAGACACAAACACACACACACAAAGAAACTTTCATCAGCGTAAAACTTATGGCTTAAGGCTTATGGCTGGGCACCGAGGAGCCAAGTGTGGAAACACCATCACTAGGGAGCTATTACCAGCAGGGAAAGTGCCAAGTTCACAGCTACAGGAACACCGACTCTGAGATTGCCTAAGTCCAACTCAAGGAGTTGACACCGCATGTGCGGTGCCACAACGCACGACCCCCTCAGCCGGGCAGACCAGGGTAATCACAGGCCAATCACAGGCCAGCACCCCGCAGCCAGAAAACAGCCACAACCCCAACAGGAGAGCCCCTCATGAGGAAACGCCAGAACTTGGACAGGGTGATAAAAAGTCACTGATAAATAATAAGACAGTTTACTGATAAAAAGACTAGGCAGTTAAGATGACTACACCTAAATAAACACCTAAATACAGTCAAACAGACATCATCATCATCATAGCAGTCTGTCGCGGGTGACAATGACTGTTTCATTTAGGTCTGGTCAGATTCCTCTACACAGCTGTCCCCCGCCCTCTGCTGCCAGGAACTCCCGACCCTGCAAACCCGGGCATCGTCCGAGCCGGTATGAGTTGCTTTCTGACTGACCATCATAAATATTAATAATTCACAGTAAGATAAGTGACTGTGACATAAAATAGATTTAAAATCAGAATCACGTGCCATGGACGGCCATCTTACTGCAGGTTTTCTGTTCCACCCAGTTTCTTCAGCAGATGTTTGCTCTTATCAGCTTCAAGGATTGCTAATCATTGAAAACACCTGTTGAAGAGACTGGGTGGAACAGAAAACCTGCAGTGGAATGGCCCTCACTGCCCATCCCTGCCTTAATCTTGACGCCTATTGTCGCGAATTCGCATCAATCCAAAAAAAGGAAACAAAAAACAAAAAAACAACGATTTTCAATTATGAAAAAAAAAATTGTTCACAGTTGGAAATAAATTCAGGCGTCAAGGGGTTAACTCAACTAGAAATTTTTGGTTGTCTACTTTTAATTATTCATTTCATAAGATAACACTGCTTTTACATGAGTAGAATTTCTGGCTACTTTACCCACCTCTGATCATATAATTTAAGTATGTGGGAGTAAACTACTATTATGAATGTTTTTCCCCCTTCTCCTTCCTACTCTTTCGCAATGGAAAAAAGGAAACACTTGAATAAAATTACAAAAAATACATATATTTTTGTCATTTATGTAAACCATGACAAAAAAAATCCTGCAGGACAAAACATGACACTTGGTATTTTCTAACCTGTTTGTATACCATCATAGACAGAGAGAAAATCTGAATTAGACAGGGCTCAGAGAGGGAGAGATGAGACAGAAGAGAGGAGTCAAGGAGAGTAAAGTGTTTAGGCAGACGGTCCAGGAGAGGTGACAGCAGAGGAAGGAGAGAAAGCTTACACCAGTAAAAAGTCCAAACACAAGATGTCTGGGTGGGACCCCAACTGAGCACTCTAGCTTATTATATCTCTGACACCAACCGCTTGCCTAGCCAAGTTAATGCTATCAGAGCTGTATGCAGCATCACAGTGTCAATATAATGCGTCAAAATAAGCGAGAATCGCATGAGATGTATATTATCGACTATGGATTAGTGAACCAGGTGGAAACAGTGATATCTATTAGGGTGACTGAAATCTAAAGAAAATAACAATCTAAACCAGGGGTGTCAAACTCATTCCATGGAGGGCCAAGACCCTGCATGTTTTACTTCCACCCAGTGTCTTCAGCAGGTGTTTTCACTGATTAGCAATCAGTGGGAAGAAATTCAATGAAATCACCTGTTGAAGACACTGGGTGGAGGTAAAACCTGCAGGGTCTTGGCCCTCCATGGAATGAGTTTGACACCTGTGATCTAAACTATGCTTGGAAAGTTAACTTGCTAGCTTACTGTTGTCGACATGATTGACAGTTAAGCTGGCCAATAACAGAGCAGTATCAAGGATAGGTTGGTATCAAGAATGGCACTGAGCTTGGTTTACTATGGAAGTGATGTGTTGTGGCAAATCTGGGACACTCAATTTTGCTTTTTGGAGTGAAAAATGATTTAAAGACTGTGTGTACAGTGGTGTGAAAAAGTGTTTGCCCCTTTCTGATTTCTTATTTTTGTATGTTTGTCACACTTAAATTGTTATGATCCCTCGTGCGCCATTATGCGGCGCATGGAGGGCAGAATGAAAAACCCATGCGCAGGAGTAGATTCGTGCAATGAAAATGAATAGTGAAACAAGCCAAAATAGTCACGGTGTCAGAACTGGGTTTGGACCACCAAACCTAGGTTCATAACAGAGTCCCCCCCCCCCAAGGGGTGGAATCTAGACACCCCCGTACCACCAGCTGAAAACACAAACAACAAAAAAACTCCACTAGGGAATCCCCCCCCCCCCCAGAGACAAATAATTCCCCGGGGTGGGAGGTGGGGGAAAACAGGTTAGGAAGGAAGCAACCTGTGAATAATGCAAACGATAATATGCAAATATAGTACAATGACCCTCCTAACAACCCCCACTTAGGACACTAACCCCCCTCCCCAGGAGTCCAAAGTTCAGGGGGTCGACCAGAGTCTCAGGCTCCAGGCATGGCGAGGGGTGACTGATCGGGTGGCCTGCCCGAGTCCCAAGCCCAGCAGATGGCCTGCTGAACAGCGTCAGGCAGCCTGCCAGGACCGATGGGCCATCTGACCAGAAAAACCAAGTCTTTCGGGTGGCCGACCAGCGTGATTGAGCCACCAGGACCAGAGGGGCAGGCAAAGAGGTTGCCTACCCCCCGGGGACCTTAGAGGTAGGTGGCCACACCGAGGGATAGGAGCCCCCCCGCCCTCTGAGGCTTGGAGCAGGGGGACCGTATCACCTGCAATAGTTCCGGTCTGAGACGTAGCTGCACCCACTATGGTCCTGGTCTGGGACGTGGCTGCACCCACGATGGTCCCGGTCCAGGATGTAGCTGCACCCGTGATGGTCTCGGTCCGGGACATGGCTGCACCGGCAGTGGACTCTGGCTGGCACTCTGATGCACCGGCGGCGGACTCCGGCTGGAGCTCTGCTGCACCGGTGGCAGACTCTGGCTGGAGCTCTGCTGCACCCGCGGTGGATTCCGGCTGGAGCTCTGCTGCACCCACGGTGGGCTCCGGCTGAAGCACCTTTGCACCAGCGGTGGTCCCCATTGGGGACCTCATTGCTCCCGTGGTGGCCTCCCCAGCGAGGGAGATAGGGTTCTTCATGAACCCCGGTGCTAACCCCAGATCCTCGGCGGCCTCAGGTGGTGTTGGCAGCTCTCTGGCGACCCTGAGAGAGAGCTCAGAGACAGGACAGAGAGACAAAGGGTCAGGGTCGCCGGGGGCAACGGAACCTGGCAAGGCAAGACCAGGTGTAACGGGTGGCTGCATCCGTCTCTGCTCGCTAGGAGCCAGACAAGGTTGCTCTAATTCAGGAGAGAGAGAAACAAACGAGAGCACTTGCCTGGGCTTGAGTTCCGCCGATGTTCAGGACTCCGTCAATCCCGACGACGACACTAGCCTGACCTCGAGGCGGTCTGGCTCAGGTTCCTCCTCCGCTGCGACAACCTCAGTAGCAGGTCTGGACTCCTCCAGGGCCTCAGGCTCCTCCATCGTCCAGCGGCTGTCCTCCCGTCGAGAGGAGACAGGCGGATTAGCTCCACTCTCCCCGGTGACAGCCTTTCCTGCGTCTGGGGCTCATCTCCCGGCAACAATAATGGCATGGGAGAAACAGGACAGACAGGTGGGAGAACACAATCATCAGCTGACAGTTCAACAGGAATCAGGCAGGCAGTTTCAGGTGACAATAAACGAGACTGAATATGCACTTGCCTGAATTCCTGGGAGATGATGATGTCAGCTGTAGTCTCGAGGTCAGGGAGGTGTGGAGGCTCCATGGTTAGAACACGCTCCTCCTTGGGCTGCGGCTCCCCTTCACTCGGGGAAAATTTCTCCAATTCCCCGGCCATCTCCACGGCTTCAACTCCAAGATGAGGTCCGTCTCCACCTGAAGAGCCAGTCTGCGTTCCTCCAACTCTTCCGGGGACGGAGCAGGACACGGCTCAGAACGAGGAGACAGGGCTGTCGTCAGCGAGGCTGGAGGCTTCTTTCGGCGGGAGTTCTTCCTCTTCTTCCTCGTTGCGGACGGTTCAGAAATCGGAACGTCCTCCACGATCAGCCCCTCAGTAGGTGGTGCGTACCATATGCGGGGGAACTCCTTATCCGACTCCCCACATGGCTGGGCGAGGATGTCCTGGAGAATCTCCATTTCCTCGGGATGATTCCAGAGGCTGTCTCTCTCCATTACCCTCATCGCTGTGTCCTGAGCCTGGCGAATGGCCTGGGAGGAACAGGGCTTCTGTGTCCACGAAAGAATTATCTCCAAGAGGCACAGCGAGCACAGCTCCCTCTCCATCCGATCCGCCATAGCGCCAGGGAAAAAAGAAAAAGAGGGTGAAAAAGGAAAAGAAAAAATGCACGTCTACTCCGTTGGGTTTTTTCTTGCCGGCCAGAGCATTCTGTTACTATCCCTCGTGCGCAATTATGCGGCGCATGGAGGGCAGAATGAAAAACTCATGCGCAGGAGTAGATTTATGTACTTTATTGACAAAAAACCCCAAATACTAAGTCCAGTAAACAGTCACAATTAATACAGAGAGTTGGAATGATTGAGCTTAGGCCACTAGACATACAGGGATACCACCCGGATGCTCTACAGCCCAGGGAGGGGAATGCCTAGTGCCGCAGAGCTGCTGTCAGCACGGGGTGAAAGGCAAACATAAACTTACGATGCTGGAGCAATCCGGGGCAGTTCGTGCAGTCCGGTGGATGAGGAGACTAAATTAGTCATGCAGAAAGTAATCCGTAGGGAATGGCGACTTGCAGACATGGAGGTACATGCTGCCGTGTATGACACACAATGCTCCGGTGATCTCTTCCTACTCTCACAGCGTTTAAGCAATAATAATACTAATGAGGGAAGAGACCGCCGGTGTGGAGGAATGTGATCTGGACATAACTGACACCATGCGTGCATGAGTGAGTGTCTGAGTGTGTGAATGGAAGTGAATGAGGTGTGTGTGTGTATGTGTGTGAGAACCAATAATGAGGATCAGCTGGCGATACTGACAGGAGGAGGGGGAATGCCCAAGCTGTCAGGGAGCCGAGGACCCACAGGGCTCCCTGAAGCACCTGATTGAAAATGAATAGTGAAACAGGCCAAAATAGTCACTGTGTCAGAACTGGGTTTGGACCACCAAACCCAGGTTCATCACATAAATGTTTCAGATCATCAAACAAATTTAAATATTAGACAAAGATAACACAAGTAAACACAAAATGCAGTTTTTAAATGAAAGTGTTTATTATTAAGGAAAAAAAAATCCAAACCTACATGGCCCTGTGTGAAAAAGTGATTGCCCCCCTAAATCTAATAACTGGTTGAGCCACCCTTAGCAGCAACAACTGCAATCAAGCGTTTGTGACAACTGGCAATGAGTCTTTTACAGCGCTGTGGAGGAATTTATTTTGGCCCCCTCATCTTTGCAGAATTGTTGTAATTCAGCCTCACTGGAGGGTTTTCGAGCATGAACTGCCTTTTTAAGGTCATACCACAGCATCTTAATCGGATTCAGATCAGGACTTTGACTAGGCCAGTCCAAAGTCTTCATTTTGTTTTTCTTAAGCAATTCAGAGGTGGACTTGCTGGTCTGTTTTGGATCATTGTCCTGCTGCAGAACCTAAGTATGCTTCAGCTTGAGGTGACGAACAGATGACTGGACATTCTCCTTCAGGATTTTTTGGTAGACAGCAGAATTCATGGTTCCATTTACCACAGCAAGTGTTCCAGCTGAAGCAGCAAAACTGCACCAGACCATCACACTACCACCATCATATTTTACTGTTGGTAGGATGTTCCTTTTCTGAAATGCTGTGTTTGTCATGAACTTGGGTTTGATGGTCTCAAACCCAGTTCTGACGCTGTGGCTATTTGGACTGTGTTGTGTATTGTATGCCTATTTTCCATCAGGCATGCTCAAGGAGCCCTCCGAGCTATGCCATGGTGGTCTGGACTGACGAGGAGCTGAGAGCCCAGGATCTTTTGGAACAGGTTCTCTTTTCTGCTCAATGGCCGCAGTCTCCAGGGAATGTTCAGCTGGCGCGGATCACTGCTGAAGACATTATGCGGCGTCATCCCAACCTCAGGCTAATTCCGAGGGTGGACAACATCCTCTCCGTCATCTTCCCCCAGTCAGACGCGGAGTTGGAGTGGGACTCCCCGACGGTGGAGTCATCACCTCATCGGAAGAAGCGCTGGCGGCGGAAAAAGCCAACCTCCTCCTGCGGCTCTCCCGCTCCTGCATCATCCCTCGAGCTTGGGGTCGCCCAATCCACTTACTGTATGTTATGATGGAGGAGGAGAGACTGGCTTTGTTGGCCCAGATAAACCGCCAGATGGAGGAGGAGCACCGCAAGAAGGAGAAATTGAGATGCGCTTCGCTGGCCGAAACTGCTTCGTCCTCCGGACCGGGGTCCACCCGATCCATGTTTGTTATGACGGAGAAGGAGAGACAGGCTTTGCTAGCTCAGCTTGACCGTCAGATGGAAGAGGAACACTGCGAGAGGGAGGAACTAAGATGCACTACGCTGGCCGAGACTGACCGTCCCTGAGAGGAGCAGAGAAACTCGGTCAGGGCATTTGTTCCCCCTGCAGCTATGTCTCCCTCAACCTTCACATCTGTCAATGTGGAGAAGGCAGTTTTCCCCCTTCCTCATCTTCCGCTGCACCCATTTGGGAGGTTCCTCCGCCACCTACTGAGGAGTTCGGGCCTGGGGTGGACGTAAAGAGGAAAGGAGACGCCCCAGACACCGCTGGGGACGTCAAGAGCCAGGAGAACAGGCAAGTTCTTTCTCATTTAATTTCTACTTTTGATGAACAATTTTGCCTGTCCCCTGGTCAGGAGACTCGGGGTTTGCAGTCCCCTGAGTACTCTGCTCCAGTGGTATGTTACAACGCTTCACCTGACCTCTCCAAATCCTCTCTGTGTGCTCCTACAATTTTGCTGGCCCCAGAACCAAGTCGCCAGAGGGGGGAGGAACCTCAGGCCCTGGAGGATCCAGTTCCAGGGTCGGCGGTTTCTCATTTGTTCCTGAATTTCTTTGGATCGCAGCATGATGTCTAGCTTTTGAGGATCTTTTGGTCTACTTCACTTTGTCAGTCAGGTCCTATTTAAGTGATTTCTTGACTGAGAACAGGTGTGGCAGTAATCAGGCCTGAGTGTGGCTAGAGAAATTGAACTCAGCTTTCCAAAGATGTCATAAACCACAGTTAATTCATGTTTTAATGAGGGGGGGGGGGGTTATGGGCCATGTAGGTTTGGATTTTTTTTACCCTTAATAATAAACACCTTTATTTAAAAACTGCATTTTGTGTTTACTTGTGTTATCATTGTCTAATATTTAAATTTGTTTGATGATCTGAAACATTTAAGTGTGACAAACATACAAAAATGTCAGGAACCGAGCTGGCTTGGCTTCCCCCAGCTCGGCCCTGGCCGCTCTGCCACATTGTATGTATGTTAGTATGTATTTCTGTGTGCTTTGCTGTGCCCATAGCCACTACCTTCTGGTCGGTAGCGGGGAGGCAGCCTCTTGCGCTCACGCTGGAGTGAGCACTGTCTGTCTGCTGGTCGGACCACGCCCCCTCTCGATTGCTACCAGCTGTTCCCACTCCTGTATGCCATCTTCCCGCTCCTCACCCAGGTGTAACTAATTTGAGAAACCAGCAATGCATGCTTTTAAGGAGCCTGTCTCCAATCACGCATTGCTGGGTCACTGTACTCCATTGACGATATTTGGATGGTGTCACGTCAACTAAGGACTGTATTCACCGTGTGCGTTTCGGACTTACTCAGACAGCTCCAGTCTCATGAGTGTACTCTGTGTGTGGTCTTTCCCCGGTCCTCTCACCCAGACTGTTGAGCATCCCGGAGGACTCCCTAGCCCATGTGAATTGTAGAAACAGTGACTGTTTGCCTGCTAACCATATTAATAAATGTGTGTGGCGTTAACCTGGGCTTAAATCTTTGTCCTTCTTCCCCTCGCCGTGCGCGTTAGAAAAGCACACGGGGGGGTTCATGACACAAAAAAATGAGAAATCCGGAAGGGGGCAAACACTTTTTCACACCACTGTATTTTTTAAGAGAAGTAAGTGTTTTTGATATTTTCAGATAATCATGTCAACCTTTTAAAACCGACAAAAACACAATTTTTGAGTCAATGGCCCCTTTAATATATAATAGTACAAAAAAATCTCTGTACCTTAAAACAATAATCATACAGTACAATAGTAGTGCTCCTTCTTATCTCTTTAGAATCTTTTTCTTGAAAGGTCAGAGTTTTTGACTCTAGTTCTATTACAATTCCTAAGAGTCCAAGATAGAAACCAAGCAACCCATTTGTAGTGCTGTTAGGACTGAGGTTTGACCCCATTAGAAACCAGAGGAAATGTAGGCCTACTCACCCTGCTTACTGGGGTCTGCTGCAGCTGAGAGGCAGTGAAGGGAGTGAGGTGGTTATAGTCAGAGGATGAAAAGAAAAGAGAGAGCGAAAAAAGGAATTTGTGAATGACATAAGCAGAGTACCATCATACTATGTTTGCTTTCGTGTCATTACATATTTCTTCATACTCCTTTATAAAGAGACCCCACACAGCTTGTAACAGAGCTGTGAAACCCTCAAAATCTTCCAAAGGTAATTGATGTTTTGTCTATTCGACATCAAAGACTGTATATCGCAGACAGTCCTCCAACAGAAAGCAACAATATAAAGCATTTTCTCCAGCAAAATTAAGTGTTATAATTAATGATGGACTGGCAATCTGTCCAGGGTGTACCCTGCCCCTCACCCAAAGATGCTGGGATAGGCTCCAGCCCCCCCGCGACCTGAAAAGCATTAAGCGGAAGACGATGGATGGATGGATGGATGGAAGTAATGCACTCTTGTGGCTAAGAAAATAACTGTAGGTAGTGAGGTAGTGGAAGAAGTGTGGGTGAGATATTTATTGTGCAAATCCAAATAAGATGGGTAGTAACTAGTTACATTTATTCAAGTACATATGCTCAAGAAACTTTTTCACAAAATTGAAATTTTATGAGTAGTTTTATTGCAGGATACTTGAAGAAAAAAATCTGTAATTTTGCTCAAGAAAATTCAGTGATCCTCTTTAAATTGCTTTTGATTTCACCAATTTAAACTGAATGAGAGTCGTTTCCCCCTCCCCATCAGCTTTTTTTTTCTTTTTGCTCTTGCTCAATATTTGATTTATTATTGGTCAGTGTGACATTGCAAATTTGCAAGAAAATAGTTGGAAATGTACAACTAAAAGGTTGCAAATTTATGATAATAAGTGCAAATTTGTTTGAAAAATGTCAAAAATGAATCACAATTAATCACTTAATAAGAAAATTAAATACATTGGGGAGAAACATTGCAAATTTATGCAAGTCAAAAATTTATGAGAAAATACCCTGCAAAGTTACAAGAAAAAAGGCACAAATTTATAAAGAAAAAACCTGCAAATTTATAAGAAATAAGTCACAAATTAATTAGAAAAAAAGTTGAAAATTTTTCAGAAAATAGGTGAAAATTAACAAGACATGAGTTTACAAGGAAAAAGCTCACAAATTAGGAGAAAAAATATGAAAAAAATGTCCCAAATCTATTGTAAAACCATGGCAAATTATTTAAATTTTGAAGAAATACTCACAAATTTATGAAAAAAACTCACTGGTGAGCGTAAAGTTCAGTATGCAATACTAACTAACTACTAACTAACCTGCACTTATATAGCGCTTTTCTAGTCACAAAGACCACTCAAAGCGCTTTCATTAATACTAACCCTCTATTCTAAGGGCCTATAGGAAACAAATATCTAGGGACAATTTAGAACAGCCAATTAACCTAACATGCATGTTTTTGGCATGTGGGAGGAAACCGGAGAAATCCCGGAGTAAACCCACGCAACACGGGGAGAACATGCAAACTCCACACAGATCACTGTTGGTCGGGGGCTGGGATCGAACCCACGATCCCACGATCCCCACAATCCCCCGGCCAAGGGTAAACTGTGCTGCCGCAGTGCTAACCACTGCGCCACCGTGCAGCCCAATACTCAAATAACCTCTTTCATACTGTACATACTGTCAGAGTCTGGACATGACTGAGCTCATGTCCTCGCTTTATGTTGTTATTTGTTGTTATTTGTTATTTGTTTTCTGTGATCTTTGGGATATGAGTTCAGCCATGTCCTCACCCTCAGTTCATTGTTTTCCTTGTGTTTCCCTGCCTTAGCCTTAGTTTAGTCATTGTGTTTATTTTCATTATGTCTCTTATTATGTTCTGTAGCGTTGGTTTTTGCCCTGCTTTCTGTGCTTATTATTATCATTAGTATTTTGGTCCAGATGTGCTCTGTCTGTTCAGCCCCACCCCTCCTGTGCTTCATTGTTCTCCCCAAGTGTTTTTGGTTTACCCTGATTTGTCTCCCCACCTGTTCTATGTTCCCTGTTTGCCCTCCTTGTGTACTTAAGTCTGTGTCAGTCTTAGTCTGTTGTGGCATCATTAATGTTTACAGGATTTCCTAGTCGTGTTCCCCTGTGTCGTTTCACAAGGTTTTTTGTAAATTAGTATCCTCAGTGATTTCAGCCCCTGTGCTGCTGTTTACTTTGTGTTTTGAGTTTTCTGTTAATAAATCATTATTTTGCACAAAGTCCAGCCTGCGCTCTTGGGTCCTTCCTACAACCATCAACTGCCCAGAGGGCAGAACATGACAGATGCTTTCTTACTCTGACTCAGGTAACTTTTTAGGTGTCTTACTTATGCTTGAGTAATTAATATCATTAGAAATTGTACTTTTACTTGAGAAAAGCCTCTGGATACTCAATCCACCTCTGACCTTAATCCTAACCTTTTTTCCTTCTTTATGTTTTTACTTCAAACTCTATTACTGTAATCTTCAGTAACTGTGTGTATATACTGTATATATACAGTGGGGAAAATAAGTTTTGGACACTTCAACATTTTTTTCATTAAACATATTTGTGATGGAGCCACTGACCTGAGACTTTCACCAGATATCAGTAACAACCCAAGTAATCCATACATGCAAAGAAATAAAGCCAAAGGTGTTCACAAAACAAGTTATCACTCTATACTGTATATAATTCAAGAAATCTCTCTGTCTGTCTGTCTGTCTGTGTCATAGGACTCGCTATGACATCATCAAAGATCATAGGACTCGGTATGACAAGAATATAGGACTCACTATGACATCGTCAAAGATCAAAGGCAGGCATCATTGAACAAGTGGTGATGTCAAAGATCAAAGGCAGGGTGGTGCACCTGTGAGCTGGTTGCCAGCCGTCAATCAGATCTAGGATAGAGTGATGGAAACGAGCCATCTTCACCGTGGCAGATGTGTAGAGTGATGATATAGAGTGAAGTGATGATATAGAGTGAAGTACGAGGAGACGAAGAAGAGTGATGTCTGAAGATAGAGTTGAGGTTCGACTGGACACAGCAATGATGATAGAAGGACTACAGCTCCTGACCAGATAGAGTGATGATATAGAGTGAAGTATGTGGCGGTAATGCACCTGTAAGCTGGTTGCCAACCACCAATCAAATCTAAAAGAAGAAGAAGAAGAAGATCAAAGGCAGGTTTCACCATGGTTACTGTTGCCATGGTGAACTTGCTTAACCATGCCAAAGATCAAAGACAGGCACCACAATGGTTACTGTTGTCATGGTAACAGTAACTTTCTATGGGCATGAAGAAATCTATCTAAAATTCAAGAAATCTCTGTGTGTGTGTCTGTCTGTCTGTGTGTGTGTCTGTCTGTTCCGCACGTCCTATGATGTCACATGACCATATAAAGAGTTCTGAACAACTCCTTTGAACAACTTGTCCTATAGACATCATAGGCACAATGTGAGGTCAGAACACTCTTTCTATGGTCATGCTTTAGAAGCAGGTGTAAGAGAAATGCCGAGAGGACACAGTCCAAGGGCGGATAATTTTTTCACCCAATAAGGAGTTGTTCAGAACTCCTTATAAGAACTCTTCTTCTTCTTCTTTTAGATTTGATTGGCGGTTGGCAACCAGCTTACAGGTGCATTACCGCCATGTACTTAACTCTATATCCTCACTCTATCTGGTCAGGAGCTGTAGTCCTTCTATCATCATTGCTGTGTCTAATCGAACCTCAACTCTATCTTCAGATATCACTCTTCTTCGTCTCCTCGTACTTCACTCTATATCACAGGTGTCAAACTCATTCCATGGAGGGCCAAGACCCTGCAGGTTTTACCTCCACCCAGTGTCTTCAACAGGTGATTTCATTGAATTTCTTCCCACTGATTGCTGATCAGTGAAAACACCTGCTGAAGACACTGGGTGGAAGTAAAACATGCAGGGTCTTGGCCCTCCATGGAATGAGTTTGACACCCCTGCTCTATATCATCACCTCACTCTATATCAGGGGTGTCAAACTCATTCCACGGAGGGCCAAGACCCTGCAGGTTTTACCTCCACCCAGTATCTTCAGCAGGTGATTACACTGAATTTTTTCCCACTGATTGCTGATCAGTGAAAACACCTGCTGAAGACACTGGGTGGAGGTAAAACCTGCAGGGTCTTGGCCCTCCATGGAATGAGTTTGACACCCATGTTCTATATCATCACTCTACACATCTTGGCCGTGGCAACTGCCATGGCCTCTCTTATAAGAACTCCTTACACAAAGATATAGAGTGATGATAATCAAGTCAGTGGTGGTAATGCACCTGTAAGGTGGTTGCCAACCGCCAATCAAATCTAAAGAAGAAGAAAGCAGGTGTAAGCAAGCACGTCACCACTCGTTCAGTGATGCCTGCCTTTGATCTTTGATGATGTCATAGTGAGTCCTATGATCGTGACTGATGCCTGCCTTTGATCTTTGATGATGCCATAGTGAGTCCTATGATCGTGAGTGATACCTGCCTTTGATCTTTAATGATGTCATAGCGAGTCCTATGTTTTTTGATGGTGTCATAGTGAGTCCTTTGATCTTTGATGATGTCATAGCGAGTCCTATGATCGTGACACACACACAAAGTCCTATGATCGTGACAGACAGACAGACAGACAGAGATTTCTTGAATTATCACTCTATATATTCAAGAAACTAGTACATACCCGTGCATACCCGTCCATGCCCGAAACCCAGTATAAACAAGTATTTCAGCATGCCCGTTGCTGAAGGGTCTCCTCCTGTCTGAGATGGCTGTGTTGTTCACAGTCATGCCTGCGGCATATCAATAGAATGAGGAGAACTGCTGCACGTCAGAAAAGATGCCATGAACATGAAACACCTCAGGTGCTGTAAAAACCCGTGCATGCCCGTAGAGGGGATGCATTGGAACAGAATTCTTGCCAGTTACAGGACAGTTGGTATAGCAACACAGCACTAAGTGGAAATCACATATGATGGCTTTTGCACGCAGCCAAACCTAAAAATCACACAAAATATGCCCTGCCATCTGGGGCTGTTTGCCCCTGCTTGTTACTTCTTCTCCTGGTCATATAGACATCATCTGGTGGGTCTTCTTCTTCTTCGTTCAGACCACTGAAGGGTCTCCTCCTGTCTCAGACGAGTGTTGTTCACAGTCATGCCTGCGGCATACTGGTGGAACCTGAGGTGTTTCATGTTCAAGGCATCCTTTCTGATGTGCAGCAATTCTCCTCATTCTATTGCTCTCCATCTGGTGGGTCTTATTCTTCGTTCAGACCACTGGTTGAGGGATAGGTGCGTCGTAATTCCAGTTCATGGGCACGATCCTGAAAAAGTGGCTTTCGACCCTGTTCAGGAAGGCCCGTGCATGCCCGCAGAAAGCAAGAAACTGGAGCATCCGGAGAAAATCATCGCTTTGCTTGGCATTTTACACATTTGTAGTGTAGATTGGCATTCATCAAGGTTACACATTTGCCATCATGCAGACATGGCGAGTCGTCCTATGATGCCTGAGTTCATAGGGCGTGCTATGATGATGAGGCAGAGATCATAGGCCATCCTATGATGTCCTAGAAATGTGCTTTAACGTCTGTTGTACCCTATGCTGGTGAAGGGTGTCCTCCTGTCTCAGACGGGTGCGATGTACTGCTGGAACCTCAGGTGTTTCATCTTCATGGTATCTTTTCTGAAGAGGAGTTCATAGGACGTCCCATGATGTTCAGGCAGAGATCATAGGCTGTCCTATGAAGCGTGACACACACACAGACAGACATACACAGACACAGAGATTTCTTGCTTTTATAGAGTGTGACATCATAAAGACACACAGAGTGTGACATCATAAAGACACATCTGTCTGTGTGTCCTATGATGCCTGAGTTCAAAGACACACGGTCTATATGACATCATAAAGGCACATTTGTCTATGTGTCCTATGATGCCTGAGTCAGAACTCTTTGATGATATCATAGCGAGTCCTATGATCTTTGATGATGTCATAGAGAGTCTTATGATTGTGAGTGATGCCTATATAGACATCAGCACATGGTCTATGTGACATCATAAAGACACATTTGTCTATGTGTCCTATGATGCCTGAGATCATAGGACGTCCTATGATGTTCAGGCAGAGATCAGAAGACAGACACATGGTCTATGTAACATCAAAAGACATATGGTCTATGTGACATCATAAAGACATATTTGTGTCCTATGAAGCCTGAGATCATTTTGTCTATGTGTCCTATGATGCCTGAGATCATAGGATGTCCTATGATGTTCAGGCAGAGATCAGAAGACTCATCAGACACATGGTCTATGTGACATCAAAAGACACATGACACAAACACATGGTCTATGTGACATCAAAAGACATATGGTCTGTGTGACATCATAAAGACACATTTGCTATGTGACATCATAAAGACACATTTGTGTCCTATGATGCCTGAGTTCATAGGACATTCTATGATGTTCAGGCAGAGATCATAGGCCGTCCTATGATGTCCTATGAAGCGTGACACACACACCGACACACACACACAGATTTCTTGGTTTTATAGAGTGACGTCTCTGTGTCTGTCATGATCATAGGACATCACAGGACGACCTGTGACGTCTGCAGGATGTCCGATGATGATCCTATGATCTCAGGGTACATAGGACTCGCAATGATGTCATATAGGCGATGCCGTCATATAGGCAATAGGACTGGCTACCTGTGATGTAGTGTCCTATGATGCCAGCCTGGATGTCTTTATGATGTCATATAGACCATCACTCACGATGCTTGCCTACCTAAGATGTAGTGTCCTATGATGTCTGCCACGGGAGGAGACCCTTCACCGGCATAGGTACAACAGACAAGGAATGCACAGACAGACAGGAAACGTGTGGCAGTGCGCCATGCATGTGCTGAGTCACTTGAAGCCCGAAATGCCGGCAAAGTGAGCGACGCTGTACGCCACGCAAGGCACAAACAAACTGAGACCCAGGAGATGTGGAATAGTTGGCTGGCCGCCAACGCTGCACGCCAGGCAAGGCACAGAGAAGCTGAGACCAAATATGACACACTACTTTAAACCACACCCATTCGAATCAGGACATCGGGAAATCTCACTCAGTAAGGCAGAAGGCACTCTATAAATTCAAGAAATGTCTGTCAGTGATGCCTGCGGCATGACTGTGAACAACACAAGCCATCTCACACAGGAGGAGACCCTTCAGCAACGGGCATGCAGAAATACTTGCTTATACTTGGTTTCTACGGGCATGGACGGGTATGCACGGGTATGTACTAGTAAATACTGTATATAGTCTCACACACACACACACACACACAGAGTGGGGAAAATAAGTATTGAACATGTCAACATTTTTCTCATTAAACATCTAAATTTAAACATTTAAATATTTGCTGAGTTTCACTTTTTTACTTTACTTCCAGGCTGCCAGTTAACTTCTTTTTCTCAATTATATATACTAGTGCATACCTGTGCATGCCCGTAGAAACCAAGTATAAGCATACGGGCTTATACTTGGTTATAGATATAGTATAAGGGCTATAGATATAGTATAAGGGCTTATACTTGGATATAAGTAGATGCTTATACTTATAAGCATCTACGAGCATGCAGAAATACTTGCTTATGCAAGTATTTCTGCATGCCCGTAGAAAGCAGGTGTAAGCAAGGGTGTAAGCAAGCACGTCAGCACTCGTTCAGTGATGCCTGCCTTTGATCTTTGATGGTGTCATAGCGAGCCCTATGATCTTTGATGATGTCATAGTGAGTCCTATGATCGTGAGTGATGACTGCCTTTGATCTTTGAAGATGTCATAGTAAGTCCTATGATCTTTGATGATGGCATAGCGAGTCCAATGATGCCTGCATTTGATCTTTGATGATGTCATAGCGAGTCATATGATCTTTGATGATGTCATAGCGAGTCCTATGATCGTGAGTGATGCCTACCTTTGATCTTTGATGTCCTATGATCGTGAGTGATGCCTGCCTTTGATCTTTGATGTCCTATGATTGTGAGTGATGCCTGCCTTTGATGATGTCATAGCGAGTCCTTTGATCGTGAGTGATGCCTGCCTTTGATCTTTTGGTGTCTATATGACATCATATAGACATCATGTAGACATCATAGGCATATCATTGGCGATCCTATGATCTTTTAGTGAGTCCTATGTGAGTGATGCCTGCCTTTGATCCTTTGATGTCTATATGATGTCATATAGACATCATGTAGACATCATAGGCAAGCCTATGATCTTTTAGCGAGTCCTATGGTTGTGACAGAGTCACATCGTCACAGAGATTTCTTGAATTATATACAGTGATCCCTCACTTATCGCGGTTAATGGGTTCCAGAACCAACCGCGAAAAGTGAAAAACCGCGAAGTAGCGTCACCCCTAATGACGTCACCCATAAATAATACGTACGTTCATTCTCTCACTCTCTCTCTCATATGATATGTGTGTGTGTGTGTAAGTGTACATACATACGTAGATGTAAATAAAGTGTACATAAATATGTTTTTAGAACTCTTTTATTCTTATAACAAGATACGTAACTCAAGATGAAGATGATTTACTGCACAGGTTAATGAGAGCTTTACTGCTCCTCGGGTGACGCCTCATCGTCAGGTGCTAGAGGCGCAGGATCGTCGAGGGCAGCTTCCGATAGAGCTGGAGAAGCTGCAGGAGGCGGCATAGTGGCTCGACGGGAAGACTATTTCGCACAAAAAGGCACAAGAGAACAGCGAAAAGTTCCACGCGGCGAGACTAAGCAACACGAGCGATAAAGAACAATGAATGCGGTCTTCCTTCGCTGGGTATGGGCGCTCGGCAGGGAGAGAAGCTGGGTAAAACGTCTCGGCCAATCGGCTTGCGAGATTCCCGAGCCGAGCCAACACAAGAACAGCGAACAGAGAGGTGGATTTTGAGTTGTGCGGGCTCTCCGTGTTGATACCTGATGTTCTAATGTAGTCTCCCTGCCTTCTGCTAGCGCCCGCCCATTTTTTCTCAATTTTGAATTTTTGATGAATATTTTTGAAAAATCCGCGATGCACTGAGGGCGTGAAAGGTGAAGCGCGAAGTAGCGAGGGATCACTGTATATAGAGTGATATAATTCAAGAAATCTGTTGTCGTGTGTGTCACGATCATAGGACTTTGTGTTGCCGTGGTAACCATGTCAAAGATCAAAAGCAGGCATCACTCACGATCATAGGACTTGCTATGACATCATCAAAGATCATAGGACTCGCTATGACATCATCAAAGATCATAGGACTCGCTATGACATCATCAAACATCAAAGGCAGGCATCACTGAATGAGTGGTGACGTCAAAGATCAAAGGCAGGTTTCACCAGGGTTACTGTTACCATGGTAACTATGTCAAGCATCACCATGGTTACTGTTGCCACGATAATCATGTCAAAGATCAAAGAAAGGAATGCAGAAATGCTTGCAAAGATCAAAGGCAGGCATCACTCACGATCATAGGACTCGCTATGATATCTTCAAAGATCATAGGACTTGCTATGACATCATCAAAGATCATAGGACTCGTTATGACATCATCAAACATCAAAGGCAGGCATCACAAGTGGTGACATCAAAGATCAAAGGCAGGCATCATCATGGTTACTGTTGCCATGGTAACTATGTCAAAGATCAAAGGCAGGAATGCAGAAATGCTTGCTTCTTCTTCTTCTTTTAGATTTGATTGGCGGTTGGCAACCAGCTTACAGGTGCATTACCGCTACTGACTTGATTATCATCACTCTATATCTTTGTATAAGGAGCTCTGAACAACTCCCTATGTGTGAAAACACATCACTCACGCTTGCTTTCTACGGGCATGCAGAAATGTTTGCTTATACTTGGTTTCTACAGGCATGCACAGGTATGCACGGGCATACACAGGTATGCACTAGTATATATAATTGAGAAAAAGAAGTTAACTGGCAGCCTGGAAGTAAAGTAAAAAAGTGAAACTCAGCAAAGATTTGCAAGCAGGACTTGAGCCCTGGTATAACTGTGTGGAAAAGCAATTTTTAGTGAAGCCTTCCATCCCCAGCCTACACCCTGCTGCAGATTTCCCTACTTTTTAAATGCATCACATACTTTTTTGTCACATCTGGAGGTGCTTACAATGATAGTAAGAATATTAGTTGGAGGACTTGTTGGTTTATTTCTTCTGCACTGTCTGTATTTCAGACCCAGTGCTTTTTCAAGAAACATCACCATGTTCCCCAACAGTGCCTCCCTATGGGCATTTGCTGAATGTGCACGTGTGTGTTTATATGAATGGAGAAGCATGTGCATGAGTTTAGGAGCAGACGTGCACTTACCAGCCACACATACCAGGATGAGCATGATGGTTTCCATGGCAACTGTCGACAAAGAATTAAGAAAAGGGGAGGGGAAATCCAGGGGGAGAGCAAGGTGCTTTAGTATCCACTCCTGACATTTATATTACGGTCACAATGAATACACATATGGTATACTTAGACTACAACTGCACAAGCACACATCCAGGAAGTGGCTAAAATGGAATCAAATGGCAGTTTCTCTAAGCAAATCTGTGGAGAATAACAGATGAAGGCCTGTGGATAGAGCTTTTACTTGCATAATGATCCATGTTCAGAGTCATGTATGTTCTCCTTTCCTGGCAGATATTATCCCTTTGACCCTGTGGACATCACACAACCTTGGCCTATTTTCACACAGACTGTTCAGTACATACATACCAACTATGTTTCCTACCAAGAATCCTCCTAATCCACTATTTTTCTTCCAGTAAAACACTATAGAACAAATGTAATGTGCTCAGGATCCATGGTTTCACAGTGACTGATCTGAGTCACCTGGTGGATTCCTCATAGTGGTGCATGATCATATTAAACACTAAGTTAGGGTCAGTTTTCGTGCAAGTTGAACCTCAATCTTTAAACTCTTCAAAATGCTCAATTCCCAACATTTATATAAAACTATTGTGTCACGGAGAAGAGATACCTTTCTTATTAACATGGCCCCCTCAAATTGTCAAAGGACAAATTAGAGGAATGTTGTCTTAAAAGGAGATGAATTAATATAGCTTGTTTCAGAGAAATGGTGAACAAAGTGGCTCCACTAAGATCTAGTATGAAATAAATTCATCCATCCATCCATAAAGAGTAAAAAATATTGAGCTTGAAATTGTAGTTTCATACTACAAGAACATGCATGTGGACTGACAATTTTTATTTTTCTCCATTATATGATTACGTTTTGATGTACTTTTTGATGCACATTTTTTTATATCTTAATGCAACACCTGCAAAAAAAATATAGTCTTTACAGTGCATTTTCTTGTATTAACCACTGTAATCTCATATAAACTGAATGGGACTTTACAAGAGCTTTTGATATCAGGCACTGACATTGTCATCAGCACCTGTGTTAGGTAAGATTAGAGAAAATATAAAATCATGAAGCAAAAGTGTCATTCATATTCTTTATTGAGATATACGTAGTTAATAAATACACTTTCTGAATCACTTGCTTGTATCTCTTATACACTGAAATCTGGGGCCATAATGATATTATTTATAGCTTTAAATTTCTACCTTTTGTTTTGTGTTGTCATGTGGACAGAAGAAACATACTGTAGCTTAAATGATCAATCACAATCTTCCACAAAGGGATGTTTAAAAGTTTGATAACAGTTCTCAGTTATTTCTATAGAAGAATATAGCCAGATAAATGGTTAGTTATAAGGTCAGACCTGGTGGTAAGAAAACCTCACAGATCAATACCATGAGTAGTCTTCACTCTGATAAAAGTGTCTTGTCAAGCATAATGTCTGACAGGGTAGTGCCCATTAAGCTGAAGGAGCCTTTCAACAAGTAAATATCGACTGTAGTATTTAGATTAAAAGACTGAGCTGATGTGTTTTGACCACAGTTCATGTGCCAAAGCTCCACTGTGAATTTGCAATTTAAAATGTGTGGCCTATGATAAAATCAGGTTCAGGTTCAGGTTACTTTATTTGTACCCGTAGGTAGATTTGTTTTGCAGTCAGGTGACATCCATATTTACAAACCACAATTACATTCAACACGAACACAAACTCAGGCACACATGAAGCTGACTATAAACATGAAAAAAATACTCAAGGCTCCATCAATCAGGACATAAGACAAAGAGATAAGAGAAAAAAAACAAGGAGATAAGAGAGAAGGGTCATATTAAAAAGTTAAAGACTAGTCAAAGAGATTAAAAACTCAAAAGTCTAAAACCCAATAAAAGATTTAGAACCCCCCAAAAAACCCTACAAAAATAAGTAAATATAAAATCAAATTAATAAATAGGTAACTAAATTATGTGCAATATATTGTTACATCTTGTTCTACTCTTTAACAGCAGCAGGAACAAAGCTGTTTTTATAGCGCTGGGTTTTACTTTTTGGGACAGCAAACCTCCGTTCTGGAGGGAAGAAGCTGAAAGTGGCAGTGCAAAGGGTGGGAGTCATCTAAAATGGAGGAAGCAATCCTCTGTACCTGTCTGGTGTGCAGGGATGTCAGGCTCAGCTGTGACTCACCAAGCAAACGACTGGACCATCTAACTACCTGATCCAAGGATTTCCTCTGTTTCAGTTTTATCTGACCAAACCATGACACTAAAGAAAAGGATAAAACGGATTCAATAAAATCTTTTTTTTAATTTTTTATTAAAAAAAAAAAAAAAAAAAAAAAAAAACCCAGCTTCAATAAAAGCCCGATAAAACATTGTCATTATGGTTCGGTCAATTTGGAAGCGTGCAAATTTCCTTAAACAATGCAAATGTTGCTGACCCTTTTTGCACACCCTTTCACAGTTCTCTTCAAACTTTAAATTCCTATCAATAATCGTCCCAAGATATTTGTAGGATTGTACATATTCAGTGGTCTGGCCTTTTAGCACAGTGACTTCGTGCCTGGGAGTTTTCCTCCTAAAGTCAATAATCATATCTTTAGTTTTTGTCGTATTCAGCTGCAGGTAGGAATCCTCACACCGGTGAACAAAATCATCAACTACTGGGCCGTGGCCACTCTCACCATCCTGGAGGAGACTGACAACAACTGAATCACCAGCATACTTTATAATGTGTCTGTTGTCATGTCTGCTTCGACACATGTTTGTGTACAGGATGAAGAGTAGTGGTGACAACACACACCCCTGTGGACAGCCAGTAGAAGAACACTTTTGGTTAGACAATGTACCATTGACCCTTACTCTCTGTGTCCTGTTGGTTAAAAAATCCAGAATCCAACCCACCAGATTATTACTCAAATCAAATTGTTACAGGAGCCTTTCAACTAAAATATGAGGTTGGATTGTATTAAAGGCGGAAGAAAAGTCCACAAACAAAAGCCTGGCGTGTGTCCCATTAAAATTCAGATGTTCAAAAAGCATGTTAAACAGAGTGACAGTGGCATCCTCCACTCCTCTGTGAGGCCTATAGGCAAACTGAAAAGGATCCAATGCATCCTCAGTCTGCTTTAGGACCTCAAATCTGACCAGTTTTTCAAAAATTTTCATTAAAACTGAAGTCAAAGCAACTGGTCTAACATCATTTACCATTTTAGGACAGCTGGATTTTGGAACGGGGACAACCACAGCATCTTTCCAGATCTTAGGCACATGTTGCGTCTGTAAGGACTTATTGAAAATGTGACTCAGTTCATGTGCACAGGACTTTACCAGGCGCCCACATATATTATCAGGGCCCTGACTTTTGTTCACTTTTACAGCACAGAATGCCCTTTTAACATCCTGCACCTCAATATTAAAGTGCTGATTGTCTTTGAGTTTCTGTTTCAAATCTTGGGTTTCTGCGCTAAAATCAAAGGAGTCAAAACGACCATAAAAACAATTAAGAGCATTAGCCAGCTCTGTGTCTGAATTAAAACCATCTAAAGACACGATTACTGCGCTCTGTGCTCTGAAGGCCTGCAATAGTTTTCATACTGGCCCAGGCTGAACCAAGTTTCTTTGTTGCCATCTTGCTTTCCAACTCTGATTTATAATTCTGTTTTGCTCTTAAAATTTTGGCCTTCAGCTCTTTTGTGGCGACCTGTAGCTCAGAAACAACCCCCTGTTTAAAGGCAAGTGCTTTCCTTTGTATGCAGAATTTAACTGATTTTGTAACCCATGGCTTGTTGTTGGGGTATATTTTGACACATTTACGTGGAACGATCAAGGCTCTGCAGAAAACCATGTATGAGCATGTCACGTCCACTAAAGAGTCCAAATCATCTCCGCAGGACAGTGTGAACACCTCCCAGTCCGTACAGTTAAAGCATTCCTGGAGGCAGTACACTGAATCCTCTGTCCACACGTTTATGTCTCTGGTCTTTGCCTTGTCATTTCTGAGAGCAGTTTTATATGTGGGCAGCAAATGTACACAGTTGTGATCTGAGGATCCTAAAGGAGGAAGGGGAATAGATTTATAGGCCCTCTCAATGGATCCATAGCACAGGTCCAATGTCTTTTTTCGCCTGGTTGGGTAGGAGACATACTGATAAAAGTTTTTAAGTGTCTTCTTTAGAGAAACATGGTTAAAATCCCCAAGAATAAAATTTGGAGCCTCTGGGGAAATCGACTGCAACCGCTGTACCACATCAAAGACGGTGCTGGAGGCGGAGGCAGCATCTGCCCTCAGGTCAATGTACACAGTCGTTATAAAAAGTTGGGGGAACTCGCAGGGCAGACAAAAGGGGCGTAGTGACACGGACAGCAGCTCCACATCTGGTATACAGATGCGCTCTCTGACCGTGACAGATGTACAGTACTGTTTATTAATATATACGCCGCCCCCCTGACATTTCCCTGTTACCTCTTCCTGCCGATCTGAGCGAAGTGGGGCTCCAAAGCCGTCAATACACAGGTCCGGGTCCCGGTTATGCGCCATAAGCCACGTCTCTGTGTAAGCCATGACACAGCAGTTCTTGAAATCCTTCTGATATCGTACATTTCCTTGAATTTCATCCACTTTATTTCTCAGGGATTGTACGTTCCCCATAATAATGGAAGGAAGAGGAATGCGGTTAAGCTGACGCCTCCCCAGGCTTAATCTTACGCCTCTACGCTTTCCGCGTTTCCTCCTCTTGTCTCTCTTTTCATTGCTGTGTCCATGAAAGTCTCTTAAAATAAAGTCCGGCAGTTGCGGCACAGACTCAAACATAGATGCTACATTATCCATGTTTAAATGCAGTAACATGTCTCTGGAATACTGCGTTCTTCCCAGCGTGACCGTGATCGCGCTTACCTCCAAAACAAAGAGCCGGTAAGAAAGAAACGACAGTGCAAAAACAAGAAGGAAATCCATACTGATGGAACCAGGGAGCTCTTCGTTATATAGTCCACAAACATTCAAGGACAAAAACGGCACAGAGAATTACGTTAAAACACCTTAAAGTGCATAAAAACAGAGACACAGATGTCAAACTTTTTTCACCCGCTGCCGGTCGCTGCGTGCGCATGCCATATATATTAAAGCTTCTGTCTGAGGTTGAAAACTAAAGAAATTATTTCATATCCAAGTCCACTCTGTTCCATAATAACAATCTGGAAAACCAAGATCATTGCCGGTGTTTTCAAGCAAATTTGATTGAAATACATCACTATTTGGCTGGACTAGTGCGTGTAAAAGGAACATTGATTCTTTGACTTGTGAATTATAATTTTCGCTTCAAATTGGTTACTTTTTGTCTCAAACTGACCATTTTCACAATCGGTCTGTTCCAGCCAATTAGCCATGATCCATACCTAGCAATGCCCATCGAAAAACAACACAATATGGTAATTTACATATAAAAACACTTTCTATGCGTTCATTGACATAAAGTCATATGAAAAAATTAGGACACCCCATTAAATATTCAGTTCTTTATTAAGAAATGTTCACATATCTATGTCTAACCTTGTTTTTGTTTTTATTTGCATTTTTTAACATTTATTTTATCCATTTTAAGTGTGAATGAATGTGGGGGTGTCCTAAAAAAAATGGGGGGTATCCTAATTTATTCTTCACTATTTGTTTAGAATTACATTTTACTGAAAATTTGAAAAAAAAAGTCTTTAATTCATTTTTAATTGTTTAGTTGTATTACATGAATCTCTCAGTATTTTTAACATTGATATTAAATATCCATAGGTCCAATTATGTTAAAAAAACAACACAGGCTTATACAGGGTGTCCTAATTTTTCCACATGACTGTAAGTTGGGTAGTACTGTGTGTATGACCGACTAGAATAGATATTAAACAGAATGGGGACATACACAGGCATTCTGAGGGGCCGTTGATCTAACCTGAAACAAGTGCAAAATTACAAGAAAAGGTGAATTTATAAGACAGAAATCACAAATTCATGAGAAATTTGCAAATTTATGAGGAAAAAAGTCATACAAAATAGAGGTTGTGAAACAATACAAACACTTTGGCAGCATAATTGATGATAAGTTTACCTTTGAGCTATAAACTGATGCTGTGTGTAAGAAAAGCACATCAGGGCATGCTTTTTAATAGGAAGCTATAGAATTTTAATGTTGAAAGGACTTTTATGCAAATATTTTATTGTTGTTTTATTGAATTCAACTGTTAATATCATTATTATTGAAGGTTGCAACAACACTGTACTCATTCAACTGTGAAATAATACTGTTAATATATATATTGCTGAATAATACTGTAAATACTATTTTACTTACTTTGTAACTGTATTAACTATTTTACTTTTTTAAACTTCTTGCAGTGTGTATATGCTGTTTTTGCCCTATTTTATTATTTATTATTGCTCTGAGTGCTACTATCCCTTTGCTGCTCCAATACTGTAAATTTCCTCATTGTGGGATTACCTTATCTTATCTGAATCAGTTCTCACTTTTTCTTTTGTATGCTGGTATGGGTCTTTCACTCTTAAAAACAAAAACAGACTTCAGAGTGTTGTCAAGGTGTGCTGTAAAAGTGCACACATCACTCTAAGTGACCTACACTCTCTATACAAGGCTAGGATCCCAGAAAAGGCCCAGCATCATAGCTGACCCCAGCCATCCCCTAAAATCTGAGTTTGCGTTGCTGCTTTTAGGCCATAGGTATAGGATGCCAAAATGAGGAATGAAAAGACACTGAAATTCTTTTGTTCCTGCTCCTATTGGCCTTTTAAATAAGTGCATGTAACTTTTAACTGTGTGTGATTCATATTATTTAATTGTTTGCTGTTGATTGTTATGCTTGTGTGTTGTTGCTGCTGGCTGCAAAACAAATTGCCCCTCAGGGATAAAAAAGATTACCTTACCTTACCTTACCTTATGAAAACCAAAAATTTATTAAAAAGTACTAAATTCATGAGGAAACAAGTTAAGATAAGATAAGCCTTTATTAGTCCCACAATAGGGAAATTCCAGGATTACAGCAGCACAGGGATAGCAACACTCAGAGCAATAGTTAATAAGATAATAAGAACTGGTTAGCCAAAAGCAGTAAATTTCTGCAATTTTCCAGTTTGGGATCAATAAAGTACATCTATCTATCTATCTATCTATCTATCTATCTATCTATCTATCTATCTATCTATCTAAATGAATATACTGTACATATGCACACAGTGCAGGAGCATTGCAGCTAGATGGTATAAACAGCATTACAGTTTGTTAAGTTACCCTGCAGAATATGAATATGTACCCAGACAGTATATTTCGTATTTGAATCAACAGTGTTGTTGCCACCCTCAATAATGATTGATATTGTCCTAGTTGTATAATGGAGGGGACGATTTATTGTGCAAGGTTGATACGTTTAGTACATTCAGTACAACCTCTACGAGCAGCCCTGGTTAAGTTATAAAGTCTGACAACAATAGGTATGAAGGACCTGCGGAACCTCTCCGTTGTGCATCTAGGATGGCACAGCCTACCGCTAAATGAGCTCCTCAGTGCATCCAGCGTGTCCTGCATGGGGTGGGACTCGGACTCCAGCAGAGATGACAGCTTAGCCACCATCCCACTCTCTCCTATCTCCTCCACTGGGTCGAGGCATTGCCCCAGAACAAAGCTAGCTTTTTTGATCAGTCTGCTCAGTCTCTTCCTGTCGGCAGCCATGATGCCGCTGCTCCTGCAGACCACTCCAAATGTGATGGCTGATGCCACCACAGAATCGTAGAAGGTCTTCAGGAGTGCCCCTCGCGCTCAAAAAGACCTGAGTCTCCTCAGGAGAAACAGCCTGTGCTGTCCTTTCTTGTAAAGCGCGTTGGTGTTGTGTGACCAGTCCAGTTTATTGCTCAGGTGAACACCCAGGTACTTGTAAGATGTCACCATCTCAATGTTTGTTCCCTGGACATTTACTGGTGCTATGGGGGGTTGTCCTCGCCTGCAGCAGTCCACCATCAGTTCCTTAGTTTTCCTCGCATTGATCTGGAGGCAGTTCCATTGGCACCAGTCCACGAAGTCCTGGATAAGTCCTCTGTACGCCACATCATCTCCATCAGAGATGAGGCCGATGATCGCAGAGTCATTAGAGAACTTCTGTAGATGGCAATGTGGTGTGTTGTGTGAAAAGTCAGCAGTGTAGAGGGAGCCAGAACTGTTCCCTGGGGGGCCCCCGTACCGCAAATGATGGTATGAGACACACAGTTCTGGGTTCTCACAAACTGTGGTTGGTTTGTGAGGTAGTCCAGGATCAATGATGACAGGTACTGGCCCACCGCTGCACACAGTAGCTTGTCCCTCAGGATCACTGGTTGGATGGTGTTGAAAGCACTGGAAAAATTAGAGAACATGATCCTCACAGTGCTCCCAGGCTTTTCCAGGTGGGTCAGGGAATGGTGTAGGAGGAAGATCACTGCATCCTCCACCCCGATGCCATGCTGGTAAGCAAACTGAAGTGGATCCATCGCTGGTTCCACCAGGGGGCGGAGGTGGGTGAGGAGCAGCCTCTCCAGGGTCTTCATTAGGTGTGATGTTAAGGCCACTGGTCTGTAGCTGTTCAGGTCCTTGGGGTGAGGGGTCTTTGGTACGGGTACCACACAGGATGTTTTCCACAGCTGTGGTACCTTCCTCAGCTTCGGGCTCAGGCTGAAGATGTGCTCCACGATCCCACATTGCTGGTCTGCGCAGGACATGAGGAGCCTCGAGCTGATGCCGTCCGGACCCACAGCCTTCCTCGCCTTTATCTTCCTCAGCTCAGCTCTCACCTGGGTCTTAGTGAGGGTCAGGTTGGGGCAGGTGGGGCTTTGTGCTGGGAGGGGGGGTGTTGGGGGAGGCCGTGGACAGTGGGACTAGATGAAGGTGGAGGCAGCAGTGGTTGGTGGGCAGGCAGAGAAGAGGGCAGCTGGTCAAACCTGTTAAGAACAGTTTCAGGTTGTTCACCCACTCCCTACCCCTCGTGACCTGGGAGGAGGTACAGTATTCTGGTGCCCAGAGTTGGTGATGAAGCCTCTCCAGACACTGCTAATGTCACTCTGATGCAGCTTGTCCTCCATCTTCTTCCTGTAGCTGTCCTTCCTCTTGCTGATCTTCCTCCTTAGCTCCCTCTGTGCAGACTTCAGCTCCTCCTTGTTTCCCGACCTGAAGATCTTTTTCTTCTCCTTCAGCAGTGACTTTATCTCAGGGTTGATCCAGGGTTTGTTGTTTGAGAAACACCATATGGTCTTGGTAGGTATGGTGTTGTCCACACAGAAGTTGATGTAGTCTATGATGGTGTGTGTGAGGCCGTCAATGTCCTCACCATGTGGCTCACTAAGCTGCTCCCATACAGTGGATTGAAAACAGTCCTTCAGAGCGTCCTCCGCCTCCTCAGACCATATTTTCACTGTGCGGGTAACAGGAGGTTGTCTGTGTACCAGGGGTTTGTACACAGGCAGGAGCTGAACCAAGCTGTGGTCCGATCTCCCGAGGGAGGGGAGTGGCGATGAGGTGTAAGCCTCCTTGGTGTTTGCATAAAATTAGTCCAGTGTTTTATTGTCTATGGTGTGGCATGTGACATACTGGGTGAAAAGTGGGCAGAATGGAGGACAGTGAGGTATGGTTGAAATCACCAGAGATGAGGATGAGAGCATTTGAGTGTTGTGTCTGTAGCCTGCTAGTAACTGAGTGGATGATGTCACATGCTGCCTCAGTGCTCGCACAGGGGTTTACATAAATAACAATGCCGATGACATGTGAAAATTCTCTGGGGAGGTATGTGGGTGGCATGCTAACAGCGAGCAGCTCAATGTCCTTGCTGCAGTGTTGCTCTTTAATTGTGATGTGCCCAGGATTACACCATCTGTTATTCACATACATTATCAGCCCCCCGCCTCTGCTCGTCCCGCTGTCTGGTGTCCGATCTGCCCGTATTGCGTGGAAACCCTCCAGATCAATGTTAGCATCTGTTGCTAGTTCTGTTAGCCACGTTTCAGTAAACAACATGATGGTAATCTCTCTGAAGACACTCTCATACCGGGACATAGCTGCCAGTTCACTCGTCTTGTTAAGCAGCGATCTCACATTTCCCATAATAACAATAATGCTGCTGCAAAAAGGCAGCAGACTCATGTGGTTCCAGCTGTGTAAAGTTGTACATTTTTCGGTAACTGTAAAAAAAATTACAAGAGAAAAAATAGCACATTTACAAGACAAAATATTTTTACAAGAGAATATTAATGGAATGACATAAGGGGGAAATACAAAATTTGCATATTTGGAAGAAAAAAAGATGTGAATATATAGCACAAAAGTCACAAATTCAAGAAAAAAATGTAAATTTATAAATGAAAAAGCTTCAGTTATGAAATCTCAAAGTTTTGTGAAGTCTCTACTTACAAAAACAGAAAGAAGAAAAAATAATCACAAAAATGATTAAAAAAATGCAGCTAATTAATGAAAATGTATCCAAAGTCATACAAAAATTCCAAATTTATAAAAAAAAAAGAAAAGAAAAAAGAATTTACAAAGCCTGTACATTTCAGAGAAATAACAAAATTACTTTGGTTTATTATCAGCAATTATAGGCTACTATAATAATAAGGCATAATAGTTCTTTTTTTTCCCCTGGAGAAGCAGCTCAGACAAAGATTGCAAATGGGCTGTTGTCCAGGTAACAATAGCCCATACCTGTGCAAGTCCATGAAACAGAAGTGCTAATAATTAATTTTACACTACTGATGCTGCACGGCACAGCAACTTTAACTTATCAAGTCAGTTTTGCCACAGGTTGTCTAACTAGCTACTAACTTCACAACAGCCCAGAAATACTTGTAAGGCATATCCAAAAACTACCTTGGTAGAAAAAAGGGAATGGACTGTAATCCAAACGGTTCAGTTTAATGGTGGTTGACCACTCTTGTTTGAGTGTTCCTATTTACCTAGTTGGACATGTGTCCATTCCTTTCTGTTCATCTGCGTGATGGACACATTTGTGATAGATTAGATCCATGTCCATTCAAACATCTGTTTGCCTTCAGGAACATTAGTGGGAGAAGACATAATCCACTTAGATGAATGGGGTCCATTATTGCCATTAGCAAAAGTATCCCATATAACATTTCGGCAGTTGCAATCCCTTTGCTGGTATTCCATACAGTATATTGGATTTGGAGGTCTTAAATGCATCTGAGCAACGCACATCAGTAAGTGGGACATTTCTTAAATAATGTTACATAGGATGACAAAGCAAGACCAGAATGAAATCAGCTCTAAAGAAAGTGACCTTGGACAAAAATAAAACCGTTTATTAATACAGGAGTAGCTTACCAACATTAAAAAAAATTCTTTACATTTTCACAAAATTATCACTATGTCTAATCAATTAATTTGTAAGATGAATCAGGGAAGGGACAACTACAGTCTTTAATATTTTTTCTATTATTTGCAATACCAGTGTTTTTCAACCAGCAGTCCTAGGATCCCAGGGAGTCCTTGAGAGAATGTCCAGGAGTCTTCAGGAAGTTGTCTAGTTTCACTTCTTAATTGGTCCAAAACACAGGTGTCAAACTCATTCCATGAAGGGCCAAGACCCTGCAGGTTTTACCTCCACCCAGTGCCTTCAACAGGTGATTTCACTGAATTTCTTCCCACTGATTGCTGATCAGTGAAAACACCTGCTGAAGACACTGGGTAGAAGCAAAACATGCAGGGTCTTGGCCCTCCATGGAATGAGTTTGACACCCCTGGTCCAAAATATTGCAAATAATTTGTTTTTGTTGTGCATGGGTGCCTGTAGTGGCTCTTCCATGCCAGCAGGTGACAGCATGAATGCAGTAATCATGGCTACAATCTTCTTCTTCCTGTTCTTCTTCATATATTTTACAGAGGTTAATGACCTTGTTAAGACATGCTAGAGGTTGCAGTGACTAGATAGAAAACAGCGATGGATATATATTTGAAGGAGAAAGATTCAGACTATGAATTGGGCCCTGGACAAAATTCTAATCCAGGTGAAATGCCAAGTGGTGGTTAAAAGAAAGCTAAGATGGTTAAGACAAGACAGTACAGCAAAAACTGTCTTAAGATAGGATTTACTTTCACTGGGGATCCAGCTGCACTGAGTCAGCTATGCTTGATGTGTGGGGAAAAGCTATTCAACAGTGTCATGGTCCCATGCATGCTTTGTTATTGTCAAAACAAAACACTCGTCTGCCTTTCTTCAGTTCCTGCCAGGATATCAGCTTTGTGTTCACACTGAATCTATATCTATAAATTCAAGAAATCTCTTGTCAGTTTGTGTGTGTGTCTGTAACGTTTATAGGACATCATAGGACGTCCTATGATGTTGCTATGATGTCTCCATCATAGGCTGTATGCCTGCCGTGACGTATTTATGATGTCATATACAGTGATGGCTGCCTTGATGTCTACATGAAGTCATATGAGGTCCTATGCCTGCCTTGATGTCTTTATGATGACCTCCAGTACTCTCGATGCCGTCATATAGAAAATAGGACGATGCCGTCATATCATTGGCTACCTATGATGTACGCATGATGTCCTAGGATGCCTGCCTTGAAAATGGTGATCATGCTACTGCGAAACTTTGATGTGGACCATCAGGATTCGCGATGCTGTCATATAGACAATAGGACGATGCTGTCATATACACGATAGGACTGGCTACCAATGATGGAGGCATGCTGTCCTATGATGTCTGAGGATGCCTGCCTTGCAAATGGTCATCATGCTACTGCGAAATTTTGACCAACAAAACGGACAGTGCAATGCCTCAAGATACATCATTGAACAAATACATCCTCACCTGTTGGTTGCAACATCTGTGATTGGTGTCAATGCTGGACGCACTCTCCTTATTCCACGAATCGCACTAACATCATCTGACAACATGTTGCCATTCACCTTGCTTTACAGTGTGTTGGTGTTTTCTGCACAACAGATTGCTTCAGTCATGCCCAATTCTACCTTGCTGCGAGCAGAGTTGCCAGATCAAGCACTCTTCGTATTCTTGCTCAAGACGAAAAAACTAAGCAAAAGCGTCACTTTCTGAGCATCCATCCATCCATCCATCTTCTACCGCTTTTCCGGAGGTCCGGGTCACGGAGGCAGCAGTTCAAGCAGAGAAGCCCAGACTTCCCTCTCCCCACCCACCTGCTCCAGCTCTTCAGAGAGGATACCAAGGCGTTCCCAGACCAGCTGGGAGACATAGTCTCTCCACCAAGTCCTGGGTCTGCCCCGGGGTCTCCTCCCAGTGGGACGTGCCCGAAACACCTCCTAATCGGATGCCTATACCACCTCAACTGACTCCTTTCAATGTGGAGGAGCAGCGGTTCTACTCTGAGCCTCTCCCGGATGACTGAGCTCCTCACCCTCTCTCTGAGGGTGAGTCCAGCAATCCTACAGAGAAAGCTCATTTCAGCTGCTTGTATCCGCGATCTTGTTCTTTCAGTCATTACCCAAAGCTCGTGACTATAGGTGAGAGTAGGAACGTAGATTGACTGGTAAATTGACAGCTTTGCCTTAGAACTAAGCTCCCTCTTCACCACAACAGACCGGTACAACGTCCGCATCACTGCAGATGCTGCTCCAATCCGTCTGTCAATCTCTCGCTCCATTTTTCCCTCACTCGTGAATAAGACCCCAAGATACTTAAACTCCTCCACTTGGGGCAGGAGCCTTTCCCCAACCCAGAGAGGACAATCCACCTTTTTCCGGCTGAGGACCACGGACTCGGACTTGGAGGTGCTGATTCTCAGCCCAGCCGCTTCACACTCAGTGGCAAACCGTCCCAGCAAGAGCTGTAGGTCATTGCTGGATGAAGCCAACAGGACAACATCATCTGCAAACAACAGAGATGAGATCCTGTGGTCACTAAGCATGACATCCTCCATTCCCTGGCTGCGCCTAGAAATCCTGTCCATAAAAATTATGAACAATATCGGTGACAAAGGGCAGCCCTGGCGGAGTCCAACTCTCACTGGGAATGACTCCAACCGAGTGTTGGCAATACGAACCAAACTCTCACAACGGTCGTACAGAGACAGAATAGTTCGTAACAACAAGCCCGATACCCCATACTCCCGAAGCACCCCCCACAAAAATCCACGAGGGACGTGGTCAAATGCCTTCTCCAAGTCCACAAAACACATGTAAACTGGTTGGGCAAACTCCCACGAACCCTGGAGAATTCTCGAGAGGGTAAAGAGCTGGTCCGATGTGCCACGGCCAGGACGAAAACCACATTGCTCCTCCTGAATCCAAGGTTCGACCAACGGCCGGACTCTCCTCTCCAGTACCTTGGCATAGACCTTCCCAGGGAGGCTGAGGAGTGTGATCCCTCTAAAGTTGGAGCACACCCTCCGGTCCCCTTTTTTGAAGAGAGGAACCACCACCCCGGTTTGCCATGCCAAAGGCACTGCCCCCGACCTCCACGCAATGTTGCAGAGGCGTGTCAACCATGACAGCCCAACAACATCCAGGGCCTTGAGGTACTCAGGGCGAATCTTGTCCACCCCCAGGGCCCGGCCACCAAGGAGATTTTTAACAACCTTGGCGACCTCAGCCCCTGTGATAGGCGAGTCCTCCCCCTCGTCCCCAAACCCTGCTTCCTCTGTGGAAGGCGTATCAGTGGGATTGAGGAGATCTTCGAAGTATTCCTTCCACCGCCCGACGATATCCCCAGTTGAAGTCAACAGTGTCCCATCTGCACCATACACAGTGTGGACAGGGAGCTGCTTTCCCCTCCTGAGCCGCCGGACAGTTTGCCAGAATCTCTTCAAGGCCAACCGAAAGTCTTGTTCCATGGCCTCACTGAACTCCTCCCATACCCGGGTTTTTGCTTCAGCAACCACCCGAGCTGCACTCCGCTTGGCCTGCCGGTACACCTCAGCTGCTTCGGGAGTCCCACAAGCCAACCAAGCTTGATAGGACTCCTTCTTCAGCTTAATGGCCCCCCTCACCACTGGTGTCCACCACTTGGTTCGGGGGTTGCCACCACGAGATGCACCGACCACCTTGCGGCCGCAGCTCTGGGCCGCCGCTTCAACAACAGAGGTGGAGAACATGGCCCATTCAGTCTCCATGTCTCCAGACTCCCTCGGAATGTGGTTGAAGTTCTTCTGGAGGTGGGAGTTGAAGACCTCCCGGACAGGGCCCTCAGCCAGACGTTCCCAGCACACCCTCACTATACGTTTGGGTCTACCAGGTCTGAATGGCTTCCTCCCCTGCCATCGGATCCAACTCACCAACAGGTGGTGATCAGTTGACAGCTCTGCACCTCTCTTTACCCGAGTGTCCAAGACATACGGTCACAGGTCTGATGACACGATAACAAAATCGATCATCGACCTGCGACCTAGGGTGTCCTGGTGCCAGGTGCACATATGGACACCCTTATGCTTGAACATGGTGTTCGTTATGGACAAACTGTGGTTAGCACAGAAGTCCAATAACTGAACACCACTCGGGTTCAGATCGGGCAGGCCGTTCCTCCCAATCACCCCCCTCCAGGTTTCACTGTTGTTGCCCACGTGCGCATCAAAGTAGGACAATGGAGTCTCCAAGAGGAGCACCCTCTAGCACCCCAGTCACAGACTCCAAAAAGGGTGAGTATTCTGAAACATTATTTGGTGCATAGGCACAAATGATGGTCAGGACCCATTTCCCAACCTGAAGGTGCAGGAAAGCAACCCTTTCGTCCACCGAATACAAGAATACCCACCCCTGCTCGTTGCCTCTCGCCCGGGGCAACTCCAGAAAAGGCCAAGCTTCAGCCCCTCTCCAGGAGACTGGTTCCGGAACCGGAGTTGTGTGTTGAGGTGAGGCCGACTATATCTAGCCAGTATCTCTCAACCTCGTACACCAGCTCAGGCTACTTCCCCACCTGAGAGGTGACATTCCACGTACCAAAAGCCAGTTTAGAAAGCTTGGGATCAGTCCGCCAAGGTCTCCGCCTTTGACCGCCACCTAATCCACATAGCACTGGACCCCCATGATCCCTCCTGCAGGTGGTGAGCCCACTGGAGGGCGGACGAATGTAACTCCTTCGGGCTGAGCCCGGCCGGGTCCCATGGGTGGAAGCCCGGCCACCAGACGCTAGCCTTCGAGCCCCTCCCCCAGGCCTGGCTCCAGGGTGGGGCCCCGGTAACCCAATACTGGGCGGGGTACACTGAATCCTTGATATAGAATTTATCATGAGAGTCTGTTGGATCGTTCTTAGTCTGGCCCTTTTCTGAGCAATGTTGTTTTAAAACAGGTGCTGACACAGTAAAAATGTGGAACCTTGAAGAATGGCAGTCTACACTACAAATCTGTAAAATGCTAAGCAAAGTACTGATTTTATCCGGTTGCTCTGGTTTCTTGGTTTCTACGGGCATGCACAGGTCTGGCAGAACACGGTCCAAAGCCACTTTTTGCTCAGATCAATTTTCAGGATCCTCTCCATGAACTACAAATACGATGCACCTATCCCTCAACCAGTGGTCTGAACGAAGAAAAAGAAGAAGAAGAAGAAGAAGAAGAAGAAGAAGAACCACCAGATGGAGAGCAAAGAAGAAGAAGAAGAAGAAGAAGAAGAAGAAGAAGAACCACCAGATGGAGAGCAATACAGTGAGGAGAACTGCTGCACGTCAGAAAAGATGCCGTGAAGTTGAAACACCTCAGGTTCGAGCAGTACGCTGCAGGCATGACTGTGACAACACAGCCATCTGAGACAGGAGGACACCCTTCAGCACCGGGCATGCAGAAATGCTTGTTTATACTTGGTTTCTACGGGCATGGATGGGTATGCATGGGTATGTACTAGTATAAACTAATTACAAGACTAAAGTGTCATTACATGTACTATAATAAGCTACAATGTGTCATCTTGTAATATTTTTGGTTGGTGGGGTCCTACAAGAATTTTTCAATGTAAAAAGGATTCCCTGGCTCAAAAAAGGTTGAAAAACACTGTGCTATACCTTTACACTTGGGTTGTATTTTCATTAGCTATTAACTTTTACTTTCACTCCCTAATCAAGTAGGTTGTCAATTCTTCAATTCAATTCAATTCAATTCAATTCAATTCAATTCAATTCAATTCAACTTTATTTATATAGTGCCATTTCACAACAACAGTCATCTCATAGCACTATCAACTGTAGGGGGAACCCCCACAGTTGCAGAAAGACCCCAGCAATCAGGCGATCCCCTGTGAGCAAGCACTTGGCGACGGTGGAGAGGAAAAACTCCCTTTTAACAGGAAGAAACCTCCAGCAGAACCAGGCTCAGGGAGGGGCAGTCATCTGCTGCGACTGGCTGGGGAATGAGGGGATAGAGAAGATGAAAAGAACAGACATGTAATTCTTGTAACTATTCAGGAAAAAATGTTCTTGTATACATGCCAATAGATTAGACACCCCCTCCCCCGCATTTTAAGATTGCAGTAAATGAGTGAAAATTATTTTTTAAAGAAAAGTCAAAAGTATTAAAAAATCTTAATAGTGCTCTTGCTTAAATTCAGACAGGATGATTTATGTACAGTCTAATTAAAAACATACAGTTTACAGTACTCTGCAAAAGTATTCACTCAGTGATCTTTAAATCACATCACAGATTATCAATTGGACTGAGGTCTGGGCCATTCTAGAAGACAACTGTTTTTCCTAAAACCACCCGAATGTTGTTTTAGCAATATGTTCAGGGTCACTGTCCTGCTGGAAGGTGAACCTTTGACCCAGTCTCAAATCTCTGGAAGCCTCAAACAAGTTTCACTCAAGAATCTCCCTGTTTTTAGCACCACACATCTTTATTTCAATTCTGACCAGTTCCCTAGTCCCTGCAGATGAAAAACATCCCCATAGCAGGATGAGTCACCACCATGCTTTACTGTGGGGATGGTGTTCTCCGCACACAAAGCTGCATTAGAATTGCATCAGACAAAGCGCTTTCCTTGATGTCCTAAAATTTCAGTTTTAGTCTCATCTGACCAGAGAACTTTCTCCCATATATTTAGGGAAATGCAAACGTTCCTCCTTATTAATTTTTTTTAAGCAATGACTTTTTCCTGGCCACTCTTCCATAAAATATAGCTCTGTTGGGTGTGCAGCTTATAATGATCCTATGGACAGATACTTTAATCTCTGCAGTAGAGCTGCCAAACTCCTTCAGAGTTACTTTTGGCATTTTGGCTGTTTCTCTGATTAATGCCCTCCTTGCCCAGTCCATGAGTATGGGTGACCGTCTCTATCTTGGCAGGTTTGTTTTAGTGCCATAATCTTTGTGTTTTCTAATAATGGACTTAATTGTGCTCTGTGGAATGTTCAACATTTTATATATATAATATATGTGTGTGTGTGTGTGTGTGTAATAATGTGGTGTTGAAAATGCCAGTCACATGTACATTTCTTAAGAGACTTTTTCTCACATAACTGGGGATGATTGATGGCTGCCCCAAAACTGTATGCCACCTACATTCAAATGAGGCCTATTAATAAACCCAAACAGAAAAAAAACTAGGCCAAACAGTTAATAATCAGGTCATCCATGTTTAGTTTGACAAAAATGCTGTTTTCTTGAGTAAAAATTGAATTGATTGATTGAATTAAATTGAGTAAACTTACACTATTTTAGTCCACAGAGTTATTCTCAGTCACTGAGCAGAATAACACCATTACTGGATGTTTTCCTCCTTTTTTTAATACCTTACAGAGTTATGTGTGTTCATTTGGACATTCTCCTGCATGGCCAATTTAAAGCTGCCTCTGTCACTATGACATTAATGGAGGGAGAGTATGTTGGAACAGATAGAGCATGTGAGGTGGATGCAGCTGTCTTGCATCTCCTATCACTAAAGAATGTGTTAGTGGTACATAGCTATGACAACAAGTGTTCAGGATTAAGTGGCCAGTTGACCAACCTCCACTGATTCTAGAGGAATCACAGATAGTCTGCCAAGCATGGAAAGATGTCCATTTATAACACTTGTCATAGATCTGCCCTATGTGTCAGAGAAATTGTTAAGATATTATTAGAACAGTTTTGACTTTCATTTTAGATTACCTACAAATGGTCTTCATAGTGACAGGATAAAGGGGAGTGTGGAAATAAAGACCAGAAATATAGGACAGCAGAAAGTGAAACAATTGTCTTAAATAACATATTAAAATGACTGTGTTTGGTTTCCAAGACTGAGGGCCCTATTATTACATGTTTCTGAAAGCATCAGTTTAAAGACTTTAGGTATAAAAACACTAAGCAATATTACACGAGAGGGAGTACGGTATCAACGAATATAGTAACTGTGCCTGATGCATAACGGAGGGCATTAGACATATCACACCTGTAGTTATTATATTCATTGATACCGTATGACTTCAAGTGGAATATTGCTTTTACACAACAGTTCTGCAAGAACGATTTATTAAATGACAGCAATACTAGACAAAATATTATGATTTGTTTCTTTAACCGTTTTGCACAGCTGAGAAAAAAGTAGTCCCTTCTAAATGTAGCCAGTAACTGTCACTAAACATCTCAATCAGCATGAAGACGTCTATTGTCATTTCACACACATGTAAACAAATTAAAGACGCATTCCGGTTGATATAAATCCCCTATAAAAACACATCTACATTGTCTAAAATGGCATTTTAATGCCCTTTTTTTCTACAAAAAACTTTCATTGTCCTACAGTTTCATGTCAAAATCTTTCCACTCCCCTTCAAACGCCAGAATCTGTTATTATTAGGCCCAACCACATATCACAACGTTAATAGTAGGCAGCACTACATTATCAGAATAAATCCTGTGAGAAAAAGACTTACTGGTTGAAGGACATGCCCAGTTTTATGCACGGTGGCCCAGGATAATGACTGAAACTGCATCAGTCCTTAAAAGCAGTTTAATGGTAGGACCCATTTTAATTTGGGTCAAGCTTTCAAAGCGGTTTGTTAAAAAAAAATGCTAACTAGCCTAGATGGTAACATCAGTTAGGCCAGAGAGTCCTGACTGGCTTAACACTACCCATGTGCCAGCACCACAAATAGTTACGTCGCCAAAAAAGTTCCATCTCACCTTGCCTTTCTGCAGGGGGCGGGGCTTAAGTGAAACTTCATAGCCAAAAAACAGAGATATCAGACATTTGACCGATTTCGCTCTTGATATGTCTTGTAAGTCATAAAAAACACATTACAGACATGCTAACAAGAAAAAAAAAAAACCTCAATTTTTGGCAGAGTGTCACTTTAAATATTGTCAAGTGTAAAAGTAAGTGTTTATAAAACATACCGGGCACCTCTTGTCAAAACGTGACCAATGCCGGTGGCTATTTAGTATGCTAGTGATTTGGCTTTGGCACACTTCGTTCATTTTTTTCTTGGCATTTTCAGATGACACAAAGAGTCCATCACCACAAAGGTATTGTGGTTTGTTAATCGAGACAATAAAACCAACTCTAACACAGCCTATTTTTTTAAACAGGCATGAAATAGCTTAATGATGTTTATACAAGGGCGGACTTTGTAAACTGAATAAAGTTTTATTCAAAACAGTGGGACTTCCTGTCATGGTTGGAATATATCGGACAACAACAGACTTCCAGTGTCTCTTTTAGCTCCCTTTATTAACGGCTCTGTAACATGTCGCAGTGACTACAAATCGTGTCTGCAGCTCTATGATGATGTCATCGTCAAGCAGCTACGGTAGCCTGTAGGCTCTCCTCACATCTTCCCCTTTTGAGAATATATTCATAACAGCTTACTGAGGAATCTTATCAACTTGTCAAAATCTTTGAAATAAACATGAAATCTAGGACTTTAGGGTAAACTGCCCTCGGTCCACAGCAATGTAGGGATTATTCTGATCTCAACAGTTGTTGTTCCTATACATAGAACAGTTGAACAGTCTGCCATTAGCATCAAATCTGACCGTTACTCTTTTGCTAATCCAATAACCAGTTCTAAACAGAATTAACTTTGCTCAACTCGTCTGTTTCTTTTGTTGTTTTTACTTTGCCAATTATTTATTCTTACACATTTCTTATAACAAATGTCTGTCTATGCTGGCTAATTAAGTGTCTCTGTAACGAAGAGGGGGTCAGACTTCATGACTTCTGGATGTGATCTGCACAGGCTTTTGTGGAACAGAATGATGTGCTTGGTCTAACATGTTGGCTCTTTGGCTGGGACAACTTGAAGGAGTACTACCGGGTGGCTGTGCTTCAGGTTCCCCCACTTGTGGCTCTGGCTGATTTGATGAATCAGCAGATTCTGTAACCATCCACAGGTGTCTCCTATTGCATCTTGTTATGGTTTTGTTGTCCATCTACACCAGGTATGACTGTGGTTCTTTGCATTGTTTGACAGCTTTTGCTGGAGTTTTCCATCCTTTCTCACCAACAGTTTGTCCAGGATTTAGGTTGGGGAGCTGTTGAACAGAATGACGTCAGTTGAAGAAGTACCTGTATGCAGCTTTTGTCTGTGTGTTGCACTATAGGATCTCATCACGACTGATCGGGACGGGCTGCAGGTTCTCTTCAAGAACTGGAAGTGTGGTGCAAATCTCTCTTCCAACCCATAAGCAGAGCTGGGCTAACACCCGTTGCCGCATTAGAGATTGCTCTGTAGCACATCAGGGCAAGATAAAGATCGGGCTGCTTAAGAATGCGCTTGGCAGTCTGTACTGCACGCTCAGCAGCATCATTCCCCTGAGGATAGTGAGGGCTGGAAGTATTTTTTTTTTTTTTTTAGATTTAGTATACTTTATTGATCCCCAGAGGGGAAATTGAGGGTATCCACCACCTGGATGGATGAGCAGCCACGCTACGGCGCTATCCCTTAACCATTCACACACACATTCACACCTAGGGCCACTTTAGAGTCTCCAATTAACCTAACCTGCATGTTTTTGGCATGTGGGAGGAAACCGGAGAAATCCTGGAGTAAACCCACGCAGACACAGGGAGAACGTGCAAACTCCACACAGATCACTGTTGGTCAGGGGCTGGGATCGATCCCACAATCCCCGGGCCAAGGGTAAACTGTGCTGCCACAGTACTAACCACTGCGCCACCGTGCAGCCCGGTAATACGTGCAAAGCCATACTTCTGAGTGAAATCTTTAAATTCTGCAGATGTGAACTGTGTTGCATTATCACTGACCAGCTCAAATGCAATTTCCCATCTCACAAACATGCTCTTCAGCCTATTGATGATCTGAATGCTTGATGTTGAAGGCAGATGGGCTATCTTGATATCTCTGATATCTCTATCATACATCAGCAGCAATGCGTTGCCACAGGCCCCTTGGTAATGGAGTAGTGAGCAGTGGTTCACGTCGTTCAGTAGGTTTGGTTTCAATACAGAATTTGCATGCTAACACTGTCTTTTTAATCTCAGTGCCAATGTGTGGCTACCACACCAACGTCTTTGCCTGTGCTCGGCACCTTGTTAGGCCTTGGTGGCTCTCATGCAACTGTTGCAGCACTTCTGATCTTAGGGCAACAGGAATGACAATCCTGTCTTGATAAAACACTAATCCATCAGTTTCTGAGAGATGAGCTCTTGCAGCATGATATCCTCGCAAAGCTGGAAACTGGGCTAGCTTCACTGGCTATTCATCTCTGATGAAGCCTATGACGGTTTGCAACTGTCCATCTTGTTGTGTAGCTATTTGTATTTTATTGAGTCTTTGGGGTGAGACAGGTGCGTTAGTAACAACTGATGCTACATGTGCTTTTACCTCGTGAGCTGTGTCTCCTCCACTGTCATCCAACAGTGGGCTCCTGGAAAGAGTATCTGCAATGACCAGTTGTTTTCCCGGTACGTGCTTGCTACATTGAATTTTAGCAAGCACATCAGGAGTCTCTGGACTCTTGGGGGTGCTTTATCCAAATTGTAAGAGTTTATCAGGGGCAGCAATGGTTTGCGGTCTGACTGGAGACGGAAACTGTTCATGCCTTGTACATAGCACACAAAGCGTTTGCATGCCCATACACCTGTAAGACACTCCTTTTCAGTTTTAGAATATCTTCTTTCAGAGTTTGACAGTGTATGGGAGCAGAATGCTACTGGTTTCAATTCTCCATCATGCTCTTGTAACAGTGCTGCTCCCAAAGCATAGCTACTTGCATCTGCACTAATGATGGTATTGTGTTGTGCGTCATAATATGCAAGTGCTGGAGCTGACACAAGCATAGATTTTACAGTGTTGAATGTCTGCTGTTGTGCGTCACTCCATATCCACTGGTTCTCTCCCCTGAGTAGGCCAGTGATTGGATGTAGTTTTGTGGATAAATCAGGAAGAAATCTACCAACTAGATACAGGTCCTGTGTCTCCTTGATGAGACCCAGGACCTGACAAAGCTCTTCCACTTTTTCTTTGTAGGGCTTGGCATTTGCATTATAGCTTTCACTTTACTGGGGTCCAGCTTCATGCCCTCAGCACTAAAAACATGGCCAAAGTACTGCACCTCTGACTTTCCAAATGTACACTTGACTTTGTTTAACTTCAAACCACTATCCTTTATTTTACTCAGGACAGCATTTAAGTGACTGTTGTGCTCTTCCATTGTGGAACCATAAATGAGAATGTCATCCATCACCATGACTACTCCCTCCAGGCCCTTCAACAATGATGACATCTCCCTCTGAAAAATTTCAGGGGCAGACGTGATTCCAGACAGCAGTCACGTGAAGCAGAATCTGCCTATAGGAGTTATCAAGGTAGCCAATTTTTGGCTATTTTCATCTAAGGGGATTCACCAAAATCTGCTTGAGGCATCGAGGGTGGAAAATATTTTTGCCCTGGCCAACTTGAGAGCGATGTTCTCCAACGTTGGCAGAATGAACCTCTCTCGCTTTACTGCTTGTTCAATTGTTTGAGGTCGACACACACACGTACCTGATGTTTATTTTTCTTCTCCACTGGAACCATCAGGGCACATCAATCTGTTGCCTCTGTGACCTCTTGTATTATTTCCATATCCAGCATTCGTTTGAGTTCAGCCTCAACCTTTGGCAGAAGTGGAAGTGGAATGCGGCGTGGTGTCATCACGGTGTAGGGCTCAGCGTCAGGCCTTAGTTCAGTCTTAACAGGTCTGCACTTGAGTCCAACATCGCCAAAAACTTCTCCTAGCATGTCAGAATCTACGCCGTCAACTCTCATGACTAGTCCCATCTTCTTGGCGACACTCCGACTCAGCAGGTTGTGAGAATAAGCCCCTTTTATGACTGTTATCCAGAATCGGTATTTCTGTTCTTTATAATGACTTGTGTCCAGGAATTTACCAGTGCAGTGCACGTCACTGCCTGGACTGGTAACATGTGGTTTAGGACCAGTAGTCACTAATCGTGAATGATACGGAAGTCTTTCAAAAGCATGCTGTGACATTACAGTGATGTCAGCACCCATGCCTATTTTAAATTCCACAATGCTGCCATTCAAGGGTAATTTCACAAACCACTCATGTTCTGATCCAGGCTGCTCTATTTTAGTTGGTGTGACTCGGTTATTCCACCCAGGAAAAATGCATCTTCTCGGTGTGGAGTGTCTGAGATTACAGCCACTTCTCTCAATGTTTGTGATTTGCAGACTACAGCAAAGTGTCCCATCTTATTACATTTTCTGTACCTCACCATATTCTTTTTTTCTCCACACCCTGGTGGTGTCTTTTTTGATTTGAGGAAAACGTTTATTTTGTCTTAGGGCGCCCACTGTACAGTCAGCTCGCATGGCTGTATTTTGCTGCTTTATCTGTTCACTCTGGCAAGCTATTTGAATAGCCTTCTCTAGCGTGAGCTCTGGCTCCAGCTGCATTTTCTGTGAGACCTCGTTGTCCGATATGCCAATCACAATTCTGTCTCTAATTTGTTCATCTTTGGTGCTTCCAAACTCACAATATTGTGCCAGTTCATATAAGCTTCTAACAAAAGACTTAACAGTTTCTTCGGGCTTTTGTACCCACTTGTGGAAACAGGCCCAGTCATGAATTACAGTCCGCTTCAGCACAAAATGGCTGCTAAACTTGTCCATTACCGTGGCATAGTCAAACCCCAGAGGAACTCTAACATCACCGTCTTCGTCGCTAACGTCTGGACTGCCAAATACGAAGGAGTCATAAATTGCCTCTGCTTCTTTCCCCATAGTGTAGAGAAGAGTGTTTACTTGAACCTCACTGCTTTCTTTATCCAGCTTGGAGGCCACGCGAAAGCGCTCAAAACGGCGGTGCATCTTTATGATGACATCATCGTCAAGCAACTATGGTAGCCTGTAGGCTCTCCTTACACTTCTGGGTGAGGTAAGAAATCCTTTCAAACAGTGCCTCACTGTGGGAATTAATGTATCCAACACAGTATTGCAATTCTCACTGAGAGTTGACAGTAAATTACTGTTAATAATTAATGGTTACATGGACATCTTTGAAGCAGAGTGATACATATCCAGTGAAACGTTGGAGTGCAGTTATCGTGGAATATAGTAACTCCTGGAATCCCTGCTGTCCAATCAAAGTGTTCGGTCAGAACTAACTGTTGTATAATGGGCAGTAGCAGGGTTTCCTCTGGTAACATTTCTCAGTGGTGGGCCACCTCACCAGAAATATTACTGCCATGCCAACAAGGCGATATGAATTTAAGTAAAATATATGAAGCAATGACTTTCCGCAAGCGCGCACACGTACAACGCGTGTGGCTGTCATCGGCGCGGAGTTTAGAAGCACCCACGCAAGCTTTCCCGTCAGTCAGCAGGCAGTGTCTTGCTAGCGGCAGCAGCATCTTCATGGAAAAGGAGTGAAAAAAAGGAAGTCAAACAGCAGAAATGAACTCTATTTGAAGAGAAATTTTGTGAAGAAGTCCGTCGTGTCTTTGTTGGTGAAAATCCTGGCATGTCAGTGCCTTGGCACTACCTATAGGGCGGAAGTGAAACTACAAATGATGGTTGTGTGTATGCATCAACCGCTTGGCCTGGGTAGATGAAAAAAGTGAGCATGAACAGTGCCGTGTGCGTGCCGGGCTCGTCCAAAGTGTATGCGGACCAAGGCGGACTAGAGGGGAAATGCAGCATAATCTTGGCTGTCTGACAGAAACATGACTTTATTAAAGTACTTTAAACACGGAAAAAAAAATCAGAAGAGGTATGTAAGCATTGGAGGCATTTATCATGGTTTTAACCCGCTGGAAACGGGAGCAATAATGGAAGAGTTGCTTATCTAAGAAATGTGGTTAGAATTCAAATGCAGCCAACTTCATATGAAGGGAAAGGCAAGGGAGACTACTGAATTGCTGAGGATATATTTCACCAGCCACTACAATAGTAAGTTATGTTCCCAATTATGTACCTGGCAAGTTAAGGTGGCTGAAATTCACTAAGTCAATGACTTTAATCCGTCAGCAGCCTTCAGACAAACTGAACATGCCAGCATTTGGATTTTAAAATAAGGGAGGTTTTTCTTGGTGGTGAGGAGATTTCTAAAAAAACTATAAATATGTAAAAATATTATAACAGAAATAACAGCATCCTTGGTCATTTAAGTTAATTTAAATCATTAAATACAATTTTACTAATATTTTTTTTCTGTGTAATGAGAGTTAAATTATTGTTCTGTTCTGACTGCAAAGTTATGGGCAAAAATATAAATTGTTATAAGGAAAAAGTAAAAAAAAATACCACAGTCTGTTTCAAATTTATTTAAAAAAACAGTAATTTTATTTTAAAAAACAGACAAAAACAAGCCATAAAATAATCCACAAATTTATAAGAAAGTTTCAAATGTTTCATCTTGCCCTCTCTGAGCGCAAGATGAGACAGAAGAGAGGAGCCAAGGAGAGGAAAGTGTTCAGGCAGAGGGTCCAGGAGAGGTGAGAGCAGAGGAAGGAGAGAAGGATGACACCAGTAAAAAGTCCAAATACAGGACGTCTGGGTGGAACCCCAAATGGCCCAATATTCCAACATTCAAGCCTTGGTTGTACAATACTTCAAACTGTAAGTTCCATATGTACGGCAGTGGCTCAGGAGGTAGAGTGGGTCGTCCAATAACCGGATGGTTGGTGGTTCGAATCCCACTCTCCCCAGATATCCTGCCGTTGTGTCCCTGGGCAAGACACTTTACCCACCTTGCCTCCAGTGTCCATAACACTGGGTATGAATGCGTATAAATGTTCGGTGGTGGCCGGAGAGGCTGTTAGCTCAGATTGGCAGCCACGTTTCCATCAGCCTGCCCCAGGGCAGCTGTGGCTACAGTAGTAGCTTGCCACTCACATTGTCTGTCTGGAGTGAAAGAATAATGCATCTGTAAAAATTGTAAAAAGCGTCTTTGAGTGTCTATGATAAGCGTTATTATTATATGCAAAATTTAAAAAAAAGAAATAAATAGTACTGCATATTCATACATACTGTATGTGTTTTCTGCCTCCCCACCCCACCCCCCACCCCGGGAAAAATATGTTGCCACCACGCCAAGGTCTTTAAGCCAGAGGAAACACTGCAGTAGTATTAGGCTGGAATGGGAATTTTCAACAAAGTTACTTGATAAGGACTAGGAAATGATCCTGGTCTTAGTTACATAGTTGGCAATATAAGCTGCGGCTTCAGCCATCACCCATTTCGGATAACTCACGTGGAATTGTATAGTAGAAGGAGTCTTTGTCTAATTTGACCTTGTTGTTATATTATACAGTTTCTTTTAACCTGTAATGTACTATCCGAAATAAATAAAATTCATTCATTCATTCACAATATTAACCCTACGTTTTGACGAAGCATTCGTGGCTATCTGCTGGAGTGAGACTGAATGTAGTGTTCACTTAAGTGTTATTTTCATCTAACAAATCTCCCTCTGTTCTTTGCCCAGCCTTTCTTACAACATGTATCAAAATTCCTTTCAAACTTCCATTCCTGAGGACCTGAAAATGTCCAGTAAGAGGCTGTCTTGGTGAGCGGTTTGGCTGAAGGTTGTTCACAACAGACTGCTCTGCATCTGTAAATCATAGTGTAGCTACAAAAATAACAATGATACACTCATAATCTATGTTTGCCGGTATATTTGTTCCTTAAACTTTAATACAAATCCTCTCACAAAAAATTAGATCACAGAATATAAAACTGTTTTCAGATCAAATTAATCTCTTTTGAAAAGCATTTCTCAAAAAAGGGGTTACTCTGTAAATGGATCAAGCAACACGTTCACCAGCCTTTATACTGTATGATACATGATATCGGAGCAGTTACGTCTCTGTCTTTTTACAGTCTCGTCTTCCCTATTGTTCTGCAAGATCAAGTTCCACAATCAGACTTCCCTTTGTCTAAGATGAGAAAATGACAAAAGCTCAGGAATGGTGCAGCCTAAGGCCTTTTGTCATGATCTGCCCTCCGGGTAGAAGAGCATTTGAAGGTAGGACCCATGAGTGCAGGTAGGGCTATGGTGCAAAATAATTATTTATTAACAAAAAATTCAAAAGAACAAACAAACAACAGCGCAGGAGCTGACAAACAATGCAAACAATAACCAGACAAAATAACTCATGGATAATCACTAGGCAACGCTAGGAGAGCGGGTAAACACAGTAATGGATGAAGATGAGGCCAGACAGAACACAAGCACAAACTCACATAAATAAGGAGACTAATTATTGTAAATGCCAAACAGGTAGGAGTAATCAAAAGCTAAATCAATAACACACAGGGAAATAGAGACAGGACGGGTGGGGCTACACAGACAATCACAGACAGGGGATACATAGAAAACATGACACTGAACATGCAGGGCACAATACAATCAGAATCAGAATCAGAATCAGAATCAGCTTTATTGGCCAAGTATTCACAACACATACAAGGAATTTGACTTTGGCTAAAAACTTGCTCTCGTTGTTCAGGTGGAGGATTTAAATAAGGATTCAATGACAACAGAGTATGTACAGTAAATTACAGTCTGTCCACGTTACTATAAAAGGATGCAAATATATACAGGAATATATGCAGTTATTTACTCAGACTAACCACACTTTGCAGAAATATATAAAAAAATATACAGTCACACAGTATTTCAATGTGAACTCAGATTCAGTGATATAATGTGAATGAAGTAAAAAGCAGTGTGAGAGTTATGTGCAATGTAATAATGGATGAAAAGTCATGAGTACAGCAACAGGTAGGACTAGGTGAATGTTAGGAGTTCATCAGAGTGATGGCTTGAGGAAAGAAACTGTTCCTGTGACGGGTGGTTTTGACCTTCAGTGATCTGTAACGACGACCAGAAGATAGAAGTTCAAATAGTTTGTGGCCGGGGTGTGATGGGTCAGCACAGATGTTTCCCGCCCGTTTCCTGGTTATGGACCGATATAAGTTCTCAATGGAGGGTAGGTCGGTACCAATGATCCTCTCCGCAGACTTAACGATCCGCTGCAGTCTGGTCTTGTCCTGTTTAGTGGCAGATCCAAACCAGACAGTGATGGAAAAGCAGAGGACAGATTGGATGATGGCGGTGTAGAAGACAACCAGCAGCTCCTGAGGCAAATCAAACTTCTTGAGCTGACGCAGAAAAAACAACCTCTGCTGGGCCTTTTTCCGGACAGTGTCTATATGGGAGGACCACTTCAGGTTCCGGGAGATTGTGGTACCCAGAAACTTGAAGGAGTCCACAGTGGACACTGTGCTGTTGAGAATGGTGAGTGGGGGGAATGAAGGGGGGTGTCGCCTGAAATCCACAGTCATCTCCACCGTTTTGGCTGGGTTAAGTTCAAGATGGTTCTGGCTGCACCAGAGGATCAGCTGCTCCACCTCCCGCCTGTATGCAGACTCATCATCATCCCGGATCAAACCGATGACTGTGGTGTCGTCCGCAAACTTCAGGAGCTTCACTGAAGGGTCCTCTGAGGTGCAGTCGTTGGAGTAGAGGGAGAAGAGCAGTGGGGAAAGGACACATCCTTGGGGGGCGCCAGTACTAATTTTTTGGGAGCTGGATGTAAATCTTCCTAGCTTCACTTGTTGCCACCTGTCAGTCAGAAAGCTGGAGATCCACTGGCAGGTGGAGGGGGGCACCTTGAGCTGGAGGAGTTTCTGATGAAGAATGCCTGGGATGATGGTGTTGAACGCTGAGCTGAAGTCGACAAACAGGATCCTGGCGTACGTCCCTGGGGAGTCGAGGTGTTGCAGGATGTAGTGTAGTCCCATATTCACTGCATCATCCACTGACCTGTTTGACCGGTAGGCAAACTGCAGTGGGTCCATCAGGGGGCCTGTGATGACCTTCAGGTGGCTCAGCACCAATCTCTCCAAGGATTTCATGACCACAGAGATCAGGGCAACAGGTCTGTAGTCATTTAATCCTGTAACAGAGGGTTTCTTGGGAACTGGAATGATGATGGAGCGTTTGAAGCAGGAAGGCACTTCACGCAGCTCCAGTGATCTGTTAAAGATCCGGGTGAAGATGGGGGCCAACTCGTTGGAGCAGACTCTCAGGCAGGACGGAGACACACCATCAGGTCCTGCAGCCCTCTTGATCTTTTGTCTCTGAAAGACCCGGCGCACCTCCTCTTCACAGATCGTTAGTGCTGGTGGGAGGTCAGAGTGGAGGAGGGATGGAGTTCCTGGGGCTGCAGATAATCCTTTTGTGTGGGTGGGAGGTGAGAACTGTAGGTTCTTTTCAAACCTGCAGTAAAAGCTGTTTAGGTCGTTAGCCAGCTAGAGGTTTTCCACAGGGTGGGGGGATGGTCTCCTGTAGTTGGTGATATTCCGTAGGCCTCTCCAGACAGAAGCAGAGTTGTTGGCTGAGAAGTTTTTTTGTAACTTCACACTGTAGATCCTCTTAGCAAGCCTGATCTCCTTCGTCAGCATGTTTCTGGCCCGCTTGTACAGAGTCCAGTCACCAGTCCTGTAGGCCTCCTCCTTGGTCTGATGTAGCTGCTTCAGTTTAGGAATGAACCAGGGTTTATTGTTGTTGTATGTGCAGAAGGTCTTGGTCTGCACACACATGTCCTCGCAGAAACAGATGTATGATGTCACAGTGTCAGTGAGTTCATTTAGGTTAATGGCTGCAGCTTCAAAAACACTCCAATCTGTACAGTCAAAGCAGGCTTGTAACTCCAGCTTCGATTCCTCAGTCCATTTCTTCACAGTCCTTACAACAGACTTGGAAGTTTTTAGTTTCTGTCTGTATGTTGGAATAAGATGGAGCAGACAGTGGTCAGAAAAACCCAGAGCTGCACGGGGGACGGCATGATAGGCGTTTCTTAAAACTGTGTAACAGTGGTCAAGTGTATTTGTGTCCCTGGTGGGACGTTTAATATGCTGTCTGTATTTAGGAAGCTCATTTGTGAGATTAGCTCTATTGAAATCACCCAGAATGATAAGCAGAGAGTCTGGATGTTTTTCCTCCACGTCTGTTATCTGGTCAGCGAGGTGCTGCAGTGCCTCCGTTGTACAAGCAGCAGGCGGGATATAAATTCCGACCAGAATAAATGAGGAGAACTCTCGCGGTGAATAAAAGGGTTTACAGTTTATGAACAGTGACTCTAGGTTAGGGCTACAAAACTTCTTCAACACTGTGACATCAGTACACCAACCTTCGTTTATGTAGAAGCAGATTCCACCACCCTTAGTCTTTCCAGAGAATTCTCGGCTGCGATCAGCGCGAAACAGCTGGAATCCGTCCAGGCGCACCGCGCTGTCCGGGATGTGTTCGCTCAGCCAGGACTCCGTGAAACAAAGGGCGCCAGATCTGCTAAAATCCCGGTTTTTGTGAGTCAGGAGCAGCAGTTCATCCATTTTGTTCACCAAAGAGCGGATATTTGCCAGATGGATCGATGGGAGCGGCGTGCGAAATCCTCGTTTCTTCAACCTGACTAGCGCACCGGCACGTTTACCACGCCGCCTTCGTTTCCGGCCAGCGCCAATAGCCGCTGCTCCCACAGCTAAGATCGACTGAAAAAACTTCAGATCAGCAGCAGAAACTGGCGGAGAAGTTGCATTGGGAGGTAGTCTGAGTGAAAGTAGTTCCTCCCTTGAATAGGTGACTCGGACAGAAGAGCAGAAGTCCAAAAAAACACACAAAATTATCAAAAACATCAGAGAGCAGAAGCCAGTGGCTGCCATCCGCGGCGCCATCTTGGATTTTTTTTTTGTCACTGCCCTCCTTGGGCACACGATTGTGAACATAATCATAATACTAAGGAGTGGGACCAAAAACTACAGTACATAATTAGAGGCATGATAATGAAAATAAATACAATGGCCAAACTGAAGCTGAAGCAGGGAAACAGAAAATATCATAACTGAGGGTGAGGACATGAAATGGCACAACAGATCGGGGAGACACAGAAGACCATAACAGAGGACACAGGAGGCAAATAAAGCAAATAATAATACGGAAAATAATCAAAGGGAAAAACAAAGAAACCAAGCTGAACAAAAAGCGTGGGCACGGTCCCGGACTGTGCCCAGAACCTGACACCTTTACATACGCCGCAAAAACAGACAAATTTTTTCTTTTTCTTGACATTGCAAGAACAAAGTTCTTTCTGGCCAGGACATTTCATACTTCACAAAAAAATCAAGTGCAGAACTCTTGAGAAATTCAAATTTCTGATCAGTCACACAATAGTTCTTGGACACCACGCAAGAAGAAAGTTCTGCTGCGATGATGTGTCAAGAACAAGCTGCAAGAATTGCCAAACCAGGGCTGCAAGAACAAAATGATGTCATTTTGTTATTGCAGCCCTGGAAGAAAGAACAAATTTCTCTGCTCTTACCGAGTATGTACAGACCAGGGGTCTACAACCTTTGCCAACTGAAGAGTCATTTTGCCCGCCTATGGCTAAAATAGAAGTGGCTGAGGGCCGCAACAGCAATTTGACCTTTAAAATAAAGATTATGCTGTTTATAAAGTTTTTATATACTGTACATAGTTCTGAATACTATGTGGGATTAATTAATTCATACTACAATTATTACTACAATTTTCAATTATCAGCACATTCATAAATTGTTTAAATCTGAAAAATAACATCCATCTCCTACTTTCAACAGTGATCACACAGCTTTAGTTCCTGATATTTTAATAAATTAGAGCAGGGGTCACCAACTGGTGGACTCTGGTCCGGATCTGGACCCGAAGGGTCCTCCATCCGGACCCCGAAGCTTTTTGATACAACTTTACAAAAGGATACTATTTTGTTTTGATGGAAAAAAAGTGGAACTGAAACGCTGTATGGGCAGCCTCCAGGACGTTTTATGGCGTGACACCTTAGCCCGTCTCTGCACAGTTCGCAGAGCAGAGATGCAGCTCGAGGCAAAATCACTGTTCACTGCAGGTGTCACATGAGACGGACAGCCAGGATGTCAACCACAGACAGACACGCTTTGTTCCCGGTTTGTGTAAAGAAGCACTGTTTTGAAACTGTATCTACCACCACTCTGGCTGCCTCTGATGATACATGTCTACCTAGGCGTCTGTTGATGAAATGTCCCTGCACCTCCTCCACATTTCCGCGATTCTGCTGAGAGTAGTCCGTGCTGGGATCCAAGGGGAGGTCACGTTTTCCGGGACCGCATCCATGTTGGACCCACATTTTGCTGTAGTTTTACTTAAGCCCCGCACCCTGAGAAAAGGCGAGTTGAGATGGAGCGTTTTGGTGATGTAATTATGCATGAAGCTAGCACAAGGGTACTGTTAAGCCAATCAGGACTCTCTGGCCTAACTGAAGTTATCCTCCAGGCTAGTTAGCATTTTTTAACAAACTGCTTTGAAAACTTGACCCAAACTAGAAAAGCACTCGGAGAGCGCAGACCTCCGCCAAGCGCCACAGTTCCCCCCATACAGTGTTTGTGTGTACGTTTTCAGATTCCTTGACCATGAAAACATATGACTAGCAATTGGATTGACAATGATAGGATTAGTGGTTCAGTAGTTATTCACGAAAATGGAATTTTCTGTAATGGCGGCCACAGTTCCCCCCATACAGTGTTTGTGTGTACGTTTTCAGATTCCTTGACCATGAAAACATATGACTAGCAATTGGATTGACAATGATAAGATTAGTGGTTCAGTAATTATTCACGAAAATGGCATTTTCCGTAATGGTGGCCACAGTTCCCCCCATACAGTGTTTGTGTGTATGTTTTCAGATTCCTTGACCATGAAAACATATGACTAGCAATTGGATTGACAATGATAGGATTAGTGGTTCAGTAGTTATTCACGAAAATGGCATTTTTCATAATGGCGGTTTTCTTCTGGACGGTGATCCGGATCACCACCAAAATGTAATCATCTGTAGGATACCCCATTTCTGACAATCTGTGAAAATTTCATGAAAATCCGTCCATAAGTTTTTGAGTTATCTTGCTAACAAACAAACAGACAGACAGACAGACAAACCAACGCCGATGATCACATAACCTCCCTGGTGGAGGTAATTAAGATGACTTTGACTTTTAAAAAAAGACTTTATTGCGCATTTCCAAATTGCACAAAGACCAATATCAGTTGTCCAAGTGTGTCACATCTCAAAAGTGCAAACATAACTCATCCCCCTGACCCACTGAACACAAAACATTCCCTACAGCCCATCTATTGATGAACGCCTCCAGATTGTCTACCATTTGATAGTAAGAGAACTCTACCCGGAGTCTGACTGTCAACAAGACCTTGAAAGCGGACACAGTATCCACATTGCCAGCATTGAGTTTTACCATTAAACTGCTTTGAAGGAGAAAAGCAGTTTCAGTCATTATCCTGGGCCACTGTACATACAACTGGGCATCTCCTTCAACCACTAAGTCTTTTTATTGCAGGATTTATGCTGTTTAATATAGCGCTAGCCACTATTAGCCTTGTGGTATGTGGGTTGGGTCTAGTCACCGATTCTGGCATTTGGGGGGTGAGTCGTGAAGAGATTTTGACACGAACCTGCAAGACAATGAAAGGGTTTTTTGTAGAAAAAAGGACATAAGATACCATTTTAGACAATGTAGATTTGTTTAATAGGAGGTTTATAGCCACCAGAGTGTGTCTTTAAGACAAATTTGTCCAGGTAACTCGTTACATTTCTCTTCCATTTGTTTTATTAAAAAAAAATGTTGGAAATAAATTCATGGGTCATTGCAAACACTTTGCTTTAAAGTACCAAGTTGTCACACAGTGGGGGGAAAGAAACCCGACTAGAAAAAAGAGATGCATCAAGAATAATTTTAGAATCAAATCGGAGACCCTGAATCATAATTGAATTGGGGTGCCTAAAGATTCCAACCTCTAGCTCGGACCTCAGCTGAGGAGGTGGACTGACTTATTGGACCTGTTGCAGTTTTAGTTGGTGACCCCTGAATTAGAGACTACAGTTTTATTTAGAAGAAGCTATTTTTCATCCTTTTTATAGTGCATCTGGAAAGTATTCACAGCGCTTCACTTTTTCCACATTTTGTTATGTTACAGCCTTATTCCAAATTGGATTAAATTCTTTTTTTCCCCCTCAAAATTCTACACACAATACCCCATAATGCCAACGTGAAAAAAGATGGGGTTTTTTTAGATTTTTGCAAATTTAAAAACTAAGAAATCACGTTTTTTTTTTTTTTTTTAAGTATAAAGTGTTTTGTTTTTTTTAACTAAGAAATCACATGTGTGGCAGCGCGGTGGCGGAGTGGTTAGCACTGTGGCAGCACAGCAACTCACCCTTGGTTGGGGGATCCTGGGTTTGATCACAGCCCCCGACCAACAGTGATCTGTGTGGAGTTTGCATGTTCTCCCCGTGTCTACATGGGTTTACCTCCGGGATTTCTCTGGTTTCCTCCCACATGCCAAAAACATGCAAGTTAAGTTAATTGCCATCAAACTGGAGATTCTAAATTGCCCTTAGGTATGACTGTGAGAGTGAATGGTTGTCTGTCTCTCTGTGTTGGTCCTGTGATGGACTGGCGATCTGTCCAGGGTGTACCCTGCCTCTCGCCCAAAGATGCTGGGATAGTCTTCAGCCCCCCCCGTGACCCGAAAAGGATTAAGTGGAAGAAGATGGATGGATGGATGGATGGATGGATGGATGGATGGATGAAAATCACATGTACATAAGTATTCACAGCCTTTGCTCACTACTTTGTTGACTCACCTTTGGCAGCAATTACAGCCAGTGTTGCCAGATCTCGCGAGAGAAACAAGCAACCAGCTCTATGGAAACAAGCCCGAAAAAAGCCCAACAGATAACCTACCACATCTATCTATAAATGCACGGAATCTGTGTGTGTGTGTGTGTGTCTGTCTGTGTGTCTATCTATATGTCTGTGTGACTGTTCCACACATATCTCTTGAACCATTCGTCAGACTGACTTCAGACTTTATAAGTTCTTTGCTGAGGTTACGAGGGTGTGCATCCCTGAGGATGGAGTCGCTCAGTCAAAATATGTAATTTTTATCAATAGAAGTTTAGCCACCACTCTGTCACCGCTCTGTGTCTCTTCATGCCCTGGCTTCAGGAAGTGTGGGCAGGGTTTTGGACTGACTCCGTGCTGACTGGATAATATGCGGCATCACAACCAGTCAGTCACCAAAGCGCTTTGCAAACAAAAAAAAATGGAAGTGAAAAGCAAGAAATTTGACAAGAAAGAGAGAATAGTGACAATGCAATACTTAAAAAATTATACTGTAATTTCTTTTTTTGTATTATTTTTATTTTGTGTACTTTATTGATCCCCAGAGGGGAAATTCAGGGCATCCACGGTACGGCGCCATCCCTTCACCATTCACACGCACATTGACACCTAGGGGTACTTTAGAGTTTCCAATTAACCTAACTTGCGTGTTTTTTGGCCTGTGGGAGGAAACCGGAGTACCTGGGGTAAACCCACGCAGACGCGGGAAGAACATGCAAACTCCACACAGAAGGGTCACTGATGGTCAAGGGATGGGATCGAACCCACGGTGGTCAGGGGTGGAATCGATCCCGTGACCTTCTTACTGTGTTGCCACTGTGCTAACCACAGCTCCACCGAGCTGTCTAATGTTGCCGTGATTGCGTACATCTAAAGGATAATTTGGGGAATGCCAGCAGGTACCCGGGGTCTGCCTAAAGAACACCGGTGTTGGTGAAACAATGGGCGGAACGAAGTCCTTTGCAGGGAAGAAAGCCCACCCCACCCGGTCAGCGGTAGTCGGGAGTCCCTTTGCAGGACTGCGACTCGCCATCGCCGATGGTGCTCCTCTTGGCTATCTAAAAATTAAAAGTTAATAATAATACCACGATGATTGTGGAGCAGAATGCCCAGATCAATTGCATGTCAAATGCGGCCACATGCACAGTTTGACTAAATGACGACCGTCACCAAACTGGACACAAAAACGCCCAAATAATGAAATAAATATTTTTTATTTAAATGATTATTGACAAATGGGCAACACTAATGCAACAGTTGCAGCCAAACAGGTCATTCTGCTGTGTATAATAATGTTCAGTGTTTTGTACTTATAATATTGCTAAAATATAACAGGATGCACTGGAATGGGTCTCAAATATTTGTAAACCTGTTATAGTACTGCATGAGTTTATTGATGATAGACTATAAACTACACATATAAACTAAAACAATTATAATGATGACTGAACAACTCCCATTCCCCAAAGTGCACGATACAACACTTATGAGTATAAGTCATAAAAGATCAGACAAGTAAGTGATCTGACAAAAAATAAACAAGGGTTCTGAAACAGTTGCTAATATTGGCTGCCCCATTCATTTTCAATAATTCTGTAATTAATATTCACACAATCAAATAAATCTTAGTGCTGTTCAGTCCCTTTTATATTTGTCAAAGTCTAACGTGTGAGTGCCTACATATAGGCTACATCTCTTTGTATTCTACTTTCAAACAGCCTACATTTGGGCCTGTAAAGCCTAATTGGGCTACCCGTTCTCAGACAAGAATACATGCTTTCTACGGACATGCACTAGTTGTGTAAAAGAGAGGCTGCTTGATAACAGTATAGATATATAGATTTATTTTTGTTTGCAGTGAATTGACTGTAAACACAGTCAGCATTGAATAACTGAATTTTATAAACTCTAAAGGAAAATACATACAGTATGCATTCTGCATAAGCAACAGCAAATTTATAGTAAACACAGTCAACATAAAAACTGAATAAATAAATTTTTTAAACTGATCAAAACAGAAGACGTGCATTCTGCATAAGTAACAGCACTAAACACGATTACAGTTTAGTGATGTGGGATGATGGGAGGTTGTTGTCCACTAGTCATTTAACCCCTTGCACTCTGGTCAATTTCCCTAAAAACGCCAAAAAATAACATACCCAAAGTAAATCAAAAGCTGTTCTTCAACCCTTTGCAGCATCTTCATGGGACTGGTCTCATTTAAAAGAAAACACTTTGAATTTTTTGGCAAAACAGTCATAATCTCTCTAAGTGCTCCTGCCACTGAGTAACAGTCATCTAAACATACTGAACTTGAAGAAAATAAATTTCGTTTGGGTGTTTTTTTGGATACAAATGCTTGCAAATAACACACAGCTGTCAGATCCGGGCTGGAAAATGCAACAGAAATGTAGAACCAAGTGTTATCCAGCTGAGGTCAAAGTTTTGTAACAATACCACAAAAAATGAATATATTACACAGCTTTTTCCTCAGGTAGTTCCCAGGCGTTTTTGAACTGTGCCAAATTGTGCCAAATGGCACAGTTTGGAAAAACGTCTGTAACTTTTGAATGATTCAATATAGAAGCTTGATCTTGGGCTCTAATGAAAGGTGAAGGGCTGTGTGTGTGTGTGTGTGTGGGGGGGGGGTTGTTTATTCATTCATGAATGAATGAATGAATGAACAAACAAGCCCCCACACACAAAGAAGCATGCCACGTAAAAAATGCGTGGCTTTTTTTTTTACTAGAAAAAATAACCTACAGTGCACTAAAAATTATACTAAAATATCTGTAATGTAGAGGATAACAACTCCCCCCCCCCCCCCGCTACAGAGGACGGACATCGCCCATCGCTACATGATGGACAGCGGTGACGGTGCGCCGCGGTCTACTATGCACAGTTGTACTAAAATATCTGCAATAACATCTGGGGGGGGGGGGGCGTTCACCGTCCGGACGCAGCGCATGGGTCGCCGCGGTCCGTCATGTAGTGATGACGCACAGTTGTAATTTACTGATCGGTCAAAAGTCATTTTGATTACAATTTTCAGGGATAAAGAATAATTTAGCTTATAACACTTACCTGTCCACAACGGCAGTGTCGCTGGCGAACATCTCTTTCTCATTGTCAGACGAACATGACGCTGGTCCGCTTGTTACGGACTCGTGGTTCTGGTCACGCGACCCGGTCAAACCATAATTCCATTATTGCGGTTTTGCGCTTCCATGATTGCGGTTTTGGCGAATGATTTTTCAAAACAAATAAGAACAGTAGTAAGAAAAAAAGACTGGCGAACGCGTGTGTGTCACCCAGCGGCTTACACAAAACAGATTTTACGCACGGGACGTATGCTTTCAATTGTCGAAGTTCTCTGCTTCAATTGGCTGGCTGTATTCGCAGCCGTTGGTAGGCGGGTCCTTCTTGCTAGGTTTTCAGTCATTGGTTCTTCAAGGTTTCAGAAACCCAATTCAAGGCTCTTATTAGTCGAATGAGAGGTCAATCAAATCTAAACCAATCAAAGCACTCCTTTGGCTTTCTGTTCGCGGCTGTGTCTGCAGCTTTTTTTTTTTCAGTGCACCCTAGGACGCAGAGACGTGACCGCCCGCAGTATCCCGGAGTGCAAGAGGTTAAACAAAAACTAAATATCACTCTGTTACTATATGACAGCTGACAACTTTAATTACATGGAAATTATCTTTTACATTGACAAACATCACATGTATAACTCGTGGCAAAATTTGATTGAGATCAAAAGATAATTTTGCTCTTGCCATTCATTTCAATGGAGAATTTTTTTGATTTAAGCCCCATACACTGATCTCTATAGAAAAACCGGAGGAATCATTGGCCGCCAAAAGTGAAGCCACCCGGCCGCCACACCAGCACACCCAAAACACTCAGTGAGCCAACGGAGAACAAATGGGCCCAGCAGCAAACGGCGCCACCCCCCACCTCAACAGCCTCCCAAAAAACCAACAGATCCTGAACTTCTTGGCAGGGAGACACAGTCCACAATCCCGCGCAACCAATGAACTGCAGAAATAGATTTCTATAGTTCACCGGCTGCGCAAGACCACACGCCGCACCTCCACTCCAAGAAGCCCAAAATCTGCCAATTCCCCAGGAAGCCACCGAGGCAAAAGCGGCACCGTCCATCACCAAACCCACCCGCTCCCCACCGACTTGCCGGGTGTCCTGGGCCCACCAACACAGCAGCCAGGTGGCCTCACTCAGCTCTGTACACGCTAATGGGACGTGAGCCACCCAACTTTTCTATAGAAATCAGTGTCCCATTGCGGAAGTAGAGGGGGTGTGACTTAAGCTGGGAGCTGGGACAGCTGTCACACAGACAGAAAAGCAAGCCCAAATAACCAACTACATGTTAAAAAACAAGCCCAAAAACCCACAACCCGTGACTGACGAGATCTGTAAGCAACTTTAGAGAAAAACAAGCCCAAAGTTGCTTATAATAAGCAGGCTTGGCAACACTGATTACAGGCTCAGGTCTTTTTGAATATGATATCACAAGCTTGTCACACCTATCTTCGGGCAGTATGGCCCATTCCTCTTTGCAGCACCTTTCAAGCTCCATCAGGTTGGATGAGAAGCGTCAGTGCACAGCCATTTTCAGATCTCTCCAGAGATGTTCAATTGGATTCAAATCTGGGCTCTGGCTGGGCCAATCAAGGACATTCACAGAATTGTCCTGAAGCCGCTCCTTTGATATCTTGGCTGTGTACTTAGGGTCGGTATCCTGCTGAAGGATGAACCGTCACCCCAGTCTTAGGTCAAGAGCGCTCTGGAGCAGGTTTTCATCCAGGATGTCTCTGTAAACTGCTGCTTTCATCTTTTCCTCTATCCTGACTAGTCTCCCAGTTCATGCTGCTGAAAAACATCCCCACAGCATGATGCTGCCACCACCATGCTTCACTGTAGGGATGGTATTGGCCTGGTGATGAGCAGTGCCTTTTTTCCTCCAAACATGATGCCTAGCATTCACACCAAAGAGTTCAATCTTTGTCTCATCAGACTGGGGAATTTTGTTTCTCATGGTCTGAGAGTTCTTCGAGTGCCTTTTGGCAAACTCCAGGCGGGCTGCCATGTGCCTTTTACTAAAGAGTGGCTTCCATCTGGCCACTCTACCATACAGGCCTGACTGGTGGATTGCTGCAAAGATGGCTGTCCTTCAGGAAGGTTCTCCTCTCTCTACAGAGGAACGCTGGAGCTCTGACAGAGTGACCATCGAGTTCTTGGTCACCTCCCTGTCTAAGGCCCTTCTCCCCCGATCATTCAATTTAGACGGCTGGCCAGCTCTAGGAAGAGTCCTGGTGGTTCTGAACTTCTTCCATTTAGGGATGATGGAAGCCACTGTGCTCATTGGGACCTTCAAAGCAGCAGAATTTTTTCTGTACCCTTCCCCAGATTTGTGCCTCGAGACAATCCTCTCTTGGAGGTCTTCAGACAATTTCTTTGACTTCATGCTTGGTTTGTGCTCTGACATGCACTGTCAACTGTGGGACCTTATTTAGACAGGTGTGTGCCTTTCCAATCATGTCCAGTCAGCTGAATTTACCACAGGTGGACTCCAATTAAGCTGTAGAAACATCTCAAGGATGATCAGTGGAAACAGGATGCACCTGAGCTCAATTTTGAGCTTCACAGCAAAGGCTGTAAATACTTATGTACATGTGATTTCTTAATTTTTTTTTTCATTTTTAATAAATTTGCAAAAATCTAAAAAAAAAAAAAAATCACTGTCATTATGGGTTATTGTGTGTAGAGTTTTGAGGGAAAAAATGAATTTAATCCATTTTGGAACAAGGCTGTAACATAAAATGTGGAAAAAGTGAAGCGCTGTAAATACTTTCCGGATGCAGTGTATATTTTCTCATAATGCTACTTATTCAAATGTATTAATACAATATAAATCTGTATCCTTCACCTGTTCTCCAGACTCTCAGTTTGACAGCTAGTGGATTGGTTGTCCGATATTCTTCTTTATTTATTTTGGAATAAAACAAAAAGAATTCTCAGCAACTTTCTATATAATATGTCTTTAAAAATCATTTGGTGCATATTAAGCCAGCTAGAAAAAATTACAGAGTGGGAAAAATGTTTAAAAAAAATACCTTCTTCTGCTGAGCTAAATGTTGATTATAATTAAAAAATGTGTGGCAGTGATAGAAAGCCTGCACATATAATCCAATGTCCAAAACTCCACAGGTGACAAACTAGCAGTTATCTTACAGCAAAAAGCTGAAAACATTCTTAAAATAAAAGGCTCACCTCTACATCACTGCCACAGAATCCTCTCTCCTCTCCTTTTTTCTTTTTTATTTACAGATTGTGAGGGAAAAACTGTCAGCTGGAAATTGCTGATTTCAGACAAGTATATCTGGTTGATAGTGTTTCACAGTAAAAGCGCATAACAGAAACAACCATTCTGAAAATTGAATCGCTGTAGAGGGCTTTTATTTTTACATAACTCAGGATGTATTGAGTTGTGACGATGAAAAATAAATTCACACTACTTCAGACTTCGATCATGTCTGGTGAATCCACCATAGTGCAGGCGACTAATTTTAAGGTTATTGAGCAGGAATTCAAGGATTGTTTCTCATTTTTAAGGACAATAAAGGAACTGATTTTAGATAATCACATTTAAGAATTTTTATGGCTCAGTAGATACTGATGAGGCAGCTGTTTTTCTTCTTGTATGTGTTCTCGTGGAGAAATTCTCGCCACATAACAACCATACATGAATGCAAATTAATCTGTCCACACAGAATTAAACTCTATGATTTTTTTCTCTATGATTTTCTCTCTGTGATTTTACTTTTTCTGGATCTGTCCATGTCTTACCAAGAGTGGGAGGATAAGCAGGAAGCTGCGGCTCTCAGAAAAGGCAGCAGTGTGAGCTGCTGTCAGATGTGGCACATGGCTGACAACATAATAAATAATTATATATTTCACATTCATGAAAGTATGTGTTTCCATTGAGAAATGTGTCCAATAAACAACAATTTAAAAAAATAAAACAATTAAAATGAACATTAATTTCCATGTGTTTTAAGACATAACTGCAGGGAGCCACAGCATGGGGGCTAAAGGGTCGCATGTAGTCCCGAGGCCGCAGGTTACTGACCCCTGGTATAGGTCTTACTTTAGTCACGCTCCCTCTACTTCCACATATGGGACCTTAAATTGGAAACAATCTCTATTGAAGTAAATGGCAAGAGAGAAATTATCTTTTGATCCTGACAGAATTTTGCCACGAGTCATACATATGAGGCCCTATTTTGACTGACATCCGCATACTTTTCTGACAGACTCTCTGCCGTACGCCAATGTTTTTGTTAGTTTCAGTCAGCATATTGTCTGCTTTTTTATGCTTTGTGCCACACCATCAAATTACCAGTAGACAGTGCTGTGATGTTTGGACGTGGTGGCTCGCCGTAGGTGATGTTATCACGTGGCGAACTGGCCTTGGGGCAGGGCAGTGCCATACTTCTGTAAATAATCAGTTGTGTGTTGAATAAAGTAGAGCTCGGTTCACGTCCACTGCCAGCGCCTCATTCGTAGACACAAGTGCACCCGCTCTGTGCTAGGAGGAGGAGAGTCATTTCAAAGAGGTGTGGTGGCACGCAATCTAATGCGCATTACTATTATTGTGCATTCCATGAGAGTCCGCTTTTGATCAGGAAAAAGGTCTATCGTCAGAAGTGCATTGTTTAATGATATTTCAGTGGTGTGTTTTGACACCGCACAGCTCCAGAGCTCATGAAATGGCATGCGCTGGGATCTTATTTTAATAGAGCGTTGTAAATCATAATCGCCCATCATTTTAATTATATTATGATGATCACACATAAGTTTTTTTTTTATTCCATCCACAGTCTCATTTTAATTGTAGAATTTTCATTTTCATCATGAACTAATTAGGCGTTAATGTGTTTATTTTAAGGGGAATAAATGAATGAACAAGGAGTGTACAGTATTTTACTTTTCACTATAACTCAGAGAGACAGGAGATGTGTCCACATCTGTTTCAGCCGTGCGCCCCGGGTTTCGAGCCCAGCAAGCTCCCCGACAGCCACCTGTCAGCCCCTGGCAGAAGCTTCCAAGAGTGGGCTCGCTTCGTGGCGGGAGCCGGAGGCGGACAGGAAGCTGCGGCAGATCGCCTCGATCCAGGAGGGATATGGGGGAGACCCTTGGTCGGCAAAAGCAACTGGAGAGGGAGCACTCCATCTCCCCACAGCTGGGAGTGACTTCCACGCCATCGTTGCTGAAAGTTTATGAAAGTTTGCACAGGCATCATTTTCTTTTCCTTAAGTGTCAAACCCATTCATGTCTGTGTTGCATCTGTGCGCACATTAAACCACTCAGCTGATTTTTTTCAGTCAATTCTTCACCATTTGTTCTTTTTAACGTAACTAACTGGACATCAACTGTGGTTGATGTCTTCCTTATCACCAAGCAGCATTACTATCAGGTGCATTTTGGCTCACACAGGCTTTGGTCAGCGGAAAACCCATCTTAAACCGTTATGATCACAGTTCACTTTAGATAATACACCTCTCTGCATTAAAGGGATGGGCATGAACGCTTTGGATTGGATAATCCAAAACACACCTCTCAATGATTAGACCAGCTTCTTTGCATCATGTGCTGGTGAGAAGTTCATTTTTATGCCGTTGTGGTAAGGAAATGAAGTTGGAAACACCCATAAACGTGTTCTGCGTCAGTGACAACTGATCAACTGACCCCGTTGTAGCAAGATGGCCCATGATGTTTGCCAGTTTAAAAGATAATTTTCCACGTAATTAAAGTTGTTGGTTGTCATATAACAAAAGAGTAATATTTAGTTTTTGTGAAACCAACTAATGGACTACACACCCTATTGTCTCGGACTATACACGTGGCAGTTTCCCTCTTAGGGCCGTATTACAAGGACAGGGTTGGTTGATCAGTTGTCACTGATGCAGAACACATTTATGGGCATGTCCAAGTTTATTTCCCTATCACAATGGCGTAAAAACGAACTTTCTGCCAGCGCATGATGCAAAGAAGCAGGTCTAATCATTCAGAGGTGTGTTTTGGATAATCCAATCCAAAGTGCTCCTTCCCATCTCTTTAATGCCAAGAGGTGCATTATCTAAAGTGAATTGTCATCATGATGGTTTAAGATGGGTTTTGCGCTGACCAAAGCCGTTGTGTGTGAGCCAAAATGCACGTGATAGTAATGCTGTTTGGTAATAAGGAAGACATCATTCACAGTTGATTCACAGTTACTTATGTTAGAAAGAACAAACGGTGAAGAATGAGCTGAAAAAAAATCAGTTGAACTGTTTAATGTGCACACAGATGCAACACAGACATGAAGAAAAGAGAATGATGCCTGTGCAAACTTTCATCAGCTTTTATTAACGATGGCGTGGAAGTCGCTCTCTGCTGTGGGGAGATGAAGTGCGCTCTCTCCTGTTGCTTTCACCGACCGACGGTCTCCCCTATCCGTCCTGGGTAGGAGGGAAGGAGGTGATCTGGCATGGCTTCCCGTCCGCCTGTCACCCCCGGCATGAAGTGAGCCCGCTCTCTGCAGCCTCTGCCAGGGGTTGACGGGTGGCTGTCGAGGAGCTTGCTGGGCTGGAAACTTGGGGTGCATGGTCGATGCAGATGTGGATGCATCTCCTGTCTGTCTGGAGAGTTAGTGAAAAGTAAAACACTGCAAACTCCTTGTTCATTCATTTATTTCCCTAAAAATAAACACATTAATGCCTAATAAGTTTGTGATGAAAATGAAAATCCCCCCCCATGCGCCGTGCATCATATTGAAACACACTGGCACACATGCTCCAGTTTCATTCATTCATTCCCCTAAAAAAAATCACACATCAATGCCTAATCTATAGACTCCAGTAGTGAATCCACAATTAAAATGAGTGTAGAGGGAATAAAAAAAAACTAGTGTGTGATCATCATATAATTAAAATGACAGGCGATTATGACTGTTACAACGCTCTCTATTAAAATAAGATCCCAGCGCATGCCGTTTCCTAAGCTCTGGAGCTGCGCGATCTCAAAACACGCCACTGAAATATCATTAAACAATACGCTTCTGATGATAGACCTCCTTATTCCTGATCAAAAGCAGATTCTTATGGAATGCACTATAATAGTAATGCACTTTAGATTACGTGCCACCACACCTCTTTGAAATGAGGCACTTACTCCGAGCGCATAGCGGGCACACTGTCTACTGGTAATTTGATGGCGTGACACAAGGCGTATAAAACAGACAATGCAGTGACAGAAACTAACAAAAACGCTGGCGCACGGCGGAAAGCCTGTCTGAAAAGTGCATGGATGACCGTTAAAATAGAGCTCTTAATATTAATATTCCGGTGTCCTGCCCATGGGACATTTTACATTGGCTGAACAGGTAAGGGGTTAAACTGGATTCATGCTGCACCTCTGCTGTCCGCGTATGTGTAACTGGAAACCTCGTGTGACGAAATTTACGTCATCGTCTTCACTCCACTAGTGTCTGCAGTGATCGACCACAGACGACCGCATGCAGCCCAAATTCTGTGACCGCGCCGCCTGCCCATGACCTGAACGCGTTGACAGCGCATGCGCAAGACTGAACGTCCCATTCACGAGGTGGGGATATCGACACAGCATACAAAGAAAGTAGACGAAAAAGACAACAAGAAAGTGGAAGACAAGAATAAAAACATACATGAATCATACATACATACTTTCTTACAGCGGCGGCAGCAGCATCTTTGTGGAAAAGGAGTGAAAACCGGGAAATCAAGCAGCAGAAAGCAAACAGCATTTCTTTGTTGGTGAAAATCCTTGCGCGTCTACCTATAGGGCGGGAGTGAAACTACAAATGATGGTTGTGCGCATGCGTCAACCGCTTGGCCTGGGTAGATGACAAAAATGAGCATGTACAGCACTGCGCGTGTGCTGGGCTCGTACAAAGCGCACACGGACCAAAGCGGACTAGAGGGGAAATGCAGCATGAATAAGGCTTTAAAGCTCACCGCCTCTTTCCTGAATGATGAAAAAAGGATCTAAAGAGGAGAAAACAACACAAATGTATTGTATTTTGAGAACTGCAGCTGATCCAGAGGACTGCTATTTCCCCCTGGGTACTCTTTGAAAATGATGACATAAGTTACGGGAGTCTGTGTTTGTAGCCTTTAAAATTATGTATTTTCACAACCTTATACAGTTCGACAACAACCTAGGCTAATTTACGCAGAAAATTATCTTTTAAACTGACAAACATCATATGTGTAACTTGTGGCAAAATTCAGTCAGGATCAAAAGATAATTTCTCTCTTGCCATTCACTTCAATGGAGATTTTTTTCCAATTTAAGGTCCCATATGCGGAAGTAGAAGGGGCGTGACTTAGGCTCTCTATTTCTGTCTGGGAAACATTAGGGATGGCTGTTTTCTGTCATGTGGGGACAAGGAAAGGGTGAGCTGAAAACGGCAAGATTAGGAGACAAGCAGACAGGGACAGACATTGTGTGCTTTGGGGGAAAGAAAGCAGACGAAGGGCATCCAGAGGAGAGGCTGTCTGAGGGAAGAGGAAAGTGGAAGGGCACAGTCTGTTGCGTGATCATGACATTTCCTGTATAAAATTTACCAAGCATTGGAGAGGCATAGTTGGGATGAGATTTAGAATCAAAAAAGCCACAGTAGGTCAGTGCAACAACAGCATGGGAAAAGTACCCAAGGGCACAATGACCTCACGTCTGACATTTTAATGCTTGACAAGTATACAAGTCTCAGACAAGCTTCCAACTAGTGTGACACAATTTATGACTAAATACCTAAAAAATCTTCTGGTACAGTTTCTTCTAAATGTTTTTTGTTTTTGTTTTTTACTGTGGGCCACACCCCACTACAAGAAATTTCTTTTACAGTGTCAGCTTGGAAACCACATACAGTATCAAAATGAGGGCCCAGTCAGCCACAATCCAGTGCAATACTGCAATAAAACCCTGACTCTAGTGTTAGCCAATGTTAACAATTTGTAGTAATGAATATGCACATAAAAAGACTGTTTTCAGAGACAGAATTTGGGCAGTAGATTAACAGAATTGCCAGTGAATAGTCGAATCCTCATGTCAGTCATGTCGCTCACTGGACTTCACAAGCTGAAAAATCGACTTTCTTACCCAAAGTATTTGTGGGACATGCCTATAAATGCTTGATGTAGAAGGGATGCACCATTAGCATGCTTGATACCTGATCAGAGCAGGCAACAATTAAGTGTATCTGACCACAGTTTCAGTGATTGATGACCACAGACCAGAAACTCTGCTCCCAGTCCAGTGTTTTTGTCAACAACTTCTAAAGCTTGTTGCCACCTTCAGCTGATGTTATACTTAGATCTTACTTCCTAGATGATGTGTGAACACCAACACGTACAGTCAGGTGATGGCCACCTGCTTCATGTTTTTTCTCAATATTCATGGAGAAGTAGTTTTTGGTCTTCAGCTCATATTGTATTTGACAAAGAATTTTGGTAAAGGTTGTTTTTCATTACTTTCATTGATTTGTCCTTCAATTCACATATTAAATTTGTTTCTAAGACTGCCTTCTATCATTTGCGTAATATTGCCAAGATTAGGAGCATCTTGTCTCAGAGTGATGCTGAGAAACTGATCCACGCTTTTGTTAGCTCGAGATTAGATTATTGTAATTCTTTATTATCAGGCTGTCCTAAAACATCTTTAAAAAGTCTTCAGCTGATCCAAAATGCTGCAGCAAGAGTTTTAACAGGTACTAGAAAGAGAGATCATATCTCTCCGGTTCTGGCCTCCCTTCATTGGCTTCCCATAGAGTTTAGAATTAAGTTTAAAATCCTTCTTCTTACTTACAAAGCTCTAAACAATCAGGCTCCTTTTTATTTAAAAGATCTGATACTACCATATTATCCTAACAGAGCACTACGCTCCCAAAACGCAGGATTACTTGTAATACCTAGAATCTCCAAAAGTACAATGGGAGGCAGAGCCTTCAGTTATCAAGCTCCTCTCCTGTGGAATCAGCTGCCAATCTGGATTCGGGAGTCAGACTCGATCTCTGTTTTTAAGAATAGGGCTAAAACCTACCTTTTTGATATAGCCTACAATTAGGGAGGGATCATGTGTTTCTGAACCCTCCCTTAGTTATGCTGCTAATAGGTTTAGTCAGCCCAGTGCATTACCTCCAGTAATGCACTGGGCCTCACTCCTTTTCTCACTCTCAGTGAAATATTTTTTTTGCTGGTCATTAACATTTGTTTGTTCTCTCCCATAGATTGAGTCCCCATCGTGCTGTTTGCTCTCCACATGTCTGTTCTTTTCTTCTTCTCTATCCCCTTACCCCCCAGCCAGTCGCAGCAGATGACTGCCCCTCCCCGAGCCTGGTTCTGCTGGAGGTTTCTTCCTGTTAAAAGGGAGTTTTTCCTCTCCACCGTCGCCAAGTGCTTGCTCACAGGGGATCGCCTGATTGCTGGGGTCTTTCTGCAGCTGTGGGGGTTCCCCCTACAGTTGATAGTGCTATGAGATGACTGTTGTTGTGAACTGGCGCTATATAAATAAAGTTGAATTGAATTGAATTGAATTGAATTACTTGGCTAAATGTAACTCTTGAAACTGCAAGTCTCTTATTTTCATTTTTTTTACCTCACAGAAGTTCAGTGACCATTACAACTTGATCCCTGTTTCTATACCTATTACTGAACTGCAAATTACTGTATGTCTTCTTCTTCTTCTGGCTGTTCCCTTTAGGTGTCACCACAGTGGATCATCTGCCTCCATCTGAACCTTATCCCTTGTATCTTGACAGCCAACCCTCTCCATGGCCTTCACTGCAACCATGAATCTTCTCTGTGGCCTTCCTCTTTTCCTTCTATCGGGTAGTTCCATCTTCAACGTCCTTTGTCCACTATGCCCACTATCCCTCTTCTGCACATGTCCAAACCATCTCAGCCTTGCCTCTCTTTTTTTTTTCCACAATATCTTTATTGAACCTTTTTTTTTTTTTAACAAACATGATACAAACAATCAAACACTAACACTAAAGTACTACAAAAAAACAAAATGCACTAAAAACACCAACAACCACCAACAAAATCAAGTCTTCAACAATGCTCCTCTGTTTAGTCTAGACAATCCAATACATAAGTATACATATTATGTTCACCAGTTTGGAATTTACAAGGTCTACACACATCATTCACCTTCTTCTTCAAGAGTTATGTTTAAATTTTTTACATAATCAATAAAAGGTCTCCATATATTCTCAAACACAATTTCCTTTGATTTTAGTATATATGTTATTCTTTCTAATGGAAGGTTTGTTAACATCTGTCTTAACCACTGAGTCACATCTGGTCTATGAGTCTTTTTCCATAATAGTGCAATACATTTTTTGGCATTAAGCAAACTGAGGTCTATGAATGTTCTTTCACTTTTATTAAAATTATGCTTTTCTGGGTACAGACCCAACAAAAACAGTTTAGGATTCAATATGATTTGTTTTGAGATTATTTTTTCAATTGTTACCCTCACCTCTTCCCAAAACATTCTTATTAATCTACATTCCCATAAACAATGAAATAGGGTTCCTTTACTTTCCATGCATTTTGTGCATGTATCTGGTATATTTTTGTTATATCTATTTAACTCCTCCGGTGTAACATACATCCGCATTAACCATTTGAAATGTATCAATTTAAGGCGTGCATTTATTGATTTGGTTTGAGCTTCTGTACAAGCCAATTCCCATTGTTCCTCTGAAATTTCAATTTGCAGATCTTCTTTCCAGTAGTTTAATCTTTTCAGTGAATTTTCACTTGAAGATAGTGTCAATGAGTTATAAAACTCTGAAATAATACCCTTTCTTTTACTATCTTTCATCATCATTTTTTCCAAGGATGAATAAATAGGTCGAGTGAGAGCTTTATTTTGATTTGATCGAATAAAGTTTCTAAGTTGAAGATATTTAAAAAAATGTGTTCTATTGAGATTAAATTTGATCCTCAGCTCTTCAAAAGACATTATGTTGTCTGCACATGGCAAATATAAATCCTGAATCTTTTGTATCCCTTTTAAATTCCATACTTTAAATACAGCGTCCGCTCTCCCTGGTTTAAAATATTGATTACCCCATATTGGACTAAATTGTGACAATAACTGTGGTTCTTTTAAATAGTTTTTAGCTTCACACCATATTTTGATCATATGCTTTACAAATGGATTTTTAACTTGTTTTTGTAATTTTTTTGCCGAATCTGAGTATATGAATATGGGAAGAGGTAAAGGTAAATTGTATGATTCCATTTCAGTCCAGTGAGGGAGATCATTTGATGAAAAATAATATGTCATAGACCTCAGTTGTGCCGACCAATAATACAACATAAAATTTGGACATTTCAGACCTCCACGATCAAATGGTAAATATAATAAAGACAAACGTAATCTAGCCCTCCTGTTGTTCCATATAAATTCCACTAACTTTTTTTTTATTCTTGAGAATAGATCTAAAGGTGGTGATAAGGGAATGTATTGAAATAAATAAAGTATTTTAGGTAAAATATTACTTTTAAGTATATTGATTCTCCCGATCATCGACATTGGTAGTGACATCCATCTCTGAGTTAACTCACTGATATCTGACATTAAGGCTTCATAGTTGACACTGGCGACTGATTCTAGCTTAGGCATAATTTGGATTCCTAAATATTTAAACTGATTTACAACATTGAATTGATTTACCTCAGGGGCTGGGTAATTTCTCTGGGTCTCATTTAGCATTAATATTGAAGATTTAGTTTTATTTATTTTATATCCTGATATTTCCCCAAAATTCTTTATTAAATTCAACAAGGTTGGAATTGATTTTTTTAGATTCGACATAAACAAAATTATATCATCGGCGTACAGGGAGATTTTATGTTCTGTTGGTCCAACTTTAATTCCATATATTTGTGAATGTAAACGTATCGCTATCGCTAAAGGTTCAATTGCCATAGTAAACAGTAAAGGTGAAAGTGGACAGCCTTGTCGACATCCTCTATTGATTTTTATTGGTTTTGAAATATTGTTATTTGTTAGGATTTCTGCTGTAGCATTATTGTATATTATTTGAACCCATTTTATGAAATTATTTCCAAGTCCAAACCTTTGTAGGACTTCAAAAAGAAAGGGCCATTCAACTCTATCAAAGGCCTTTTCGGCGTCCAATGATAGGCGAGCTGTATCCGGTGCTTCTTTATTAAAATAAATAATATTAAATAGTCTTCTTACATTATGGAAGCCTTGTCTACCCTTTATAAAGCCATTCTGATCTCGATTAATAATATTTGGTAAAATTTCTTGTATTCGTCTTGCTAAAATTTTACAGATTATCTTAAGGTCGGCGTTTAATAGGCTTATTGGTCTCATATTTTCACATTTATTAGAGGGCTTACCTGGTTTTGGCAGCAGTATAATTAAGGCATTATTTATGTATGATGGTAAATTATTATTTTGAAATGCTTCTAAAACCATTTCCAAAAAAGGTTTTATTAATTTATTCTTAAATTTTTTATAAAGGTCAACTGGAAGACCATCTGGTCCTGCACTTTTTCCTGATTTCATATTATCAATGGCTAGCCCAACTTCTTCTTGACTAATTTTAGACTCCAATATCTCCCTGTTTTCATTTGGAATACACGGTATAGATAGTTCGTTCAAAAACCCATTTAGTTTTGTTAAATCAGGTTCATTTTTGGTATCATATAATTTTTCATAGTAATCTCTAAAGGCTCTATTAATTTCTAAAGGATCTATAACTACCTGTCCATTACTTATAATACTGGTAATTGGTGTTTTAATTTCCAATTGTTTAATCTGCCATGCTAATAATTTTCCTGATTTTTCACCTTGTTCATAAAAAGATTGTTTCAATCTTAGAAGACTCGAGGCAGCTCTATTCGCTGATTTTTTGTCGTATTCAGCTCTCAAAATCAGTAATTCATTCTCCAACCTTGGGTCACTTCCTGCATACACTTTTTCCTGAAGATTTTTTATTTTATGTTCCAATTTAGCTCTCTCCTCTCGAGTCTTCTTAGATTTTGATCCTGTATAACTAATAATATGTCCCCTAATAAAAGCTTTGAAAGCCTCCCACTTTGACATCAATACTACACAAACATCAGCATGTGTAAAGAACTCGTCTATCTGTTTTTCTATATACTTGACAAATTCCTCATCCTGAAGCCATTTATGCTGAAATTGCCATCTACCTGATTCCTTTGTCAATTTTTTATCTACATATATTAGACAACAGGGTGCATGATCAGAGATCACGATGTTATCATAAAAGCAGTTTTGAATCTTGGACCTTAATTCTGTGGAAATCAAAAAATAATCAATACGTGAGAATGTCTTGTAGGTACTGGAATAACAAGAATAGGCTTTAACTTGTGGTTTCATTTCTCTCCATATATCTAACAATCTCAATTCTTTCATAAAATGATTAATAGTCATCCTACATCCAATGTGCGTACAATCCAGTCCTGTTGATCTATCCACACCTGGATTCAATGTACAATTAAAATCCCCTGCTATTATATGTTGCCCTGTAAGTGATGATAAGATGAGAAATAAATTAGCAAAGAACTTCTGATCATCTATATTGGGACCATATAAGTTCACAAGATTTATATTTTCTAATAGCAAAGAACCTTGAATGATTACATATCTTCCAAATTTGTCTCCAATTACATTTTTCACTTGAAAAGGAACTGATTTATGTATGAGAGTCATAACTCCCCTGGCTCGGGATGAAAATGAAGAGGTGAATACACTTCCCTGCCATCTACTCCTAATTCTTTTAACATCCTCCTCTATCAGATGAGTTTCTTGTAAAAACACAATTCTTGAACCCATGTCCTTTATTTTATTCATAACTTGTTTAAGTTTTTTTAAATTTTGTAGACCTCTGCAATTCCATGAAGTTAAATTAAGATTAACACTTTGGTCCATGATCAATAGAGAGTTTGGGATTACCTTGCAGTGTAAACATGCTCATACAGAGAAGCAAAAACATGAGTGGTTGAACATTCATCCTACAAACTACACACAAACAAATTTCCCCTTCCCACACTTGTGGCAAACCCCCCAAAATCAAAAGAAAAATTCTGTCTCCCGATATAGCCATCGACCGTTCCACACCCACGGGGAACAGCCTAAGCCACTCCTTCTTCATCCTCCCAATCACCCTAACTCTACTGCTTTTAATGACGTAACATTAACTCTCCTCTGTAGTTTTCCAACTTAACTCCAAAATTTTTAACAACTTTGTACATCATAGTTTTTTTTTGTTTGTTTTGTTTTTGTTTTGTTTTTTTAATATATAATACAATCTATATTTTGTAAACTTACTATTTACTTCAAGTCAGTCAGATGCCTGTGCAAATGCTTAATTATTCTACCTTATATTTTGTTCATGCTTAGCTCCCACCAGTCTCTTCTTCTTCTTTGATCTTCTTGATGAACTCCTGCGCCTCCTCTGGGGTCTTGAAGATGTGGGTTCTGCCCTCATACGTGGTCAGCAGTCTCGCAGGATAGATTACACCATGACGAATCCCAAGGTTGCGCAGCTCCTTACGTACGGGATCAAACTGCTTCCTCAATTGCTGGATTCCTGTGGCCAAATCTGGGTAGAACCGCACCTGCTGGTCCTGGTGTTTAATCTCTCCTTTAGCACGTGCAGCGTTGAAGATCTTCATCCTGTCTCTGTTGCTAAGAAACTTCATAATTAAGGTCCTCGGCGGTCCCTTATCTCTCCGTGGGCCAATACGATGTGCTTTTTCCAGAACCACTGCTGATTGCAACTCCTCGCTGCCCAGCACCTCCGGAATCCACTTTTCCAGAAAGGAACATACGTCCCGACCTTCTGATTCCTCTGGAAGACCCACCAGCCTCAAATTATTCTGTCTCGACCGAGATTCCAAATCCAAAATATTATCTTCCAGAGATTTATTTTTTTTTTTCCAAAGTGCGCACCTTTAATTGAAGATGGGTGACGTCATCTTCAGCACTAGCGAGACAGAGCTCCATCTGCGCCGTTCGTTCTACACAGTCACCCAATTCCTTTCTTATTCCTTCCAACGCTGTCATAATCCCATCAAATCTAGAGGAAAAGTCCGCTCTCATTGAACTCATGGCAGCCATCAGCGCATCTGCGCCATTCCCCGCAGATATCGCACCGTTGCCAGCCTCCTCCGCCATATATGGAGTTTTGTTTGCTGCGTCACAGACCTGAAAGTCCGTTAATTTGGACTGTTTCGGCGGCTCGCTTTTTCCTTTTCCTGGTTTTCCAGCCTTAGGCTTCGCCGACATATCCTCGCCCAAATGCTGGGATACGTTCTGTCCCAAATGAGAGAGTTATTTGCCGATTTTTTTTCTCCAGGAGCAGAGCAGAGCGAGACACGTCCGTCCTACGTGGCAGCCATAACCGGAAGTCAGCCTTGCCTCTCTTACTTTGTCTCCAAACCACTCAACCTGAGCTGTCTCTCTGATATACTCATTTCTAATTCCGTCTCTCTTTGTCACTCCCAGTGAGAATCTTAGCATCTTCAGCTCTGCTACCTTCAATTCTGCCTCCTGACGTTTTGTCAGTGCCACGGTCTCCAAACCATACATCATAGCAGGTCTCAATACCGTCTTGTAAATCTTCCCTTTCACTCTAGCTCCTATCCTTCTGTCACAAATCACCCCGACTCCAACCACTCCTCTCCAGGTTCTCTTCCACCTGTTGCCTACTCACTACAAATCACAATGTCATCTGTGAACATCATGTTCCATGGAGACGCCTAGCTGATCTCTTCTGTCAGCCTGTCCATCACCACAGGAAACAGGAAAGGACTCAATGCCGATTCCTGATGTAATCCTACCCCCACCTTGAATCCATCTGTCACGCCTACAGCACACCTCACCACCGTTTCGTTGTCCTCATACATGTCCTACACCACCCTCACATACTTCTCTACCACGCCTTACCTCCTCATACAGTCCCACACTTCCTCTCTTGGCACCCTATCACATGCTTTCTCTAGAACCACAAAGACACAGTGCAGCTCCTTCTGACCTTCTCTGTACTTCTCCAGCAACACTCTTAAAGCAAACACTGCATCTGTAGCACACTACTCTTTCTTGGCATAAAACTTTACACCCTAAATAAATCTAGTAGTGCAGTACGAGGTCATGTATCCTTTTGTCTGGAAAAACAACAATGTGGCTCCCATAGCTTCCATCACGAATGATGTCACATCACCATGACAACAGTGTGCATCCTCCCATAGTGTCCAGTAATCACTATGGTAACAATCTTGAACTAAAGATTATGTTCACATTAGGACAACCTTTGCATAAACAAGAAAGAGGGGTGTGGCTGTCACGCAGCGCCCAGCTCTCACTTATTCTGCTGAAAACTGACATCAGTCAGAAGTAAATCTTGCCTTATGACGAACGTCCACCTTCATAATTATGAAGCCTAACCACGAACCAGCGCGGCAAGCTGTTGCGCGCGGCCGCCTTTTGCGCACAGTCTCAAAAACAATACGTCCACTTTTGCGTCGCTTAACATGTGGCTCTTCTGACGTTAGGAGAAAACGGAGCCACAACCACCACCATCACCGTCACCAGCCGCTCGACATCTGATCAGTGTAACCACGGCAACACTCATGACAGATTGTATTTTTTTTTTAATCCCAAACGATGAAAGCATGAGAAAGTGTAGCAGCTTCATTTAAGCCAGTTTTTCCAAATTATATTATTTATTTGCAACCAGTGACCGTCTCCAGCGGACACACCCTGCTGGTGTAGTGGGGCGCGGTTAACAACACGGGGACAGATGTGGAATCTCGGCCAATTATTGAGACCAGGCAGTGATGTCAAAACAAGAGAAACGTGACACTTTGGCGTAAAAAAAAAAAAAAAAAAAATGTAGCCAAGAAGTTGATGAGCATGCAAAAAAATAAAATAAAAAAATCCTGCTTTTTACACAGTTCATAGCCATTAAACTGTATATCAAAAGAAACCACTGGAAGTGCAGCTCCTGCTCGCCTCCCGTCTCTCCCTGCAGTGAAAGCAGCTTAACACGCGCTCGTCAACTTACCTCTTCTCCGGCTAACAAACACACTGAAAATCCGCCCACAAAAATCAGCCAGCTTGTCTCACACGGCTTCCCCCCAGTGTTCTCATCGGTCAGTATGTGCACACTGCTAACATGCACTTCTCCAGAAAAAAAAACAGAAGCGATGGGTAACGGTGTGACTGCTACAGGGGCGGCTGTAGGAGGCAGCAGTGGGTCCCCCTCCCCCCCCCCCCACGCAGACTTCCACAAAAATTATTTTCCCTTCTTTATTTATTTGTTCCATACATATAAGCACAGTGTTAAAACGGTTTCATGATCCCACACATTTTAAACACAGCGTTGTGACAAAACAAAAATTGATCGCAGTACAAGTTTAGATGTAGTGAGAGCTCAAGATAGTCAAAAATCACATCACATTTGTCACAAATCAAATACATAAAGTGTCATTTTCATTTCATTATAGTAAACAATAAGTCAAGAGGTGCCGCTGGAGACCGGAAAAAACACAACCCTGAAATAATTAATCTTAACTAACAGACCAGTTAATTACTGTGGAGCTGATAGTGTTTCATTGGCAACTAATACAACAGAAAAAGCTGGGCTGCTTTTAAAGCCCACTTAATGTAACAAGTAAAAGAAAACTATTATTGTGATCCTGTAATGAGTAAAACAAAAAGTGCAAGACTGAATTCAGTGCATCATTAGTTTTGCATCAAAAATTGTGACTTGGCATTGTAAAACACATAATGGCTTGCATACTGATGACAGGAAACAATGAAAGACAAGACAACCTGTGCACTTTGCCTTGTCACTTTCTCAATTCACCATTTAACCTTCATAGTGTACGCGTCATTCTGACTAAATCCAGTCATCTCTCTGAGATGACTTCATAGTGCAGACTTCATTGGGAAACGGGGCGTCACAGCTGCAGGATACAGAAGGACATCATGGTCTCTCTTGCTGCAAGAGATATGGGAGTTAAAATGATATATTTATTCCGGTCTACAGTCACGACTGCTTGATTCATGCTTACCTGCATTCTGCTGTAGATCCAGGGCAGAAACCTTTTAACATTGGTGTAAACACCTGGTTTATTTTGTCGAGCACAACCAACTCCCCAGCTGGTGATGCCGACTACATACCAGCGATTGTCGTTTCTGTCTATTGTCTGACACACCAGAGGTCCACCACTGTCACCCTGTGATAATCAAGAAGGTTCTTTGTTATTTTAGTCAGACTGGATATTTTAAAATTCCCTATGTTCAACAGATAACTGCAAAACTCTCCCTTGGTATTGTAGGCTAGAAAACTTGTATCAAATATAGAAAAGTTAACACTTGCAAAAAGTGTAACATTACTGCAAATGACAAGACATTTTCCACGTAAAAACTTCTTACACATTATATTTATCTTTGTTTCTCAGTCCCTCCAGGATTTCGCAGGATGTTTTTATGATTGTTGCGGCCCAAAAAGCCTGAATTTGCGGAAGCTTTTTTAAAAAGTTGCAATAAAAGTTGCAATGTTTTAAGAGATTTTGTTGCACTAAAAGTTGTGGGAAGAATTACAAATTTTAAAACAGATGCTTTTTCCATAGCTTACGACAGTGATATTCTATATAACAATACAAGAAAAGTACAGGATTGTCAAAAAATTCCTATTAAACTGATTTGTAAATTAAGCAGAAACTTCTGCTATACAGAAAAACTATTTTTTGCAACAGTAAATACAGACTTTAACACAATTAAGTGAGAATGAAGTAGCTACTCATAAATTTGTCACAGAAATGACCAGCACTGTAGGCTACTCTTGCTGAGAACTTGAGGAGGAGCAATGTGGTTTTCGTCCTGGCTGTGGCACATCGGACCAGCTCTTTACCCTCGAGAATTCTCGTGGGTTCGTGGGAGTTTGCCCAACCAGTTTACATGTGTTTTGTGGACTTGGAGAAGGCATTCAACCGCGTCCCTTGTGTTTTTTTGAGGGGGATGCTTCAGGAGTATGGGGTCTTGTTGTTACGAGCTATTCGGTCTCTGTACGACCGTTGTGAGAGTTTGGTTCGTATTGCCAACACTCGGTCGGACTCATTCCCAGTGAGAGTTGGACTCTGCCAGGGCTGCCCTTTGTCACCAATCCTGTTCAGAATTTTTATGGACAGGATTTCTAGGCGCAGCCAGGGAATGGAGGGTGTCATGCTTGGTGACCACAGGATCTCATCTCTGTTGTTTGCAGATGATGTTGTCCTGTTGGCGTCATCCAGCAATGACCTACAGTTGTTGCTGAGACAGTTTGCCGCTGAGTGTGAAGCGGTTGGGATGAGAATCAGCACCTCCAAGTCCGAGTCCATGGTCCTCAGCCAGAAAAAGGGGGATTGTCCTCTCTGGGTTGGGGATGGGCTCCTGCCCCAAGTGGAGGAGTTTAAGTATCTTGGGGTCTTGTTCACGAGTGAGGGGAGAATGGAGCGAGAGATTGACAGACGGACCGGAGCAGCATCTGCAGTGATGCGGACGTTGTACCGGTCTGTTGTGGTGAAGAGGGAGCTGAGTTCTAAGGCAAAGCTGTTGATTTACCAGTCAATCTACGTTCCTACTATCACCTCTGGTTACGAGCCTTGGGTAATGACCGAAAGAACAAGATCGCAGATACAAGTGGCTGAAATGAGCTTTCTCCGTAGGATTGCTGGACTCACCCTTAGAGATCAGGTGAGGAGCACAGTCATCCGGGAGAGGCTCAGAGTAGAACCGCTGCTCCTCCACATTGAAAGGAGCCAGTTGAGGTGGTATGGGCATCTGATTAGGATGCCTCCTGGACGCCTCCCACTTGAGGTGTTTCGGGCACGTCCCACTGGGAGGAGACCCCGGGGCAGACCCAGGACTCGGTGGAGAGACTATGTCTCCCAGCTGGTCTGGGAACGCCTTGGTATCCTCTCTGAATTGCTGGAGCAGGTGGGTGGGGAGAGGGAAGTCTGGGCTTCTCTGCTTGAACTTGGACTTGTCACCGGTTCAATCCATGGACCAGCAGGATCAGGTCTGGGTGGGATAGATAACATAGCAGTGCTTGCCCCACCTTCCTTAATCCCACTGTGGTGCCCTTGATCAAGACCCTTAACCCCAACAGCTCCACTGGAGCTGCTCAGTAGCCACAGCTCACTGAGCAGCTTCCAGGTGTGAATGTGTGACTGTGAACACAGTGTCTTTGAAAAAGAGAGATTATGTCTCAATGGACCACCCCTGTGTAGATAAAAGTTAAATAAAAAAAATTAAAAAGTTAAATTGAAGATTACACAAATAATGTTCAAAACAGATAAGTTAATATAAACCATCTGTTGACAAACAATCACATGTAATAGAACAGTATAGTTTTGGAGCTCATTAAAAATTTACAAAACCATTTTTTCACACCAAAAGTTAAATGAACACAAAAGTAAATGCATATCTGTTTTTGGGATTATTTCATTAACAGTATGGGCAACAGTGTCGGCAAAAACATTGCTATTTACTATTATATTATATTACTACTATTACTGCATTACATTACTATCTTACTGAATTGCTATTATATCATTTAGCTGTAATGCTCTTGCACTATATACTTTTTTTTAACCCCATTTTAAAAATCTTATTTAAGATTGCTCTGAGTGCTATCACTTTGCTGCTGCAATACTGTATTTTCCCCGTTATGGGAATAATAAAGGTTTATCTTGTCTTATCTTATCGTATCTTATCTTATCAAACACTACCACACCATTTATGAAAAACTATGTATAGTGTGGAACAGACTAGACTTCTGTTTTTGTACTTTGTTTTTCTTTGGGCCAGCAGCAGCAGCAGTACATAGTCTCCACCCAATTAAAAGTTGTTTTTTTTTTCTTTTTTTCTTTTTAAAGTGAATGAAAGAAAATAACAAAGGCCAGCACCGTTTCAAAGTTCTGATTGGATCAGTGCATACCTCCATTAAGGCGCTATCTCCTTGCAGTGTTTTAGCAGGATTACACAAATACTGCTGGATGAATTTGGATGAAACTGTCACTAGAAGTGGCCCTTTGGCTACATATGAATCCACTAAATTTTGGAGGTGATTTATGAGCGCATACCTCCACCAAGACCCTATCTCACAATGTACAGACGGACAGAAGGATGGAGGGACAGTTGGATGGCACTATGGAGGGATGCTCGGATTGACAGATGGTTAGATTGACGGGCAGCCAGAGTGAGGGAGAGATGGAGCCTTGGTGGACATATGTGCTCTCTAATTGTCCTTTAGTTATTAATGTTGTCTTGTATTTATTCTTTGACAGGGACTGAAACCAAGTTGCTTTAAAAGTTGCCCACCTAATATTTCTGTCAGCCCATCCTATAATAGTGAGCTGAGACCAGCAGTTTAACATACAGTGCAAAACAAACTGGTTGCAATATGTACTTACATTTGAAAATAGGTACATTTATGTAAATTTATGTATACATTCTGTGCTTGCTAATGTCACAAATAAGAAACATTTAATTTAAAATGTAGGATATACAAATGTGGCAGAAAGGAAAGTTTGACTTTATCCTACTCGTTTTTAAACATTTCATTATTTATCTTGTGTTGTTTTGTTTCTCACTTTAAAAAAAATTGTAACATTTCTGTAATAAATCATTATCAGTGAATCAATGAAATAATTGTCTCACCTGACAGGAGTCTTTGCCTCCTTCAAGATGCCCGGCACAGAGCATGTTCTTGGTCACAAGACCACTATAAACACCACGTCTGTTACACACAGACCTGCTAATAATTTTTACATCCACATCCCTTAGATCCCTTGAGACACCTTTAGACAAACAAACAAAACAAAATACAGCAGTAAGTCACTAAATTTTCTTGCCATGCTTTGCGTGATCTCTATAAGAACACACATTTTTCCTATAGCATAGGGTCCTCTATGGGGAAATCAGGATTTGCTTGGCTGCCCACAGTGCTGATTCGGGGTCATATAGCCTTGCCCCCCTAGGCCAAGGGGTTACCTTTTAATTGCTTTTTGTTGTTGCCATAAGTTCTTAAATACTCATAGGGAAGGTTTGAGTATGTTGGTATATAATTACATCCTGTTCTGCATAGGTATATGAAGTATGCCCATATGCAATCCTATCTGTCACTGTCGGCACCTACACTACTGCATTGAACTTGCAACTATGAGTATTACTGCTCTAATTTTCTGTCTATGGGATTGCTGGGTTTCATCATTTACCTTTATTTGCACTATGGGAGGTCTGGGTCTATCTTTTGTTGCCACTTGCACTACGGGTAGCATTAGTGTACATAGACTGCTGCTGTTGTTTTTCCAGTCTTATTCCTTTTTCTTTTTTTGATATTGTGCACACCACTGAAGACAAAGAGAAATGCCATTTCAATTATCCTGTATGTCCTGTACATATAGTAGTATTGACAAATAAAATCTTTGAATCTTGAATATGCATTTGTATACAAGTTTATGTGTATGCATATATGTATACCATACCCATGCTCTCCACATGTTTACATGCATGTGCACAAGCACACATACAGTGGGGCAAAAAAGTATTTAGTCAGCCACCAATTGTGCAAGTTCTCCCACTTAAAAGATAAGAGAGGCCTCCAATTTTTATCATAGGTATACCTCAACTATGAGAGACAAAATGAGAAAAAAAAATCCAGAAAATCACATTGTCTGATTTTTAAAGAATTTATTTGCAAATTATGGTGGAAAATAAGTATTTGGTCACCTACAAACAAGCAAGATTTCTGGCTCTCACAGACCTGTAACTTCTTCTTTAAGAGGCGTCTCTGTCCTCCACTCGTTACCTGTATTAATGGCACCTGTTTGAACTCGTTATCAGTATAAAAGACACCTGTCCACAACCTCAAACAGTCAGACTCCAAACTCCACTATGGCCAAGACCAAAGAGCTGTCAAAGGACACCAGAAACAAAATTGTAGACCTGCACCAGGCTGGGAAGACTGAATCTGCAATAGGTAAGCAGCTTGGTGTTGAAAGGGTTAATGTATAGTTAGTGCCAGAATAATAATTCTGTAGGTGATCTCCCATTATGCTCTACACATATTCCATACAAATTCTGTTTGCATGCTTATGAACAAGTATGTTATGGTATATTGATAACAGGAATGAGACAAAGGTATAGAGCCCTCTCTGTCTTTTCTCTCTCTCTTTTAAGTCAGGTCTTTAACATTAGATACACACCCAAACCCAACACCCACGCACACTGTTGATAGCACATTCTAGAATGAAGAGGCGTGTTCAGTGGATGGCCTGTTCCCGCCATAGGTAGATTAGCCAATCAGATAGTCGCGTACAAGCCCATCCCATTGTACTGGCTCGCCCAACCCGAGGGGATAATTGTAACCTGCACCCGGAAGTCGGGGTTCAGTCTGACCAGCTCCAGAGGGAGCTGCGTCACGCTGCATCCAGCGCTGCTTGCTTTACATGTGACTTCTAAATAAATGTACCATCCTTTAAATTGAAGAAATCTCCGGTTTGTTCTTGGACCTTTCAATCAAAGAATCGGGTATTTTTCTAACAATTGGTGCCGGTGACCCGGATTGAATCACGTATTCCGAGACGAGCCTGAAAAAAACTACATCGGAAGGACCCTTTTTAGTCGACTGTGGCGACGCCTGAATGAAACAAAAAGGTAAGCAGAAAGCCTTTTTACGCAAATTTCTGCAGTTTGGCCATTCTAAATTTACAGTCGTCTGATTAAGGGGTATAGCCGATCTCGAAATTTATCATTTGGTTGGGAGTCGCATGTAAAGTTTAAAAAATAGTTTGAAAAGTTTAAATAATAGTTTGAAAAGTTAAAGGGAGTGCACGTGTTCTATTTTCAGTCTGAGATAGAACGGCCGCGGTCAATGGACATGTATGACGGGTGCATGGTCCGCCAAATTTTGAAACGTTTTGGATTCAGTCTGAGCCAAAATGACGAGACTTAGGATGCCAGGGTGACTAATAATCACCCAGGTTCGTCTCCCAAATGAAAAGAGCCAGGTTTTAGCAACCTGATGTCGGGGGGAGCCATGGAAGTGTTCGACCCGATGCCACTCTGGGAGTGAGGCCGTGGTCATTTAATTTGCTAAACACAAGACACCGCTTGTTCTCGTAGCCGAAAAGAGGCCACGAGAGAAAGTGTCCGCTGTGATTAGAGTTAATCACGGTACCGCTTGTGCATTGGGGGATCTGCCGAGACCTCAGCGAAAGTACCCTCTGTTTGACAAAAGATTAAATGGATCGGCGAGATTGTGGGTTGCAGTCTGTACCCAGAATTGATAAGACAATAGGAGGCAACGGCCGTGCCTGTCTTCCAAATTGAAATCCAGGGTTAGCCTGATTTCGGTTGCAGCAGTGAGTTTATATAAAGATACTCTTAATACGTTATAAGAACCTCAGACTACATCATGAGTGAGTAACGTAACAAGCAGCCGCAAGAATCTTTTTTCCACTTTTAGTGAGGGTCTGCTCATAAGTATAAAATAATAGCTTACAGAATTGCATAAGATTCTTTTATTCCAACAATAGTGAATGCATTCATAAGAATAGAACTGATTTCTGTAAAATTTTGTGTCCTTAGGGGATAAACGTGTGGGTTGGGAAATACCGGGAGCTGAGAATATTTAGTAAAATTTTTTCCCACAATGATTTAACTAATGGCGGGCTCCGGACCGCATGGTCAGAACAAAGGAATGGACCCACCACCGAGTGGAGGTGAAATTGGTAAAATAGGTTACTGAGGATTATTTGAGGTAACGGCATTAAAATGAAGCGCTAAATTAAAGTTGTAAAGCTGTGGTAGTGTGTGTATAGCTGGGATTAAGGAGGCAGTGTTCCATTTTTCTTAAACTTAAAAAAAAAAAAAAAAAAAAGCACATGGTTTGTGAACAATAGGCTCAGGGGCCATTTTGCACGTGTCCCATTTACTGTGCATGCGAGGGCGCCATTTTGAATCACCTTCAAGCTGTGGCACAGTGCCTCCATCGTGTGGCCAAATATAGTAAGTGCACTATTTCACGAAATTACTGCCAACAAAACTTAAAACCTTAAGAATAAATCTGGAACTTTATCTCTCTGGTTGAAAGGAAGGCTTTAAAAATTCCATGCATGGTGAAAAAACAAAGACCTCAGGGACCTGCTAAAATGCAGGTTTGCCCATAATGAGGCAAAGCATACCCGTTCGGCTTGGAGAGATGAAAGGTTTAACTTTAAATTAGGCAGAAGGAGGTTTACAATAAAACTGGAGAATAAGGAGATTTATTCCTCAACAAAACTAGGAAATCCTAGGTGGACACTATATAAAGGTGAGAGAATTTAAATGAAAAATTGCAGGTTGGTGCAGATAAGTAAAAATATAAATGAATTAAATTATAAATACAAAATAATTGAATAAATACAATAAACTAAAATGAATGAATGAAGTAAATGGGAGTTATTGTTGTGGAGATGAGAGTGGGCAGAATATGGAAAAGGAAATTTGTTTTTGAAGAAAATTGAAAACTGATGAAATGTTAAAGTTTTGTGCAGGACGCAAGACAAAAAAATTATGGAGAAACGATTGGAGGAAGAAAAAACGTAAGAATAAGAGACTTATGCTGCAACGGTGAGAACAAATGCAAAATAATCAATAAACATGATATAACAGAAAAGGACAAAGATACGCTGTTTAATAGCTTGTTTCTCTCCATTAAATTTGAGACAGTGTTGGCTGTGGACGACCCCTCTCCCAGCAGCTGCCTCCTCCTTCACGCCATCAGTGACCCCCCTCCTCCCTCCACTTCGCTGTCCCACTCCAGCAATCAAAGAAAGCAACACAATGGATCAAAAGAGGAACAATTGAGCACACCAGCAGAGTGAGTCCTCACACATCTGATATTGTATAGTATTCCAGCCGCTGAGGCTGGTAGAAAATTAAGGTTGTTGTTCTCTATTTGTGAAATGTGGGGTGATTCATCACTCGATTGATCAACCAGTTGAGACTGATTAACACCTATATGAAATGTCTCTAGCCTGTAAGCCCGGCTCCCTGGGGTCGGCGCTATCCTAGACAAGGGCTAGATGGTTGACAAAGGTCCCAATCACAGATCAAAAGAAAGGAAGGGAGAAATTTGCCAGATGGGTCAAACAAATGCAGGACAGAGGAATGTTCGAAGGATGTGAAAACAGCCCCCCCACCAGGGAGACCTAGCTATACAGTATTGTTGCCTTCCATATCAGAGATGTGCCAAGACCACATACTGAGCAGACACAATACATGACCAATCTTCAAAAAAGCCATACCCATGCCCCATCTAAGTTGACCTGTCAGTATCGGCTGCATGACCACAGGAGGTCAGAATAGTCAGAGGCCCCCATGGGACTAATACTTCCTATGTTAAGCAATTTGGCCACTGAGCTCAAACACCCACAAGGGCCCCCGAGGGGTCCCCCCAAATTAGCAACACAACAGGTATCCTTCCCTACAGGATGTTGAAAAAGAACCGGCTTTGATATTAAGCCGTTCTGTTTCAAGGGGGGAGAGGTCAAGATGAGAGGTCAAGACAGGAACAGATAGAAAAGTTACTAGTCCACTAAGGTTTGAAGGCTCCATTAAAGGAATAGAACAATGTATCAAGGAAGAGGAATCCAACGGGGTCAAATTAAACAATGGCTCCTCTGATTGCACAATTCAACATAAGTTATCCAAAAAGCGTGATGGCTGAAGCTGCAGCTTATATTGCTCACCCATGCTCCATCTAAGAAACATCTAATAAAACAAAGGCTAGCAACTAAGACCAAAATCTGAAAATTTCTTGACGCTTGAAAGGTCATTATTCCACAGAATATCAGGCAGTGGGAATTTTTGCTACAAGAAAACTAGCCACCTAGTGACCAAGAGAAATGAGGCAGGTTTAGGGCTCCTTAATATTTAAGGGCCAATACATATTTGGAGGTTCCCAGACCCTCCTAACTGTATTTTTTGCACATCTCTACAAATCTGGTGAAATCTAATAACATTGTTAAAGGCTTGCAATAGACATTTTAACTTAACATAAGATTTGAGCATGGAGGTGCAAAATATGATAAAAATGCTGATTTACAATCACAAGTTAAGACAAGGGTTGAAAATTTATGCAAAAAGGTATAAGGGTAAAGCTGCAAGGTTTGGAGGAAATTGCACAATTGAGGAAATTTGCCAAATATTACAAAATGTCACAAATTCCTGAAAAGGAACTTGCAAATTTACAAGGAAAAGATCTAAAATTTGTTAGGAGAAAATAACTATTGAGAGAAAAGGTTGCAAAGTTAGAAGGGAAGTGTTTAAATTTGAGAAAAGCTGTAAGCTTACATGAAAGCCACATTAAAATAAGATGAGCCTTTATTGGTCCCACAACGGGGAGATTCTAGGATTGCAATGGCACAGGGATAACAACACTTAGAACAATAATTTAAAAGATAAGAAAATAAGAGCAGTGAATATACATATGTACACATAAATATAAATACACGGTGCGGAGCATTACAGATTTCCTTACACTTTGTATGGAGATGGGGGATGGCAGCGTAACAAGGGTTATGGTTTTGGATCATCCAGAGATGAGTAAAAAGCATTATGGAAGACGATGAATTAAAACAAACACAACCAGAGTAGACTACAGAAACAAGAAGATAATTTGGGGTAAAAAACAGCAAACACTCGGCCGAATAGACTCAAGAATGAAGCATATACATACATATAGCTGTGTGCACACCAGCCCTATCCAAGGGATCATCATAGAGCACGCACAGAGCGGAGGTGGAGCATGAACAAGGCTTTAATGTCCTGTGCACATAGATCTGCAGCTCTGACACACACAAGACAACCAGTGTAGCTTGACAAACAAACCAGCGGTTCACACCCGCATGGTTTGTGTGTCACATGGTTAAGTCCTGATTTAAATGTTATTTAGAATTGTTTTGGAGGCTAATGAAAGCTCTATATTTTTGTATCTAAAATTGTTATAGTTTTGTAGGCATAGTGTTAGTTCATCTGGAGGTTATCTGTTCAGAAGAAAAAAGACAGAAGACTCCACCACACCAAGATACAGTTGACTCTGGTATACTTAAGTTTTCATAGTAATCAGCAGACGTCTTAGGTTAATACATTCCTTGAAAGGCAGATGTTCAGACCCAGCGGCATTATTTAATTCCAAAACAAATTCAAAAGGTCAGTAATTAAAAGGCATCCAAGGCCAGGGTATAAATCAAGAAATGAGTGTTGTCACAAAACAGAATTTTGAATGGAGCCATGTTGGTTTATTTATAAAGCTGACTTTTCAGAATGAAACCGATCACTTTTATGTGCAGGATCTTGTATGGAGCATTAGCTGTGGCCAGTAGTCAGTAGTGTGAACGACAGGACAGTGAACAGAAGGAAGTTCCAATACTGAAAGAGATTATAGATGTGAGATGTTTCATCAGCTAGTCCAGGGAAAGGTGAAGTCTTGTACACAGATGGATAGTGGTTGGAAAAGAATTGAGTGAGTGTTTCTGATGGGAAAAAGTACTTGGGGGAAGAGAAGAAGAACGGTGGATTTAGCAAGTGTAGAAAATATTTCTGATGTTGAGATGGAAATGGAAAAAGAAATTAAAGCAGAGCATGTCTAACCAAAGAAAATAAAGATCCACGTAAGATTTGCAGCTGTAGCTTTAAAAACCAACCAAACAGAAAACCAACAATAAATAAATTAAATTTTTTGGCTAAGAGTGTCAGGAAGAAGGCACAAATGCAGGCAACCATCTTAGATGTTTCCAAGTACTTAAAGCAGCAATGAGACATTAGGTGTCCATTCTTTCAGTGCATTTCCTTAATTGTGAATATTAACATTAGTTATGTTCCTCCCCAACAGAGGGTATGCATTTGATGTTACTCACCACATAATGGTGTGATATGTGATATATGATACATCATATTTCAGGAATATGACAGTGATGAGGAATGTGATTTTTCCTGATTCGGCGGTGGCCAAGCTGGGTCAGGGTAAACTACATTCACTCCACACTTTACCAAGGAACATATAAAATGAGGCATTCAAGAAAATTTAAATCAAATTCTAATTAGGCAAAACGTCCACCTTTCGCTTGACTGAAAGTGTGACACAACTTTTAATCATTTATTTAAATTCAACTGGACAAACTGATCTTATTTATCAATGCTGAAGCATATCAAAATGCACAGGGGTTATTTTGTTTTTCTTAATGAAATTTGTAAACTAGTTAAGCTGTGACTATTGAAACCTTATTGAACAGAACTCTTGGAAGACAAAGGTCCGCAAGGTTCAATTACAGTAGTGCAGATAGTATCTGTTGGCATGGTGGAGAGTTAATCTTATTATCCCATCTTGTATTAATTAGGAAAACTAAACGAAGACTTTGAAGCAGTTCCTTTCTTGACTCAATGTTGGAAATCTAGATAAGAAGGGAAAAGAAAATTTGGAGAAAAAACTGAACTTATTTATGGAATGGCTGACACAAGGGGAGCCTGAGGCTCCCCATGAATCTGTTTCTCTTATAAAAGGAGGCCAAGAGGACAAGGGGGGAGGACAGTGAGGAGGAGGAGGAGAGAGAGCACGCCCCACAATGGCCGCTGCTGGCAGGAGAGGCATCCACCTCCACCACTGAAAACTGGACTGCATACTTAAAGACTAGAACAGATAAGTGGACTCACTTCTACACGTATGCAGAAAATTAGCAAAAATTAAATTATTGCATGTAAAGTAAGAATTCTGGGTAATGACATACAGGACTCTGAGTCAGAAAAATAACGATCAAATTCTGCAAATGACAAGCTACCAGTAGAACACCTATCAGCATCTGTAAAAGTAGCATTGTACCCAATGTACTATAGGCAATTGAATGGATCTGATCCAAATTGTGAACTACCATCATTTGTAAATCCATCCTCTAGATTGGTCATAAAATTAGACTGATAAACAAGGAAATGTGTGGAAGCATCCATTGTCCTAATTGAAGAGGATAAGAGGCATTTCAACCAATGGGGGGTTCCACACATCCCGCTGGTTAGACCCAAACACATGGATTGGAAAATGTTGGACATATTGTCATCTCTAGTGCAGAATAGAGCCATCCATGGAAAACCAATACCTGACCTTAACATAGAATATTCTCCCAAAATAAAACCATAAGCATTGTCTCTTAACTGAGTAACCACAGCACAAAAGGCGGCACAAAGATGCCCAGAAATCTCCTATATGACCAATCTTAACATTAACAAATGAGGGGATGAGGAAAATTTGAAGCAAATTCCAAATTGGTTATGGTGAAAGGATAACTAGATGTAGATCTAATAAAAGGAGCAGAGTACGACACTATAGGCCATATATTCAGAAGCCCAGAGGGGCGTTAACAAATGCAATTTTCCACAGTGGGAGTCGTCAGCAAGTCTTAGACCAGCTGCTGGGTCGAGAGGAAGAGCTGAGGACCCCAAGACGAAAGATGATGACGAGGAAGACCATTCTGCCATCACAGATTATTTGTAAACACAGTGTGCTAATGATAATACATAAATCATACATAGCTCACCACACGGATGTAGGGGTGTGAGACTTATAGGGTTCTTGCGTTACTTATCTCCATCATGCTAATTACGGTTAGGTAATCTGAATAAGGGAGAAGGTTAGAAGCTCTGAATGCCTGAATACAACAATGCATGGATATGGATGTCTCCTAATGTTGAACAATATTGTTTACTACCTACCCACTGAACATATAGGTCCCATCACCCAACACACACACCACAACACAATCACCACATGCAGATTTCATATAGTCAACAATCACACACTCAAGGCTACTGGGAGATAACTTACAACAACACATAGATAACTACAGTTGTAGTGAATAAGGATAAAACTTTACAAGCTCCATGCATTGTGATGGCAACCCCTCAGACCATTATTGGTCCTGCCCCAGCTGAGCCCTTTGTGTCGACACTTGACCAAAGGTGTAGGGTAGAGGGAAAATGCACGCCGGAGAGCACCAGACCATCACGACGTGTGCCCGTGACATTGAAAAGGTCGTAGGGCGAGTGACTGTATGACTTCAGTCCCCAGAAGAAGAATGGACTGGTACCCGAGCGCATCCACCGCACCTCCAGCATCCAGGGTGGAGCCAGGAGCTCGAGCCTTACCAACACCAGCGTGTCCACCTCTTTCCAGCGACAGGGGGGTGGCATCCCTGGGACAGCATCACTGAACTGTTCACTGGCTGGACTGGATGTTACATACCCTCTGCTGCACCCACCAGACCGTCCTGTAGACCTCATGGGATGAGGTGTGCCTCTGAGAGCGGGGACACAGTTGTTTCGTTCCTGTGTCACCAAGATGGAACTGTGCTCCACAGCTGCAGATACGGGAAGCAGACACAGAGGAAGGTCAAACCTCTGTCGCAACCGTGTGATGAGTGCAGCTGAATGATGTGAGCCCTGGCAAGGGTCAACCGGTGGACAAAGGTTTTGTGGACCGATTCTATTCGACCCTGTGACCCCTACATGGTCCACTCCACTGGACAAAGAACAATGATCATTAGGAGACCTCGAGGAGGGTATAGGACCTGGTGACGGTTCACCTCTTAGACATCGCTGCACCGTGCTAAGGTGTCCACAGGGGGGGAGGCACGGGTAGCAGAACCAATGGTGCAAGCCTCTTGGGTTGACACACAATGCAGGGACCTGCCTTATTCACCATCTGTTAATTGCTAGAGTCTCTCACACCATACATGGTTGACATGATAAAATCATGTCAAAGGGGGGATTGAAAGGGTTAATGTATAGTTAGTGCCAGAATAATAATTCTGTAGGTGATCTCCCATTATGCTCTACACATATTCCATACAAATTCTGTTTGCATGCTTATGAACAAGTATGTTATGGTATATTGATAACAGGAATGAGACAAAGGTATAGAGCCCTCTCTGTCTTTTCTCTCTCTCTTTTAAGTCAGGTCTTTAACATTAGATACACACCCAAACCCAACACCCACGCACACTGTTGATAGCACATTCTAGAATGAAGAGGCGTGTTCAGTGGATGGCCTGTTCCCGCCATAGGTAGATTAGCCAATCAGATAGTCGCGTACAAGCCCATCCCATTGTACTGGCTCGCCCAACCCGAGGGGATAATTGTAACCTGCACCCGGAAGTCGGGGTTCAGTCTGACCAGCTCCAGAGGGAGCTGCGTCACGCTGCATCCAGCGCTGCTTGCTTTACATGTGACTTCTAAATAAATGTACCATCCTTTAAATTGAAGAAATCTCCGGTTTGTTCTTGGACCTTTCAATCAAAGAATCGGGTATTTTTCTAACAGTGTGAAGAAATCAACTGTGGGAGCAATTATTAGAAAATGGAGGACATACAAGACCACTGATAATCTCCCTCGATCTGGGGCTCCACGCAAGATCTCTCCCCGTGGGGTCAAAATGATCACGAGAACGGTGAGCAAAAATCCCAGAACCACACGGGGGGGACCTAGTGAATGACCTGCAGAGAGCTGTGACAAAAGTAACAAAGGCTACCATCAGTAACACACTATGCCACCAGGGACTCAAATCCTGCAGTGCCAGACGTGTCCCCCTGCTTAATCCAGTACATGTCCAGGCCTGTCTGAAGTTTGCTAGAGAGCATTTGGATGATCCAGAAGAGGATTGGGAGAATGTCATATGGTCAGATGAAACCAAAATAGAACTTTTAGGTAAAAACTCAACTTGTCGTGTTTGGAGGAGAAAGGATGCTGAGTTGCATCCAAAGAACACCATACCTACTGTGAAGCATGGGGGTGGAAACATCATACTTTGGGGCTGTTTTTCTGCAAAGGGACCAGGACGATTGATCTGAGTAAAGGAAATAATGAATGGGGCCGTGTATCGTGAGATTTTGAGTGAAAACCTCCTTCCATCAGCAAGGGCATTGAAGATGAAACGTGGCTGGGTCTTTCAGCATGACAATGATCCCAAACACACCGCCCGGGCAACGAAGGAGTGGCTTCGTAAGAAGCATTTCAAGGTCCTGGAGTGGTGTAGCCAGTCTCCAGATCTCAACCCCATAGAAAATCTTTGGAGGGAGTTGAAAGTCCGTGTTGCCCAGCGACAGCCCCAAAACATCACTGCTCTAGAGGAGATCTGCATGGAGGAATGGGCCAAAATACCAGCAACAGTGTGTGAAAACCCTGTGAAGACTTACAGAAAACGTTTGACCTCTGTCATTGCCAACAAAGGGTATATAACAAAGTATTGAGATGAACTTTTGTTATTGACCAAATACTTATTTTCCACCATAATTTGCAAATAAATTCTTTAAAAATCAGACAATGTGATTTTCTGGATTTTTTTTTTCTCATTTTGTCTCTCATAGTTGAGGTACTGTATACCTATGATGAAAACTGGAGACCTCTCTCATCTTTTACAGTGGGAGAACTTGCACAATTGGTGGCTGACTAAATACATTTTTGCCCCACTGTATACACATACTGTACATATGTTTTTGTTTTTTGTTTTTTTGCTGTTGTAATTGTTCTAACATTTTATCCACCTAGCAATGCAGTCTACTATGTGTTTCACCTGACACTGTTGAAGATTAAATATAAATATATTATTTTAGAAATAAAAATAATAATCACAATGGCAGGCATAATAAACCTCCTTTAATGGAAATGATTATTTGTATTCAGCTATGGTGGCCCCATGCTGAGCAAGGAGCTGTAATTACAAACTGAACTGGAAAGAAAGAGAGAGAGAGAGAAAAAGAAAATGTGTATCTGGAGCCACTTTATGGTATCGCCATCCTCACTCAAAAAAATAATTCACTACATTTACTTAACCCAGTTATGTCAACAATTTCCACATAAGGTAGTTAGGTTATTTCAACATAAACTGGTTAAACTGGAATTAATTAATAAGTCATCATCCAGCCAACTAAACTAAGTAGAATAAATTCAACATAGTGGCTTTTCTTCTGCTTAAGTTTCGTTTTTAGTGTGAACATAAAGCTGTTACATGATACTGACTTAACTAACAAAAGCGTGACAGCTACTTGATTTTGGTTTACATAGCCACTTTTCAAAGATTCAAAGATTTTTATTTGTCAGTACTTCTATACGTACAAGACATACAGGAGAATTGAAATGCTGTTTCTCTCTCCCTTAGTGGTGTGTGCAATATATAAGAAAAGAAGGAATAAGGATGAAAAACAACAGCAGTCTATGTACAGTAACGCTACCCGTAGTGCAAATAAAGATAAAAGATAAAACCCAGCAATCCTATATATAGAAAAAGTAGAGCTGTAATACCCATAATTGAAAGTTCACTGTGGTAGTGTAGGTGCAGACATTGACAGATAGGACTGCACATGATCAGTATTGCAATAACAGGCAGCAGCAGATATAGCATTTGTGCAAATGGCTGCAGTAAAGTGAAGAGACATACAGCAGTGGATGTAATTACTGTTGGTGTGTCAAGTCTTTCTGTGCAAACAACTGAGGCAATTATTGTGTGGGTGAGTGTGTTACAGTCCAGGGGTGGGGGAGGGGGTGGGGGGGTTGCAGAATTCAGGGTCCTGGTGAACAAAGCTGTTTAGCAGTCTTGTGGAGTGGGCCCGAAGGCTCCGGTACCTTTTCCCCAAGAGCAGAGGGCTGAAGAGGGAGTGTGAGGGGTGGGAGGTGTCACTTGCAATGTTGACGGCTCTGCGGGTCAGGCACATGTGGTAGATGTCCGGGGGGGGGGGTGCAGAGGGGCACCGATGATCTTGCTGATTGCTCTCACTGTGCGTTGTAGTCTCTGATAGTTTAAGTAACTTTAGCAGGACAAAATCAACTCGATTTCTGCCAGCAAATTTTCACACAATATACATAGTTCAGTAAATTAAATTCACAGTACTTTGGTTCTGTCAAAATGTTCAATATTGTGGTAATCTTGAGCTGAGTATCAGTAATGATGGGTGCAGGAGATAGATTTAACAAGGCTTTGCTCTTTATTAGAATCACAGCTTAACACTATGACCCTCAATGCCTAATATGGTGGTGGTAGTGAGGGGGGGGAGTCATTAACTGCAACAGCTGTCTCACTGACCGTGCCAACAGATAGCGTGGGTGTATTAATTAAAATGAGCATTGATGCATTAATTTAATTCAACAATACATTAAGTTCACTTTTTTTGAGTGCAGAAGCGTGAGACCATCCATTCAATTGTAATGAAAGTATTTTCTGCATTCTTTAAAATATGTCAGAATAGTACACTGTGGCGGTTCGTTTTAACCCCACAACAGATTAAGGACACTCAGCCCTCTTTTCTCTGTTTTTCTGCTGCACTACTGAGAAGCAATGTGCCATTCATGTATTTGTGATGCAAACATGCATGTGTTGTGATGTAATGCGCCATTCTGTATAGTGTGCATATGGCTTGTCCTTACTGTGCTTTTTCTGAGCATCTTAGACGTGCTTTGGTGTATTAATGTCTACAGGTAGACGAGTTTCTTCTGTCTCACCTATGTGATGTTAATTGATGCCTTTCATCCTTTGTACTCATGCGTCCTGTCCTTACTGTGACCTAGCGACTCAGATCAATATGTAGATGTGCTTGTTAGCCTCTTTGTCCGCACCTGAGCAAGGTCTAGCTAATCTGCCCTTGGTCTCACAAATGCAAATACCTCCTGCCTGTTCTGTTGTCCCTTTGATCATTCTAAACGGTGGGGTATGTCCTTTTGATGTATTGTTATGGTCAAGTATATAAGATGCAACTCTGTAACGCAAACTCTCTTACTCTCTCACTCTGATCCTGCAACAGGTGGACACACTGTGTCCGCCTCTCCTTCTCTGAGAGCTTAGGGATCCCGCTCCGGGCTGCTCCACTATGCACCGGAGAGGGGATCCCGTGAAGGCGACATGATTAATAAAACCTGCTTAAAACCACAGCACTGCTGCTTATTTTTTCATGCCGCTTCACTGGTGACCCCTCGAACACGCACACGTTTTGTGCGAATGCAACCTTCCGAGCTGGACAGCCGCACAGCTGCGTTGGCGACCCCTTGAAGACGCAGCCTTCTGTTTTGGATGACCACGCTGGACCGGCCGCTCTCACAGAGAGCGCACGCACCTCGTCCTCTCTCCACGACGGCAACCTCCAGGGCCGACGGGGAGCGCAGCACGTGGAACTGAACGCACCATGGCCGCACGAGCAACAACGATCGTCTCCTCCCTCTCACCGCTCCAACGCAGCTGCACAAGCCCGGGGCACAAAGATCGTCTATTGCCTCGCACCGCTCCAACGCGTCTCCACGAGCCCGAGGGACGGAGATCGTCTACTTCCTCACACCGCTCCAACGCAGCTGCATGAGCCTGAGGAACATAAGATCGTCTATTCCCTCCCGCCGCTCCAACGCATCTGCACGGGCCTGAGGGACTAAAGATCGTCTATTTCCTCTCACTGCTCCAACGCACCATGGCCAATCTACAGCCACAGCTCAACCTGGATTTTACCGGCGCCGTCTGCGCCGTTCTCCACCAAGTTTCTGCACCCTGACTCGCCACTCCAGCGGCCCACCCACGCACTGAACCTCTGCGCACGCATCGGGGAGTTACAAGGACGGCGCATCACGCACGGGACAAGTAATGGCTCCACAGACTGCCTTCCTCCTTCGCCGCTGCCTTTCAGGGCTGCTCGCTCACCTGAGGCACGCATGCAGCATACTGGAAGGATTTGTTAACAGTCTCAGCCACGCCACAGACCGCCATCGTCCTCCGCCGCTGCCCACAGAACCTTCAGGGTTGCTCGTTCACCTGAAGCAAGCACGCAGCTCGCCACTGGATTTTTTAATGGTCTTAGCCACGGCACAACGGGATTTCAGCCGTCAGCTGTTCCCGGGAGCTTTGGGGTTGCTTCAGCACCCAAAGCCAACAGTCCCTATGTTTTGTTTACTTTTTTTCTTACAGCCGCCCCTGCTTTTCTTCATGGCCACGAGAGGAGTCAGAGACTAGTTTTTCTTCTTGTGATCTCCGCACGTGCAACGGGACAACCCCTCGACGTCACGGAGCAGCAAGCAATTTTTGCGCGGCTCAGGACGATTTCACAGCTCCTGCCGGCACTTACTACCCCTCCCCTCCCTCCCCCTCCGCCTGCAGCGAGCTTCTCCCACAGCTCGCTCACACAGATGGATTATCGAGGTCGCGGCCCCCTGCCGCGTCCTCTGGGGGGGAGCGTGTGGCGGTTCGTTTTAACCCCACAACAGATTAAGGACACTCAGCCCTCTTTTCTCTGTTTTTCTGCTGCACTACTGAGAAGCAATGTGCCATTCATGTATTTGTGATGCAAACATGCATGTGTTGTGATGTAATGCGCCATTCTGTATAGTGTGCATATGGCTTGTCCTTACTGTGCTTTTTCTGAGCATCTTAGACGTGCTTTGGTGTATTAATGTCTACAGGTAGACGAGTTTCTTCTGTCTCACCTATGTGATGTTAATTGATGCCTTTCATCCTTTGTACTCATGCGTCCTGTCCTTACTGTGACCTAGCGACTCAGATCAATATGTAGATGTGCTTGTTAGCCTCTTTGTCCGCACCTGAGCAAGGTCTAGCTAATCTGCCCTTGGTCTCACAAATGCAAATACCTCCTGCCTGTTCTGTTGTCCCTTTGATCATTCTAAACGGTGGGGTATGTCCTTTTGATGTATTGTTATGGTCAAGTATATAAGATGCAACTCTGTAACGCAAACTCTCTTACTCTCTCACTCTGATCCTGCAACAGGTGGACACACTGTGTCCGCCTCTCCTTCTCTGAGAGCTTAGGGATCCCGCTCCGGGCTGCTCCACTATGCACCGGAGAGGGGATCCCGTGAAGGCGACATGATTAATAAAACCTGCTTAAAACCACAGCACTGCTGCTTATTTTTTCATGCCGTTTCAACACTGAAATAGAGTTGCACTGCCACAGCAAAAGTAGCTTAGTGTTTTGTTTTTCATCCTCCTGTTTATCTGATTGATCAGGTTCCATCCGTGGGTTGATTGTTTGAGAACTATCTTTCTGCCTATAAAAATAAGCACATTTTGCTCACTTGGTCAGTATACTGAAAAAAGACATTAGTCTCCTTTTAATATTTCATGTTTGCTTAGATGGACTGAACTTTATTCTCTTACGATCAATCTGCCTTACAAAAAAAAAAAAAAAAATCCCAATCTAAAACTCGAATAAATCTGCCTGACTGATGTCACATTCCTCTGGTGTTTCTCAGATCTGTTTGCTAGTGCAAAATGTAGATCCTTCCTCTTGACAGAGTGAGCCACTTTGGGTATCATATGTCCAGTCCATTTATTGATCAGGCTCTCTGGCTAAATTACAGTTATCTCCAAAGCAAATAGTTATCAAAATTATTATTTAATTCAAGTAATTCCCTATTTTTCACCTGGCTCTCTCTTTATCTGTTGCCTAACAAGAGGCCCACAGTATGGTTTGAGAACCACAATTTAAACGTTATGTTAATATGAATCATTTCAGTATTTCTTTCTCTTCCAGTATTCAACATCAACCCCGGCGCCACACGAGTAGGCTGCCTTTTGCAACAGCGGCTCGATTCCGAGTCTTTTTCCCTTCCTCTCTCTTTTGATCCGTCTTTTTTTCACTCCACTTGTATCATGGACACACAGATCGTCCCAAATGTCTCCTGAGCCAGTGGACGGAGCCACTGTTTATAGCAGGATACGATACAGCAGGGAAGAGCTGCTAGCATTCAACCGCCACCCGGTCCCATTGGAAAAACTCGACATACCGAGAGAACTGAGGCGAAAACGCCGCGGCTGCCGGGCTGGAGTAAGGCGGAGGACAAAAAATATAAGGTACAGACCCTCCCTTCCATCTGTTGTCATGGGAAATGTACGCTCTATACTGGGAAAGGTAGATGAGCTAGCGGCTATCTGCCGTTATGATAGCACATATCGGGAGTGCTCTCTCCTTTTGTTTTCTGAGACGTGGCTAACTGAACTAGCAACAGATGCTAACATTGAGCTGGAGGGTTTCCACATGATACGGGCTGACCGAACACCAGACAGTGGCAAAGCAAGGGGCGGTGGAGTGACAATGTATGTTAACAACAACTGGTGCAGACCGGGACATATCACTGTTAAACATCGACACTGCAGCAAAGACATTGAGTTGCTAGCTGTTAGCATGCGGCCTACATATCTCCCGAGAGAACACTCACACGTGATCTGCATTGTTGTTTATGCAAATCCGACGGCGAACGCTGGGACAGCGCGTGACGTCATCCATTCAGTAACCAGCAGGCTGCAGACAGAACACCCAGATGCTCTTCTCCTCATCTCAGGCAATTTCAACCATGTTTCACTGTCTCCCATTCTACCCACGTTCACCCAGTATGTCACATGCCACACTAGAGACAATAAAACACTGGACTTATTCTACGCAAACACTAAGGAGGCGTACACCTCATCACAACTCCCCCCACTCGGGAGATCGGATCACAACTTGGTTCATCTCCGGCCGGTGTACAAACCCCTAGTGCACAGACAACCTCTGGCCAGGCGCACAGTGGAGTTATGGTCTGAGGAGACAATGGACACTCTAAAAGGCTGTTTTGAAGCCACCGCCTGGAAGCAGCTCTGCGATCCACATGGTGAGGACATCGATGGCCTCACTCACACCTTCACAGACTACCTCAGCTTCTGTGTGGACAAATCCGTTCCCACCAAGACCATACGGTGTTGCTCAAACAACAAACCCTGGATCAACCCTGAGATAAAAACACTTCTGAGAGAGAAGAAGAGGATCTTCAGGTCGGGGAACAGGGAGATGTTGAAGTCCGTACAGAGGGAGCTGAGGAGAAAGATCAGAGAAGGCAAGGACAGCTTCAGGAAGAAGATGGAGGACAAGTTGCAACAGAGCGACATCAGCGGGGTCTGGAGAAACCTCAAAACCATCTCTGGGCTCCAGAATACCTCCCCCCAGGCCACGGGGGGCAGGGAGTGGGCGAACAACCTGAATCTGTTTTTCAATAGGTTTGACCAACCGCCCTCCCCCCTGACTGCACAACAACCACTGCTGCCTCTAAAGAAATCAAGTCCTGCTGCCCACTCCCCACTCCACCAACACCCCCCCACTCCCAACACACAGCCCCCCATCCTGACCCTGACCAGGACCCAGGTGAGGACGGAGCTGAGGAAGATCAAGGCGAGGAAGGCGTCGGGACCGGACGGCATCAGCGCAAAGCTCCTCAAGTCCTGTGCAGACCAGCTGTGTGGGATTGTGACGTACATCTTCAACCTGAGCCTGAAGCTGGGGAGGGTACCACAGCTGTGGAAAACATCTTGTGTGGTACCTGTACCAAAAACTTCCCACCCCAAAGACCTGAACAGCTACAGACCGGTGGCCTTGACGTCCCACTTGATGAAGACCCTGGAGAGACTGCTCCTTGCTCACCTCTGCCCCCTGGTGGAACCAGCGATGGATCCACTCCAGTTCGCCTACCAGCATGGCATTGGGGTGGAGGATGCGGTGATCTTCCTCCTTCACCGTTCTCTGTCCCACCTGGAGAAGCCCGGGAATATGGTGAGGATCATGTTCTTTGACTTCTCCAGTGCTTTCAACACCATCCAACCGATGATCCTGAAGGACAAGCTGCTGCGCGCAGGGGTGGACCAGCACCTGTCATCATGGATCCTGGACTACCTCACCAACCGGCCTCAGTTTGTGAGAACCCGGGACTGTGTGTCCGACACGATCATCGGTAGCACGGGGGCCCCCCAGAGAACGGTGCTGGCTCCCTTCCTGTTCACTCTTTATACTGCGGACTTCTCACACAACACAACACACTGCCATCTACAGAAGTTCTCTGATGACTCTGCGATCGTTTGCCTCATCTCCAATGGAGATGAAGCTGAGTACAGAGGGCTTATCCAGGACTTCGTGGACTGGTGCCATCGGAACTGCCTCCAGATCAACGCGAGGAAAACTAAGGAGCTGGTGGTGGACTGCCGCAGGCATGGACAGCCCCTCACAGCACCAGTAAATATACAGGGAACAGACATCGAGATGGTGACATCCTATAAGTACCTGGGTGTTCATCTGAACAATAAACTAGACTGGTCACACAATACTGACGCACTCTACAAGAAGGGACAGCGCAGGCTGTTCCTGCTGAGGAGACTCAGGTCTTTTGGTGTACAAGGGGCGCTGCTGAAGACATTCTATGACACGGTGGTGGCATCAGCCATCACTTTTGGAGTGGTCTGCTGGGGCAGTGGCATTACTGCAGCCGATAGGAAGAGACTGAACAAACTGATTAAGAAAGCTAGCTCTGTCCTGGGGCAGCGCCTTGATCCGGTGGAGGAGATAGGAGAGAGAAGGACGGTGGCTAAACTGTCATCTCTGCTGGAGTCCGAGTTCCACCCTATGCAGGACATACTGAATGCACTGAGGAGCTCATTTAGCAGCAGACTACATCATCCCAGGTGCACAACCGAGAGGTTTCGTAGGTCCTTCCTACCAATGGCTGTCAGACTGTACAACCTAAGCAGGGCTGCTCGCAGAGATAGCAAAAAGACGTAACAAACTAATAGTTTTTTGAATGCAAAAGATGCAACAGACTTACACAATGGTCCCCTCCGGCATACAACTAGGAAAATACCGGCCACTATGGAGGGTGAGAATATGTATGGCACATAATCATACCATGTAGGATAACTAAGTAGACGGTTATGCTGTTTCATCCCATCTAGCAACAATGCTCTGCACTGTGTGTGTTTATATATTTACATATTTATTACATACTTCTTTTGACAACTCCTTCTTTTGATGTCTGTCTTGATGAGTTTACTCCAATTGACCTTTGTGAGTTAGACAAAATAGTTTCCTCATCCAAACCTTCAACTTGTCTTTTAGACCCTATTCCTACTAGGTTATTTAAAGAAGTCTTCCCACTTATTGGTAGCTTTATTCTTCATATAATCAATTCTTCATTAACTTTAGGCCATGTACCGCAGGCTTTTAAAACAGCTGTAATTAAACCCTTACTCAAAAAGCCAACGCTAGATCCAGGAGCTTTAGCTAACTATAGACCAATCTCTAATCTCCCTTTCATTTCAAAAATCTTAGAAAGAGTTGTTGCTACGCAATTATTCGACCACCTGCAGGGAAATGGTTTACTTGAAGAGTTTCAATCTGGGTTTAGAATCCATCATAGTACTGAAACAGCCTTAGCGAAGGTCACTAACGACCTCCTCATTGCATCTGATAATGGACTAGTTTCTGTACTTGTCCTTTTAGACCTTAGTGCAGCTTTTGATACTATCGATCATAATATTCTACTTGATAGATTAGAACACTATGTTGGACTTAATGGAACTTCGTTGCAGTGGTTTAGATCCTATTTATCTGATAGGTTCCAGTTTGTTCATGTAAATAATGAGTTTTCTTTCAACTCAAAGCTTAGTCATGGAGTTCCACAGGGATCTGTGCTAGGCCCTACTCGTTTTAGTTTATATATGCTTCCATTAGGCAACATTATTAGAAAGCACTGTATACATTTTCATTGTTATGCAGATGACACACAATTATACCTGTCAATGAAGCCAGATGATAGTAATCAATTAGCCAAGTTAGAAGCCTGTCTTAAGGAAATCAAAGCTTGGATGACTTGTAATTTCCTGCTATTAAATTCAGATAAGACTGAAGTCATTCTTGTTGGTCCAAAAAACCTTAGAAATTCCTTTCCAAATCAAACTTTCAGTTTGGATGCAGTTACTCTTTCTCTTAATAGCTCTGTGAGGAACCTTGGAGTTATTTTTGATCAGGATTTGTCCTTCAATTCACATATTAAATTTGTTTCTAAGACTGCCTTCTATCATTTGCGTAATATTGCCAAGATTAGGAGCATCTTGTCTCAGAGTGATGCTGAGAAACTGATCCACGCTTTTGTTAGCTCGAGATTAGATTATTGTAATTCTTTATTATCAGACTGTCCTAAAACATCTTTAAAAAGTCTTCAGCTGATCCAAAATGCTGCAGCAAGAGTTTTAACAGGTACTAGAAAGAGAGATCATATCTCTCCGGTTCTGGCCTCCCTTCATTGGCTTCCCATAGAGTTTAGAATTAAGTTTAAAATCCTTCTTCTTACTTACAAAGCTCTAAACAATCAGGCTCCTTTTTATTTAAAAGATCTGATACTACCGTATTATCCTAACAGAGCACTACGCTCCCAAAATGCAGGACTACTTGTAATACCTAGAATCTCCAAAAGTACAATGGGAGGCAGAGCCTTCAGTTATCAAGCTCCTCTCCTGTGGAATCAGCTGCCAATCTGGATTCGGGAGTCAGACTCGATCTCTGTTTTTAAGATTAGGGTTAAAACCTACCTTTTTGATATAGCCTACAATTAGGGAGGGATCATGTGTTTCTGAACCCTCCCTTAGTTATGCTGCTAATAGGTTTAGTCAGCCGGGGGACCTCCAGTAATGCACTGGGCCTCACTCCTTTCCTCACTCTCTATGAAATATTTTTTTTTGCTGGTCATTAACATTTGTTTGTTCTCTCCCATAGATTGAGTCCCCATCGTGCTGTTTGCTCTCTACATGTCTGTTCTTTTCATCTTCTCTGTCCCCTCACCCCCCAGCCAGTCGCAGCAGATGACTGCCCCTCCCTGAGCCTGGTTCTGCTGGAGGTTTCTTCCTGTTAAAAGGGAGTTTTTCCTCTCCACCGTCGCCAAGTGCTTGCTCACAGGGGATCACCTGATTGCTGGGGTCTTTCTGCAACTGTGGGGGTTTCCCCCTACAGTTGATAGTGCTATGAGATGACTGTTGTTGTGAAATGGCGCTATATAAATAAAGTTGAATTGAATATTTATTCCATCTAGCTTCAATGCTCCGCACTGGGTGTGTTTATATTTATATATCTATATATTTATTCCATCTAGCTACAATGCTCCGCACTGTGTTTTTATATATCTACATATTATTCCATCTAGCTACATTGCTCTGCACTGTGTGTGTTTATATACTTACATATTTATTCCACCTAGCTGCAATGCTCCGTACTGTGGGTGTTTATATATTTACATATTTATTCCATCTAACTACAATGTTCCGCACTGTGTGTTTATATATTCATATATTTATTCCATCTAGCTACAATGCTCTGCACTGTGTGTCTGTGTGTGTGTATATATATATTTTATAGTAATATGTACATATGTATATTAGCTGCTCTTGCTTGCTTGTTTTTTTTTTGCCTTCTGATTGTTGCTCTGAGTGTTGCTATCCCAGTGCTGTTGCAATCCTGGAATTTCCCCGTTGTGGGACTAATAAAGGCTTATCTTATCTTATCTTAAAATGACTCAGACCTATAAGAAGAAAATTCATATAAGCATGATATAGATCTAAAATTAAATTCAAAAGCTACACTTAAAACAAAAATAACAACCTCATAAAAGAATATCACATAAGCATGTAATTTGCTACAGTAATCCTGATGACTTTCAATTTATACTTACGTGATGCTTCAGCAGTGGCACCGAAACCTGAGGTCCAGCACTGAGTTCCAGCTGTAAACTGGTGAGCGTACGTTGGCAGACAAACTGGCTGAACTTTATCTGGATGACACAAAAAGGTGTATTTAATGCTGGCAAACACATCAGCTGCTTTGTGTGGTTGAAGATTTAATGTTACAGTTTCCTAATTAAACAGGGCAAATCAGATGGACAGCTTGAATATGGATATTTTTAATCACATTTATTTTAATTGCTTCCTTAATATACATGTTCTCCCTGTAGCGGACTTGAGCCAGATTGAACTCTTAAATTCACTTCCTCCATGAACTGTTATTAAGACTGTAACTATGTGCAAGACTCATCATCCCACAGGATCCAAACAATGTTAATGGGTGCCATTCTGTGCCCCCCCCCCCCCCAAAAAAAACAACCCCAAATCTTTTTACACGTTTGTGTCAAGAGAACACAAGAAGAACATCTGCAATGAAACTGTACAAAGTGGATATGCTAAAGTGCAAGAGTTAAGGTGCTACAAAACAAAACATTCAAATGTTGGTTTGCCTGTTACCAACATAACTCAAAAAATTATGAATGGATTTTGATGAGATTTCCAGGAAAGTTGTGTAGTGGCACGGGGCACAGATTAGATTTTGGTGATGATCTGAGAGTGCATACCTCCACCAAGGGCTTTGTTTTTATTTGTGCAGCAAGATTACACAAAAACTATTGGATGGATTTGGATGAAATTTTCACCAGAGGTGGTTCTTGAGCTGCAGACGAACCCATTACATTTTGGTGATGATCTAAGAATGCATACCGCCACCAAGGCTCTTATCTTCTCACAGAGTGTTAGCAAGAATACTCCGAAATTACTGGATGGATTTGGATGAAATTTTCACCAGATGTGCTTCTTGGGCTAGAGAGGCGCCCATTACATTTTGGTGAGGATCCAAGAATGCATACCTCTGCCAAGGTTCTTATCTTCTCACAGGGCGTTACCAACAATACTCCAAAACTAATGGACAGACTTTGATGCAATTTTCACCACAAGTGGCTCTAGGCCTACACACAAACCCATTACATTTTGGATGTGATCCATGAGAGACTGAGGGAGCCTTGTCAGAGGTGTGCGTTTTTTGAGTGCTTTTCTAGTTCTGTTTGCATTACTTGTTTATCATAAAATGTCCGTGCATCCTCATAACTAGACAAAAATCATTTAGAGATGTTTGTAGACAGTATCAGTGTCAGTCCATAATGTACTGTGATGTAAAGATGTTAGAGTGTGTGATGATGACAGTAGGACCAATAAGAGTCAGTGGTTGGATGTGAAAAATTGTTTATATGGATGGAGTTATAAAAATGTATTATTGTATGTTTTAGTTCTTATCAATGTTTTTGGGTTCTTATCAATGTTATTAATGTCTGTTTTAGTTTTTAGCAATGCTTGGTTTTAGTTTTTTAATTAATGTTTGGTTTTATTTTTTTTTTTATCAACGCTTACTTGTAGTTTTAGCAAATGTCTGCTTTTATTAATGCTAACACTGTCATGGCGGCCTCTTGGCCGTCATCTGTCTCATCAGTCCCAGCTGCGCACAGACCAACAGGTGCCAATCAGCGGCTGTTAAAAGCCAGTGTTGCTGACAGCCCGGCACGGAGTCGTCTGTCGTCCTCATCGGAGCATGAGCCAGAACTTCGTTCCCAAGTTCAGCCAAGAACGTCTCGTCAGGAACTGCCACGTAAGAGAACCATCTGCTATTCTACCCCTTGTCTTTACCCCTGTGCACAGGTGGACCTCCCTGGCGGCGGACCAACTTCCCCAGCCGACGGGGCGTTGCCACCTCAACCACGTAGCTCCTCGCTACCACCGCAGCTACGGGTACGTCTAACACCACAGCTACCGGAACTGTTATTGTTTCAGCTACAGGAGCTGTCATCGTCACGGTCACTGGAATCACCACCATCTCCACTACAAGAACTACCATCTTCACAGCAACAGGTGTATTCACCACCACAGCCACGAGCACATTCACCACCACGCTGCACGGCCGCTGGAAGTCAGCAGGACGTTACCTGTGGAACGCCCAAGTAAGCCTCACCATCCACAATTACTCGCTAGTGCTGAACAGCTGTAATTGTATCTGCTTGTGTGTTACAGGGTTGCCAGGTCACCATCCGGACTGCTCAGTTCCAGCGACCAAACTTCCATACTTGCACTCACTCACGCACTACACTCTCTCACATTACAATAAAGGAATTATTGTCAATATCTACTCGTGTCAGTGTCTGTCTCCTGGGTCCAGAACATGTCAAACACCAGCCTGCCCAGGGACTACAGGTGGAAATTAGCACTAGTGCTATAACCTGGTACAATACATCTTTCCTCTTTAAGGTCAATGTATATTGTGCATGTCCCTGCATAAATAAATAAAAGAAAGTCATGTGCTTCGGTGTGTCTAGCCTTTTGTGATACTGTAATTGGGTGCTTCTGGGCATTCTTTCTGAACAAGTCTCTGCCTCCCTTCTCATTCATGATTCTCCTCAGTGGGTCATGTGACCAGAAGGACAAAGAAAACCTGTGTAGACGACCTTAGAATTCTTCTTTTTCTGAACTTTTCATTTTAAAATTTTCCCCTAAAGTTTGCCATTTCTTTAGAAGCAGTTCAACCAGTTTGTTAGATCTTTTAATTTTCCTCTTTTTAAAGCATCTCCAGTTTTGTTTTTCTTAACTTTAATTTTCCTCTAAACTCAAGCGTACCTCCACACGTTAGCATGCTCATTTTATAACTTAAATGCATCCTCCAGCTGTCTTCTCAACCCAAAACTCCATTTGAGAGAGAGGGCCTGTGGCCACCATTGTCCTTCACTCCCCTAAGACGATTCTTGCCACAGACCTCAACCAGGCCCAGCCTTTGAGAAGGTTTTTGGTCACAATCTCCACGGAGCAGACCCACAAGTAGAACTCTGAGGACAGAGCGCTACCTTTTCTGGAGCAGGCCACCACAGTGGTTAAATGCTACAGATTGGGTCTGCTACCAAGGTGAGGCGTGACTTTCTTGTTCTGGTTGGTTCTGAGTCCTGTAAGAAACTAAGTTTCCACAGGAGAGGAACTCCTGTGCCACTTTCATAGAATTAGGACAGCCCAAGAGTAGTATTTCTAGCAATAAACTTGTGCTTATATTGTGCATAACTTTTTCTGTAAGTGCTGTTCCATCATTTTGAGCCTAAAGTAAAGTTAATCCGTTTTTCTTCCTTTTCCAAAGCATTTTTCCAAGAATTCCCTTTTCTTTAACCTTGCCTTATACTTAATCTTTTGACGGTGGTTTCACTAATTCTCCATCCCGATACAGTCGCATGACAGCCTTATTTCACACATGCAAAACCTGTAGATATGTTGTGGCTTTGTGTGTGTCCAGTTTCAGAATCCCTCAAAGTCAAGAACTGATGCCCAGGTTATGAGGCTGATCAAATAATTGTAATTAAATCATTAATGGAAAAAAAAACTTAGCTTAGTAATTACCAAATTCTTAAGCTTAATTACTTCTTCATAGAGTTCTCATCTCTGAAAATGGTGAGTGGTGCCCACCCCCAGTGTTAGAACGCAGTAATGCAATTAATAATTACTAATTCTAGTGTTGAAATATTAATAATCATCATCATCATTGCAGTCTGTCGGGGGCGACATTGACTGTTTCATTTAGGTCTGATCAGATTCCTCCATGCAGCTCTGTCCTTCACCTTCCGCTGCCAGGAACTCCTGACATTGTTAACCCAGGCGACATCCAAGCCAGTATGAGTTGCTTTCTGACTGACTATTTCATGAAACTGCTTGCAAAGTATTTGAGTACCACTAGCTTTTGCTGGACTAGCGGCACATTCTTGGCAGATAGAGGTATTATCAGTGGCAAGGACAGGCCAAGACAAACTGACTCCAGTATCTGTTGCAGTGACTGACCAGATGATAGGTTTGTTTATCTCTGCTCTTTGTGTAGTGCATGTCACAATGCACCGACTGGCAAAAGTCCACCACAGACTTAGCGACAGGTGTGCTTATCTGCCAGGATGTCCAGCCCCCACCCACCCCCATGTAACTGGGAGTGGTCCACCACAGACCTGTGACAGATATTGTTTTTAGTTCTGCCAGGATGCCCAGTTTCACCCGCCACACCCTCAGAAGGGCGGGGTTGCCGGTTGAGTCGCCGAAGGCCCCACCCATGAGACAGGTAGTACCGGTTTTCATGATTATCCAGTAGCAAGCAAACCACTGCCTGACCTGACATAAATTAGTAATTAATAATCATATTCATATAATTATAGCCTTAATGCCCTGCATGCTTAATGTTGCAACCCACTTTAAGCTACATCCCCCAAAACAAAAAAGCTTTTTTTTTAATCTGTAAAGTTGCAAAGACAGTAACATTCCCTGTGTACATATTACACAGTGAATATATATTACACAGTGGGGCGGCTGTGGTGCAGGGGTAGTGTGGTCGACTGCTGATCACAGGGTCAGTGGTTCAATTCCCGCTCTTTCTGCAGTCTGCATGTTGAAGTGTCCTTGAGCAAGACACTGAACTCCAAGTTGCTCTTGGTGGGTCAAGCCAGTGCCTTACATGGCAGCTCCACCGCCATCAGTGTGTGAATGGGTAGATAGCTGAATCTGTAAAGCGCTTTGGTCATTCAGAGATGAGAAAAAAAGACGATATATAAGTGAACGCCATTTACATATTAGTGATGTAACATTCACGCATGATTCATTCAAATACACCAGTTTTTATAAGTAAACGTACTATCCTTTGATTTTGAAACCATTTGAGGTGATAAATATATAATTTAGTTGCAGAATCTGTTTTTATTGACACACACATCTGCTTGTTTAAAAGTTTTTAGCCAAAAAAAGTGCTGCGATGTGGCCAGCATTTCACATAGTTATGTGAAAAAATTAGGATACCCTTTGATATAATTTTGTCCATAACTTCCACGTAGTAGCTTGAGTAGGTTCATTTTGTCTTCTTTTAAATCTTTGATACAATTTTGTCCATAACTTCCACGTACGTGGAAGCAAGGCTTCCACGTAAAATCGTCTCCATGACCCCAGGGGCAGCTCCTCCACGATCCTCTGGGGGGCCCATATCCACCGTAGTCATGGAGAGGGATGACTCTACACCTGCTGCAGCAGGAAACATCAAGTCCCGGGAAAACAGGCAAGTGTCATTTCATTCTCCCTCATTTTATGATGATATGCCTTGCCTGATTCCCGGTAGTGAGGCTCAGTGTTTGCAGTCCCCTGAGCCCTCACTGCCTGCTGCAGCCATTAATTTCTCACCTGCCCACTCCGTGTCTCCTCCTATTCTCCCAGAGTGTCCGCCGACTACAGGGTTGAGCCACCGGACGGTGGAGTAGCCTGCAGTCCTGGAGGACCTAATCCCAGCCCCCAGCCACAGTCTGGACGGAAGGAGAACGCTTGTACCAAGCTGGCATATGCGCCAACGATGGAGTGTCCCCGGGCCTCAGCTGTGCCAGATCCAGTGCCTACAGGGAACAGACATCCTGTTACCACACCGGGCAAGCCACCTGCATGGGTCACATCACTGGGGGGGGTCTCAGGACTGCATCGACCATCATGCCAGCTGCTAGGGCTGCCACAGCAGAGTTCGAGTTGGATCTCCAGAGGACTGGACCTGAAACATCGTCACCTGGATCGACGGAGTCCTGGACGGCAGTGGACCTCGAGCTCAGGCAAGTGCTCTCCTTTGGTTTCATTGTCTCAGTTTTGGAGAGCTCTTGTCGGGCTCTTGGTGGGGAGAGCCAAGTGCAGCTATCAGCTGCACCTGAGCTCACCTCACCGGGCTCCACTGCTGCCAGTGACCCTGACCTTGTTTCTCTGTCTCTCTTGCCTGAGCTTTCCCCCAGGGTTACTGAGGATTGTCCAGCTCTGACAGACGTCACTGTGGGTCCAGGCTCGCCGCCCGAGATCCCCATAGGTCCAGCTCCTCCCACTGAGGTTGTTGCAGGCACTCCATCCCAGCCCGGGACCTCCATGGGTGCTGCTCCCACTCCTGCTGAGGTCGTTGTAGGTGCTCTGTCCCAGCCCGGGACCTCCGTGGGTGCTGCTCCCCCTCTGTTTGAGGTCATCGCGGGTGCTCCATCCCAACCTGGGGCCTCCGAGGGTGCTGCTTCCCTGTCTGATGAGGTCGTCTCGGGTGCTCCATCCCAGCACGGGACCTCCATGGGTGCAGCTCCTCAGTCCGGTTCTCCGTGGGTGCTGTGTCCCAGTCGGGGACTGTCGTGGGTGCTGCACCCCAGCCTGAAACCAACTTGGGTTCTGCGCTCCAGTGTGGGCCCGCCGTGGGCGTTACACTCCAGCCCAGGGGCCACCATGGGTGCAGCTTTGGCCCAGTCTGGGTCCACAGAGGGTGCAGCTATGGCCCAGTCCGGGACCACCTCGGGTGCAGCTATGTCCCAGTCAGGGACCACCGTGGGTGCAGCTCTGCTCCAGCCCGGAGCCACCGTGGGTGCTGCAATGTCCCAGTCCAGGACCACCGAGGGTGCTACAGACCAGTCCAAGGGCGTTGTGGTCCCCCCTCCTCTGCCTGACGCTGTCATGGTTCCCCCTCCTCTGCCCGACACTGTCATGGTTCCCCCTCCTCTGCCCGACGCTGTCATGGTTCCCCCTCCTCTGCCAGACACTGTTGTGGTTCCCCCTCCTCTGCCTGACGCCGTTGTGGTTCCTTCTCCTCTGCCTGATGCAGTCATGGTTCATTCTCCTCTGCCTGACGCTGTTGTGGTCCCCCTCCTCTGCCTGACGCCGTTGTGGTTCCTTCTCCTCTGCCTGATGCTGTCGTGGTTCCTTCTCCTCTGCCTGATGCCATCGTGGTCCCCCCTCCTCTGCCTGACGCCATCATGGTTCCCCCTCCTCTGCCTGACGCCGCCGTGGTCCCCCCTCCTCTGCCTGACGCCGTCGTGGTCCCCCCTCCTCTGCCTGACATCATCGAGGTTCCCCCTATTTCTCTATCCCCCTCACCTCTGGTCGGCCCAGTTGGGTGGCTGCCTCCTGGACCACCCTCTCTGTGGTGGTGGTTAAAGAACTCTGGCCGACCACCTGACAGACTGTGCCATTGGGTTGGGTGGCTATTGTTCTCCGGCAGACTACCCTGCCCACACTGATGGCGGCACACTGATGCCGCCATCAGTGTATGAATGTGTGTGTGAATGGGTGGATAGCAGGATCTGTAAAGCGCTTTGGTCATCTAGAGATGAGAATAAAAGTGCTATATAAGTGAATGCCATTTACAATTTTAACCATTTACCCGACTCCTACCACCTCGCCAACTGCCAGGCCTGAGACTTCGGCCGACCACCGGAACAGCCTTGATCTTTGGTCTGGGGGGCCTAGGTGCCCGGTTCTGTGTGGATCCTGAGCAGGGCCTTTGTTTTGTTTTGTTTTTGTCTCTGTTAGTCTGGACTCTGCTGGGGTGATTATTCTGAAAGCTTTTCTTACTTTCTCTGGTTTGGTTTGGTCCCTCCGTGCCTGGGTCCCCCTCCTCCCACCCGGGGTGGAGTTGTTTTCTTGTTGGGGTGGGTTTTTTGTGTGTGTGGGTTCTTTTCTTTTGATGTTATCCTGGGGTGTCTAGTATCCACCCCTTGAGAGGGGGGCTCTGTCACGATCTGAGTGCAGGGGGATTCCACCGGGCTCAGTCTTTCTGCCTTTTTTCATATTTGCACTGTGTTGTCATTTTGAGTTGCTATTCCTGTTATTTTATCCTTGGTCGATTTGTCATATGTTCTGTATTGTATCCTAGTATGATTTATTTTCCCTGTTTACATTTATTGTAGTTTGTATACATATTTGAGGTTACTTGTCTCTATTTTTGCCATTTCATTATATTTGTATTCTGTTGTGATTCTCTCTCGGGGTTGACAGCTGTCAGTAGCTTTTCCGGGTTTCTTGCTCTGCGTGGGCGTGACCCTGTCAGCTGCCAGCTCCAGTCGTTCTCTCCCTTGTCATTACTCCCAGCTGGTCTAAATTGTATCTTTGTTTTCTCCTGCCCGCTCAGGTTACCAGCACATGTGATCACTTGTTTCATTTGTGTCTAGCCTTATTTAAGGACTGTCATTTTCATTTCCGGATTGCTGCAGTCTTGTTGAATTTCTCCTCATCTTCACCAGAGCCCCGCCTCGCTCTGGTGCGCTTCCTCAGTAAGTTTATTCGTTGTTTGTATTTTGTGTTAGAGCATTGTGTTGGACTTTATGTTTGTGGGTTTTTTTTTTTTTTCAATAAATCTCACAAGCTCACAGTTCAGCGCATGGGTTTCACCTTTCTGCCCCAAAGGGCAATTCATGACAAAATCAGCCTTCAGCTTGGATGATAATAATTGTTTTCATTTTTTAATAGTTACTCACATAGGCAGAATTAATTTTCTCATGAGATAAGGGTATGTATGTCAGTATTTATATATATTTTTTTTTAAAAAAATCAGGGAGGATAATAATTGTGAATCGAGCACATAGTTCACTGAAATGAAAGAAACAGGAAATACTATTTTGACTGCATCAGTGAAAAGAAAAAGAGGAACTGCAGAAGAAAACTTTATTCACACCTATCTCACAATGCTACAGTTCCTATGTTAATCATGTTTGTTCAGTGAGTGGCTTTTTTCTTGCTTCCAAAGTGAGCAGGTTTTAGTTCATCAGGATACATTGTATTTTTAAGGAAGAAATCATTTCTGAGCATTTTTTCACTTTACTGCTTTTCACCATGACATGAACCTACGTATAGGGAGATTAAACCTTGATCATACTTGCAAATTTAGATAAATAAAAACAAGGTGCTACTGACCATTGAAAGTAACTGGAGATGTAAGTTTGAGAAGAGCAATGTCTTGGTCATTAGTCTGTTCATTGTAGTTACTGTGGAGTATTATCTTCTCAACACTGTGGGCTGCATTTAGCCGGCCCAGATTCAGTACTCCAGCATACACTTTCCAGTTTTCAGGGGTACGACTCTGGCGATTGTTACTGAAAAAGAATTGGTAATGATGATTTCAGCATAATCTCTTATGGTAATTTCAAAATCTGTAAGTCTGGAATAGATGTTTTCTCTAAGAATAGGCAAGTATACTGGGTTAAATACAAAAAAATCCTGAAGTATAGAAAAAAAATACAAAACTCTTTTAGAGTCATTCACCTTGGGAAACAGTGGGCTGCGGTAAGCACAAAATCAGGAGAGATCAGGAATCCACCGCACACATGGGATCCACTGAGCTGGAGTGACAGCTGCCAGGGCCACTCACCTTCTTTAGAAAGTGCGCCCCCAACGATCCGGGCTGTAGACTGCTGCTTTCCACAGTCTAGGAATGAGAGATAATACAAACTTGAAAAAATTATGTTTGTAAAATACACCTAGACTAATCAAATCTCTTAGTATTACTTTAAGTACAGTAGTTAATAAAATGAATGAATGATCAGTTCAGAATGTTATTAAATGTGAAATGACTAAATGACTGTGTAGACAGATGTATACAATAATCACTGATAGGTCCAACTGATTCATACATATTTAGGTCAAATATGGTCAAATTTAGGTCATATATTAATGTGTTGATTTTAGTCACTTATGCACACAAAGAGAGAAGAAAACACACACACTTTCATCTGCTCCCTATTCGGGGTCACCACAGCAGATAATGGGTCCCAACATTTGATTTGAAAAGGATTTTATGTTGGATGCCCTTCATGATGCAACCCTCCCCATTTACCTGGGCTTTGGATTGGCACAAGAAGTATGCTGGCTTTATGCTTCTTCCTGTGACTGGGTGACTGACTTTCCTTTCCCCATTCTATTTATACTTAGCACCAAGCTAGATGGTGGAAAGTACCATTTTAACGGTTTTTGGTATGACTTGACTGAGACTTGAACCCATAACCTCCCAGCTGTGTGGCTGATGCTCTACTAGTAGGCCACCAATAAAGAGAGAACAGAGAGAATATATGAATTTAAACCCAAAAAGTTGCTGTTAAGGAAATGCAAAAAAACTCCTGCACCAACAGTATGTGAAAAGCTCAGCTTTAAACCTTTTATGGCAGCTAAGCAGCAGATGAGAAGCCATGGCAGTAAATTCTTATGCAAAAAGGATCATATATGTGTGTCAAATCTATACTGAACTGCCAGGTTATAGCCAGCTCCTTTAACAAGCTTGTATGCTTCAGTGCCTGTGGTGAGAGGCATTATGTTTTTTAGTTGAACATCACTTTTGTCCTTTTCATGTGACAGCAATACCATATACTGTATATCATTTTGGAAATGTACAATGCACATTTGTTTATTTGAACAGCAGAGCAGGTCTCTGTGATCTTACATCAGTTCACTTTTTGAGAAAGAAATATCTCTGGAGTACGTGCAATCTCGTTTAAAAAAAAAAAAAAAAAGCTTTCTCTTTTTCTGCCATGACTCAGGAATTCTAAACATACTGTATTTGTATTCTACACCAATGTCTAACAATGAAATGCAATAAAAATAATACAAACGGATTAGTATTGTTTCATATTCAAAATCTCATGCTCTGGAAAACCACCTTGAATGCTCTGACTTAACAACAAAACTGAAGAATTCACTTAAAGAAAGATGTCATGTCTCATATTTGGTCATCTTAGTATTTGTCTGCCAGCTAAATTTACTTCATGAACTGAAGGAGCCAGGACAGACATCCATGAAACATGCAACTCTCATTTAACCTGGTAAGCAGAGGTATTATGCAGATATAAAGGTTATCCATGGTATTCTGTGCCTTTATATGATTTTTAAAAAATACATTCTGCAATAAGCATGATCATATCAATGAAATACTCCTGTTTTATTCTTGTGTATCAAATGGCTGCGTGCAGGCCTATGTACTATGTGTGAAAGAAAAAAAAAGAAAGCTTATTGTGGATGACACCTGACTTTAGGGACAGATGGAGACTCCTTACCCACACACTGCAGGGAGACAATCTGCTGATTTGGACAGGAGTCCCTGCAGAATGCCACAAAGACGGGGAAAAAAAACCATGTTGTTTAACATAACTCATGTACAGAGTGATCTAATGTTAACATAACAATAGTGTTATATATACCTGACTTCGACCAAACCCTGGATGGGTAAATCAGCTGTGGAGATTGGTGCTAAACCGATGGAATCCTGAGACCGACTTTGTTTGCTAACAGCATAGGTGCTGGGAACAGAGAAGAGGATGGTTTGGAAAGCTTGTGTGATGAACTTCCACATAAAAAGGCAGTTTTGTTAAATCAACGCCTAATTGGATCAGCATACTCATTCTGATTCTGTCACAGTGTAGAGCAGGGGTGTCCAATCATGCACCGTGGAGGACCAAGACCCTGCAGGTTTTCTCTTCTACCCAGTCTCTTCAGCAGGTGTTTTCACTTATCAGCAATCAGTGGGAAGAAGTTCAGTGAAATCTGCTGTTGAAGACACTGGCTGGAGGTAAAGCCTGCAGGGTCTTGGCCCTCCATGGCACATGATTGGACACCCCTGGTGTAGAGAACCAATTCAACTCTAAACAAACAGCAGGTGGAGTGGCATTTGATAAAGCTCAGTAGTGTACATACTCATTAGGTTTTGTTGAAGTTTCAACAAGATGAACTAAATTAATATTTTATAAATCTAGCCCTTAAATGATGCATGATGGTATTAAATTATATATTTTGAAGCTGTGGTGACACTCCATAGTTGTTCTTAAACTGTAACAATCTTGTAATAAAGCAGTTTTACGAATGGCTGTTAGTATACTAGCTAGCTAGAGGACAGAGGAGAGGTACTACTTGTACACACCCCCTTTCTCATTTTGACAGGTGCCACGCCCCCTGACCTGACCCCGCCCCCGTGACCCCACGTAATTAGGTTGTCAATCAAAAGTGTTTTGAAAACATGACCTTTGATCTGAAACTTGCCATCGGACTGACAGATTGTGATTTTAATCTGCTATTCATTTGTGGTTTAGGGTTAGGAGGGGTTTAATGATGACAAGAAGTCTTGTTGGAAGTAACAGCTTTGCAGTCTTTCAATTTACAAAAAAACACAGACATCAGTGTCTCTAAACACTTTAAAAACACAGCCAACACCATTGTCTCAGTCAAAACAGATGGGCTCAAAGGTGACATGCTTTTATTACTAGAAGTGTTTCAATTTGCAAAAAACAGGGACACATCAGAGTATCTCACCATGTCAGGCTTTGAAACCACCAACACCAAAACAGATGTTGAATGGGGCAGACTGGAAGATATCGTGTTACTCCGTGGCTCATCCACATTCCAAAGCCACACACACATGCACACACACTGACCCAGTCACAAATCTGCAACATCATCTTCTGCACATTCAGAAAAAGGGTTTTAGAGGCAGACTGACCTGAGCAAACAGGCCTATTTGGTCTTAATTACCCAAAGCACACTGAAAAAAAAAACAGGTAAATGTCCTTGCATAGCTTAATCAGAAGTCAGACTTAAACCTCATCGAAAATTTAGGGAAACAGACACATTTGCTACTGCTGCTGCTGTTATATAAGCAGAGGGAGATTGCTCATGGTGATTAATTCACACGACTCTTAGCAATAGTTTACTTGTTAGGCTGACTGACTTTAGATAGGATACAAATTCCACTTCTTAAAAACATATTTTGCATTTCTGAGTGACTGTAGAATGTTTGGTGAGTCAGTAGGAGAAAAGGAGCAAATTTGTCTCGGAAAAAAAAGTCAAACACCACTGACGTGACCCCCCTCGGGCTTAACCAACACACACACACACACACACACACACACACACACACACACACACACACACACACACACACACACACACACACACACACACACATTAGCCAGAGTGTCTCACAGTGTCAGCTTGCAGAAGTCAAAAAACAGATTAACAGTCTTTAGACTTTATAGTCTGTGTGTTCTCAGGTTCAATCGGCTACTTGCTTTTTCATGTGCTTTTTATTTGTGTATCTGTAGCAAATGCAGCTATCAATGAAATGCTAGGATTGACAGAGTCCTGACTCTGTCAGCCTGGCTACAGTGCTGAAAAGAAACCTGGGATTACACCCCCCCCCGCCCCCCTTCGACACTCTGCTTGCCCCGGCTGCACATCTACACATACACGCGCGCACGCGCACACTCAGCACAAAATAGAGATAATTGAATCTACTTCTGAGTACATGTCTGCTCACTGGGTCCTAAAACCATGTCAGTACGACTCCGTCAAAATGACCCAACAGACAGCGTGCTAGCGCGCAAAGTTAACATCTTGGAAGCTCGAGTAGATCAGTTATCACCCCAGCAACAGGTAATACTCACCCAGCTGGTCCAAATTAATTCCCGGTTGGATCGCCTGTCGGGTCCTCAGGCCTTCCCTCCGACCTCATGTAGCACCTCTGCCCCCGCTAGCTCCCAACCTGCTCAGTCTCCATCATCCCGTCTGACACCGATTCCCACGCCCACTCACTTTAGCGGCAAGCAAGGAGAGGCTAGGGGGTTCCTACTCCAGTGCGGGATAGTTTTTCAGCCGGTGCCCGGGGACTTCCCCACCAATCACAGCCGTATAGGCTTTGTAGTTAATCTCCTGGAGGGATGGGCGTTAGCCTGGGCTTACGCGGTGATGGTTAGGGCAGACTATGCTAATATGACTTATGACCAGTTTGTTAACGAATTTAACGAGGTGTTCGACCACTCCGACCGTGACAGTGCGCTTACCTCCCGGCTGCTTAACTTAAAGCAAGGAACCAAGTCTGTAGCCAACTATGTCATGGATTTCCGGGTGGTAGCCATGGAGGTGGGGTGGGAGGATGCCTCGCTTTGTAGCATCTTTGTCAGGAGCCTTAGCCCTAGCCTGCGGGATGAGCTAGCCCGCTTAGAGAAGCCCAGTAGAGTAACCAAGCTCATCTCTCTATCCATTAGCCTAGATAATCAGCTAAGAGAGCGGGCCACCGAGCGTAAGGCTTCTGGTCGCTCGGGCACCCAGTTTTGCCGCTCCCTGCAACCCCCCCCCCCCCCCCGCTGGCCCTACCTCCCTCTGATTCCCTTGACTCCCCCGAGCCAATGGCAGTGGGGTAGTCTAAACTACCGTTAGCAGAGAAACAGTGCCGTCGTGAGTTAGGGTTGTGCCTCTACTGTGGCAGCGAGGAGCATGAGGCAGCTACCTGTCCCATATGGCCAAAAGAGTGAGTCTGTGTGTCGCAGTAGGGGGACTCACAGACTCACATCAAAACAACCCCGTCACTAGATTCCTATTACCCATCCATTTTGTCCATTACCAGACTGAGATAGCCACACACGCTCTAGTGGATTCAGGGGCCGAGCAGAGCTTTATTTCTGGGGAACTGGCAACACGGTTGGGACTCCCGTGTCATCCGTTAAAGACCCCCCCTGAAACTAATCGCCTTGTCTAAAGCCCCACTGGCAGTGGTATCTAAGCAGACCACTCCAGTTTCAGTCATAATGTCTGGGAATCATCGGGAGCAGCTCAGGTTGTTCATGCTGCCAGTGTCCACTTCTCCTGTTATCCTTGGCTACCCCTAGCTCCGATTACACAATCCTTCCACTGACTGGCGCTCGGGGAGCGTAGTCTCCTGGAGTTCATTCTGTCTCAGTGCCTGCCTTCAGTCCGCTGCTTGCTTGCCGTCCGTGCCCCTCGGTGTCCCCGTCGCCCCCCCCCAATCTATCTAAAGTTCCCCCAGAATATCACGACCTGGGGGCCGTTTTTAGTAAGACTCAAGCCCTATCTCCCCCCCCCACACACACCGCCCATACGATTGTGCCATCAACCTCCGGGCTGGCGCCCTGCTACCATCAAGTCTGCTCTACAGCAGAAGTGGAGCGGGAGGCTATGGAGACTTATAATGAGGAGTCATTAAACTCGGCCATAATCCAGCCTTCGCCCTCAGCAGTGGAGGTGGGCTTCTTCTTCGTGGGCAAGAAAGACGGCTCGCTGAGGTCCTGCATCAACTTCTGGGAGCTCAATAATATCACTATCAAGGACAAATACACGCTTCCCTTGATCAATATGGCATTTGATTCCCTCCAGGGGGCCTCCTGGTTCACCAAGCCTGACCTCTGCAACGCTTACCACCTGGTGTGGATTCTGGAGGGCGATGAGTGGAAAACAGGGTTCCGGACCCCTAGTGGTCATTTCAAATATCTTGTTATGCCGTTTGGGCTGAGCAGCACCCCTGCTGTATTCCAGCGCCTTATCAGTGATGTGCTGAGGGACTTTTTGGGCTCATTTGTCTTTGTATACTTGGATGACATCCTGATTTTTTTCTCAGACCTTGGATGAGCACCGGGTGCATGTGAGGCGAGTCTTGCAGTGGCTACTTGAGAACAAAGTCTTTGTGAAGGCTGAGAAATGTGAATCCCACACCTCCAAGAAGTCATTCCTGGGGTTCATCATTTCTCACAATGAGGTCATTGCGGGCCCTGAGAAGGTAAAAGCGGTGGTAGAGTGGCCAACACCCTCCTCCTGCAAGCAACTCCAACAGTTCCTGGGATTCACCAATTTCTACCACCGCTTCATCAGAAACTATAGCATTATTGCCCTGCCTCTGTCCCGTCTCACCTCCTCCAAGGTGCCCTTCTGGTGCATGGAGGAGGCAGAGGCAGCCTTTGCTTACCTGAAATCTCAGTTTTCCTCCTCTCCGATCTTGGCACAGGTGGATCCCGCTCCGCAATGCCTGGTGGAAGTGGACGCCTCGGACTCTGGCGTAGGAGCCGTGCTTTCCCAGCACTCCCCGGTAGACGATAAGATCTGCCCTGTGCGTTCTTCTCCCGCCGCCTTTCCCTGGTGGAGAGGAATTATGACATCGGGGACAGGGAGCTCCTGGCGGTCAAGCTTGCGCTGGAGGAGTGGCACCATTGGCTGGAGGGGGCTTCCCAGCTGTTTGTCGTCTGGACAGACCACAAAAACTTGGAATACCTCAGGACGGCCAAGCGACTGAACACGCGCCAGGCCCGTTGGTCCCTGTTCTTTGGCCACTTTGATTTCACCATTACCTACCGTCCTGGGTCCAAAAACACCAAGCCTGACGCCTTGTCCAGACAATTCGCCTCAGATGCAGCGGAGATGTCGGAGCATCCCATTGTCCCTCCATCGTGCATCGTGGGTGCCCTCTCGTGGGGCATCAAAGAGAAGGTCCTAAGAGCGCAGGAGACCGAGGCGGGGGACCAGCGGGGAGGCTGTTTGTCCCATCTGCCGTTTGGGGCGAGGTGATCAATTGGGCCCACTCTTCCAAGCTCTCGTGCCACCCTGGCATGGCACGCACAGTGGCGCTCCTGCAGAGGACATTTTGGTGGCCTTTGTTCCGGAGGGATGTCGGAGAATATATCCACGCCTGTCCCCATTGTGCCACCGGCAAGACGTCCTCCTCTCCTCCGGCCGGCCTTCTCCTTCCTCTTCCTACCCCTGGCAGGCCCTGGTCCCACGTGGCCCTGGACTTCATCACCGGTCTTCCACCCTCTAACCACCATACTGTCATCCTCAACATCATGGACAGGTTCTCGAAGGCAGCCCACTTCATCCCCCTACAGGGGCTGCCCACGGCAAGGGAGACGGCAGATCTGCTCGTCCTTCACGTGGTGAGGCTGCACGGCATCCCCCTGGACATCGTTTCCAACCGGGGGCCCCAGTTTGTTTCCCAGGTGTGGAGATCGTTTTGCAATGCCATCGGGGCTACGGTGAGCCTGTCATCGGGGTACCACCCGCAGAGTAACGGACAGTGTGAGCAGGCCAATCAGGAGTTGGAGGCTGCGCTGTGGTGCGTCACCACCACCAACCCGGCGTCCTGGAGCACCCACCTCCCGTGGATTGAGTATGTACATAACACCACCGTGTCATCAGCGATAGGCATGTCCCCTTTTGAGGCATTTCTGTGCTATAATCCCCCGCTGTTTCCTGAGGTGTTCAAGCCCACCTGAGGCGCTGCCACCGGCTGTGGAGAGCTACCCGGACCGCGCTGCGGCGCACGGCGGAACGCAACCGCACAATTGCCAATCGTCGCAGGACACCGGCTCCACCCTACCGGGTGGGTCAACAGGTAGGGCTTTCGATGAAACACATCAACCTCAAGGCTGAGTCGAGGAAACTCTCTTAGTGGTTTATTGGGCCATTTGCTATAACCCATATTATTAATGCTGTGGCTGTGTGCCTAGCTCTCCCCCCCTCCCTCCGCATCTGTCCCACCTTTCATGTCTCTCAGGTCAAACCGTTCTGTTCCAGCCCTCTGTGCCCCCCTCCCAAGATGCCACCTCCACCAGGGGTGATCGATGACGACCCGGCGTAGAAGGTCAACGCTATCTTGGATGTCCGCTGCCGGTGTCGCGGCCTGCAGTACCTGGTGGACTGGGAGGGTTACGGCCCTGAGTGGAGGTTCTGGGTGTGTCCCTCCTTCGTGTTAGATCCTCAACTCCTCAGGGACTTCCACCGGACGCACCTGGGTAGGCTGGATTGGTTGCCGAGAGGTACCACGTGGGGGGGGGGGGTACTATGATGATTCTCTCTGCCTGCCTAATTCTCCACAGCTGCACGCACACCTGCTCTCCCTCATCACCAGAGCTATTTAGGCCATGTTGCCCACAGATCAGTCGTCTTACTCCTTGGTCTGATGAGACCAGCACTCGTCTTCATCCTCCTCAGAGTCTTCTTCCTTGTAGTCTACATTCACCAAAGAATCTCGCCTCTCTTCGTCTTTCACCTGAAAGGGCTGCGTCTCCACGACAAGTAAGCCATCCTCTCCTTCACTATTGTTCTACGCTTTATCTCCTGTGCACAGGCGGAGAGCCGTGGCAGCGGACCAAGCAGCACTACACCGCAACTGCACCACCATCCTCTTCATCCACAACCGGGACAGTGGATGCTGTCTTCCTGGCCGAAGCCTTCGGGACAAACCTGTGCCTGTTCACCATCTCATCGACAGTAAGCTCCACACATCACTGTACATTCCCCCCTGAGTCAGACACTAATCTTCATTGTCTTTGCTCATTCCTAGGGTTGCCAGGCTGCACGACGCTCTGCTTGCCCCGGCTGCACATCTACACATACACACATGCACACTCAGCACATGATAAAGGTAACTGAATCTACTTTTGAGTCCGTGTCTGCTCACTGGGTCCTAAAACCATGTCATTAATCTAACATTTCAAACTGGCTCATTCCCACAGAAAATGAAAATAGCAAAAGTAATACCATTATTCAAGCAAGGAAATAAACACCACTACACAAACTACAGGCCAGTATCACTCCTCCCACAATTTTCAAAGATTCTGGAAAAACTTTTCAACAACAGATTAGAAAACTTTTTAAATAAACATAATCTGCTTAATCAGAATCAATATGAATTTAGAGCAAAGAGTATAACATCATTAGCAATAATAGAAGCAGCGGTGGAAATAATAAAAGCATTAGATCAAGGAAAATATGCAACTGGTATATTTATAGATTTCAGAAAAGCATTTGATACAATAAATCATTCAATACTTCTTGATAAACTGCAATTGTATGGTATTAGGGGAGTGGCACTGAATTGGGTTACAAGTTATTTATCTGAGAGACAGTTTGTGAAGATGGGAGAATATCTGTCTGGATGTATGGGAATTGTCTGTGGGGTCCCCCTGGGGTCAGTATTGGGCCCCAAATTAGATAGATAGATACTTTATTTCGAACAAAAAAAGCAAAAAAACCCAAAACAAATCACAAGTGCAATAAAAGTGATAGTATACAGTGCTCGAAAGGGAGAAGGAAGAAGTTAACACTTATTTATTCCAACTCCTCTTTTCCCTAAATACAACCCATGTGAAATACACTACCGTTCAAAAGTTTGGGGTCACCCAGACAATTTTTGTGTTTTCCATGAAAAGTCACACTTTTATTTACCACCATGAGTTGTAAAATGAATAGAAAATATAGTCAAGACATTGACAAGGTTAAAAATAATGATTTGTATTTGAAATAATAATTTTTTCCTTCAAACTTTGCTTTCGTCAAAGAATCCTCCATTTGCAGCAATTACAGCATTGCAGACCTAACATGATTGCTCAAGGGTTTTCTAATCATCCATTAGTCTTCTGATGCAATGAGCAAACACATTGTACCATTAGAACACTGGAGTGATAGTTGCTGGAAATGGGCCTCTATACACCTATGTAGATATTGAACCAAAAACCAGACATTTGCAGCTATAATAGTCATTTACCACATTAGCAATGTATAGAGTGTATTTCTGATTAGTTTAAAGCTATCTTCATTGAAAAAAAGTGCTTTTCTTTCAAAAATAAGGAAATTTCTAAGTGACCCCAAACTTTTGAATGGTAGTGTATATCACCTCAATTAAGACCCCAAGTAGACAATTAACTATATTTTATACATATCAACATTGACACCCATCCATCCCTACACACATAGTCCATACATCTATACCCAGCCCCAAACAACACAGATATACACAGATATGCACAGTACTGTCCCACCTACCATACCATAGTGTCCGAGAGTGAACTTAGTGCATCGTACATATTAATACTACACCTCTAACATATATCCTTTGAGCAAATAATGTTTATACCTATTTTTGAATTGATTTCTGTTTGCACATAGTTTCAGTTCCAGCTCCAGACTGTTCCACAAATCCACCCCACAGACAGATATGCACACACTTTTCTTAGTTGTTTGTACCTTAGGTTTTGTAAAGTTTAAGTTTCCTTTCAAATTATAATCGTTATCTCTTTTTTTTAATATTTTTTGTATATTAGTTGGGAGTTGATTATTAATTGCCCTGTACATTTGTCATGAATCTGGGTTTGGTTGTTCCAAACCCAGTTCTGACTTATTGTTATTTCTCGCCCTATTTCCCGTCAGGCGCGTCAGGGAGCTGTTTGGGTCCTTTGCTCCCTGACAGCTTGGGCATGCCCCCTCCTCCTGTCAAGTGCCATCAGCTGTGCTTCATTATGGTTGTTCATACACACACACACACACGCACACACACTCCATTCATTCCCATTCACACGCTCATACACACTCTCTCACACACCAGGTTCAATTATGTTCAGCCCACGCTTCCTCACACCGGCAATCTCTTTCCTCGTTAGCATCAGGATTATTTATTCGCTGCGTTTGTGGAAAGAGATTGTTGGAGCATTCACCTCCATACGTGGCAGCTAGTTCTCCACGTATGTGTATTCACTACCTACGTGTTTTTTCAGCCTGTCATTCAAATTCAGTAAATCCCTTGATGTTAGTGGCTGACCCTGCCTTTCTCCCTCATCCACCAGACTGCATGGACAGCCCCTGGATCGCTCCAGCACCGTAAGTTTCATGTTTGCCTTTCTCCCTGTGTTGACAGCAGCTCTGCAGCACTAGGCATTCCCTTCACCGGGCTGTAGAGCATCCGGGAGGCGTAGCCCCGGATTGCTCCGGTACTGTAAGGTTCATGTTTGCCTTTCTCCCTGTGCCGACAGTAGCTCTGCGGCACTAGGCATTCCCTTCGCCAGGCTGTAGAGCATCCGCTAGGCACCCTGTATATCTGGTGGCCTTAATGTCATCTTTTGCAACTCTTTGTATTTTTGTGGTCAACTGGACTCGTTATTTTGTTGTGGTTTATGTTAATAAATGGCACATTCTACTCCAGCGATTGGGTTTTTTATTCCTTCCCTCGTGCGCCGCGTAATGGCGCACAAGGAATCATGACAACATTATTTGTGCTGTCTTATGCATCCCCGGAGCAAAGAGAGGAATTCCGGTGCCAGTAATCAAGCAATTGATATGTGTTGACTGTTATGTAAATGTGCCATGCATTCTCTTTTGTCTGTATAAATGTGCTCACTCAAAGCTCAGAAAAAAAAACGCACTCAGGGCTCACTCACAGCGCACAGACAGAGCGCTGAGTGAGTCTCGTGATGGAGGAATAAAACACCTTTAACCTTCAGCTTGCCGTGTCCGCCTGCACTTATTTCATTCCTCCACTCTCCTCCACACCTCCACACTAAATCCATGAACTTTATGGCATGTGACTTTAAAAACAACGAGTTGGTATGGTCTCTATATCCTACATCATTTATTATCCTTATACCTTTTTTTGTAATGTGCATATTGGCTGTAGGATGGTCTTGTAGGTGTTTCCCCAAACCTCTACACAGTAGTTAAGATATGGTAAAAACAGTGAATTGTACAGTAAGAATAATGATTTATAGTCCAAGATGTGTCTTGTCTTCCCCAGTATCCCTATACATTTTGCCAACTTGGCCCAGATGTGACTGATGTGAGGTTTCCAGCAGATTTTATTGTCTAATGTCACCCCCAGAAACTTATTTTCCTGTACTATTTCAATTGTGGTATCATCTATCGTTACCATTATTTCATGATTTATCTTATAATTTCCAAACAACATAATCTTTGTTTGTTTTTTTTTCAGATTTAGAGATAATTTATTTTTGTTGAACCACTGCGTTAACCTTTTCATTTCTGTTGTGACCACCTCTAAAACCTGCTGCAAATTCTCACCAGTGCAAAGGATATTTGTGTCATCCGCAAACAAAATTCAGAATTTTTGATACTTGGCATATGTCATTTATATATAAGAAAAAGTTTAGGTCTCAAAACTGACCCCTGGGGCACACCACAAGTGATATCCCTGAAGGGTGATTTGTACTCACTTATTTGTACAAATTGTTGTCTGTTACTTAAATAACTTTCCACCCAACTCAGTCCGACCCCTCTTATCCCATACCGTTCCAATTTCCTCAGTAAAATTCTATGATCAGTGGTGTGAAAAGCTTTCTTTAAATCTATAAATACTCCTACGGCAAACTTTTTTTTATTTATACAACTAGTAATTTCTTCTATGAGTTCGATCAGTGCCAAAGATGTAGATTTGTCTGCTCTAAAACCATACTGACTGTCTGTAAGGAGGTTGTGTTTTTCAATGAAATTATGCACTCTCTTAGTGAAGATTTTTTTCAAGTATTTTGGAGAATTGTGAGAGTAAAGAGACCAGCCTGTAATTTGTGAAATAATGACTGTCTCCTGTTTTGTATAGTGGTATTACTTTTGCTATTTTCATTTTGTTTGCAAATTTACCAGTTTGAAATGACAGGTTACAGATGTGGGTGAGTGGTTTAACAATTCCTTCAATTACTTTGTTCACTATTGTCATGTCAATTTCATTCCAGTCAGTTGATTTTTTGTTCTTAATCTTTTTGGGTGCAGTAACTGAAGAGGAAATTATCGAGACTGAGTAAATTTGTGTTTGGATTTCTATATTCTATTTCATTTACAGGCCCACTATCATTTGTTTCTGGTGTCACTATTGTTTTTGCGAATTCTGGACCAACTTTTACAAAAAATTTGTTGAAACCACTAGCCACATCCTCCATATTTTTTTTTATCAAATTGTCATTTTCAATAAAATATTCTGGATAATTTGCATTCTTTGATCAGTTACTAATAATCCCATTTAGCACTTGCCATATTCCTCTTAAGTTATTCTTATTATCCTCTAACATTCTGTTGTAGTATTCTTTCTTACAAGTCCTCATTGTATTAGTTAGCTTGTTTTTATATCTTTAATATTTGATCTCAGCATCTACCATTCTACACTTAATAAATTGTTTATATAATGTATTCTTCTTTTTGCATGCATTTAATAGCCCCTTGGTGACCCATGTGTAACAATATACAGTATACCACTGTAATATAATGGGTATAATACCACTGGGTAATTGGGTGTCAGGGTAACACCCACTAACACCTGTGCTCACCAGATTTTTGTGTGTAACCCTTACTAACACCCACTCACCCTACTCACTTTAGGTGTAGTACCCTTTTTGGTAGTATTGTGTTATGGCAATGTAGTTACCTTAACTTTTCTACCTGGGCAGAGGGATAATTGGGCCAGGTCAGACCGACTCTGGGTTCATAGGAGCCTGGGAGGTGCAACAACAGATGACACGCACACACCCGTATAGAACTTGCGACTATGTATATTATTTACAAATATGTACAATCAAAAAAAACAACAACACACTTGTCACAATAATAAAAGAAAATAACAATAAAGTACTTCAAAATATAGTTACAATATTCACAGTTCTGTTGTATCAGTCCAGGTGACCAGTGGGGTCACCTCTAGCAGTTTCTAGGACTCGGGCTTCGGCTCGCCATACAGATTTGGAGATCCACGCTCTGGTCAAACCAGTCCAAAGAAAAAAAAAAACCTGACCATGCTAAGTGGCTCGTGCGTCAGTGGGGTTCCCGTACTCAACGGTGTCAACAGCCTTTGGATCCCAATCAATTTCAAGGGTTTTATCCAGGCAAAGGCTGCCACCAGCACGCTAGCGTCACCATATCACCAAGGACAGTCTCTCTCTCTGGTCTGTGTCTTTCGGCGTCTGGCGTGACTGAGCCAAAAATGCAAGTCATCCCAGACCCAGGGAGAGAGCACTTAACCCATTGGCTGGTGTGACCCAGCAACGGCGCAGACATTGGTTACTCAAAATATCAACACATATACTAGGAACTTTTTCAGAACTTTCTAGAAGATGTTCCTAACTATTTATGAACATATATTTATTTAAATATTCATATTCAAATTATTTATTCCCATTGTGAAATGGGTGTTTTTCTTTTTAAAAGTGGCATCAATATTTATAATTTAATCCACATTTTTAACAGTGGGTTACACTATCCCCCCTTAGAATCATGCAAGTCCCTTTGCATGGGATTAGCTAAATAGTGATGACGGGAGAACCAATGTTCATGGGAATATTCTTAAGATCTGACTCTATTGAGGCTCTGGTAAAAGCCAGGTTTGAATAATCTTAGGATCTGTCTCTGTTAAGGCTCTGGTAAAAGCCAGGTTTAATCCTTGAAACAGGGACTGGGCAACAGTGAGGAGAGGGTTTTCCAACTGACTATACTGTAGTCTTTCTGGCTGGGAGGTTGTCCTCTCGGAACGTCTCACAGTCTTTGGGATCTCTTTTTCGGGTTCTTTTTCTTCCACAGGTTCATCACAGGTACTTTTATCAGGTAAGTTGGCTTCACTTTCAGTTCCATTCTCATTGTTTGATGGTTCCACATTTGTTTCAGTTTCCTCCAGGTTTCCATCGTTTGGTAAGTTGTCACATCTAGGTGAAGTGACATTTTCTATTTGGTTGTCATTCTCAGGTGAGTGAGTTTCAGCAGGAATTTTTTTTTTTTTTGTTACTTATTTGTACCCGTAGGTAGATTTGGTTTGCAGTCTGGTGACAAGCCAACGGCTGCTGGTCGCTGCGTGCGCGAGCGCCCTAAACCTACATGTTTTTGGTATGCGGGAGGAAACCGGAGAAATCCCGGAGTAAACCTATGCAACACGGGGAGAACATGCAAACTCCACACAGCTCACTGTTGGTCGGGGGCTGGGATCGAACCCACGATCTCATGATCCCCGCGATCCCCCGGCCGAGGGTAAAACTGTGCTGCCACAGTGCTAAACCACTGCGCCACCGTGCAGCTGCAGGAATGTCTCCTTTAAAGAATGTCTTTGGATGGGGAATTTCATAAACTCAAGTGAGCTTTATTGGCGTTTGGATTGGTTCTTCTCTGTACCAATAGACATCTTCATTTTCCGGTTCTGAATTCTCACATTCCTCACTTTGTTCAGGTGATTGTCTTGTCTTAGGTTTGCGGACACGTTTTGGTTGGACAGGTTTTTCTTCAACAGGGGCAAGAAAACCACAGGGAAGCAAGAGATCGCGGTGAACGGTACGAACTGAACCATCTTTTGTCTCAGGTTTTATAGTGTAAACAGGCAAGTCACCTGCTTGGTTCACCACAATGTGAATTTCAGCTTCCCACCTGTCTGCTAGTTTGTGCTTGCCTCTGAGGCGGACTGCACGTACCAAAACTCTGTCGCCTGGTTCTAGTTTTGAGGGTTTCACTCGCATATCAAATCTTGTTTTGTTTCTTTCAGCCATCTTGTTAGCATTTTCTGTTGCTAGTTTGTAGCTTTCTTGTAGAGTTGTCTTCAGTTTTGCAATGTATTGGGAATGTGACTTGAAACTTTTGTTGCGAAACGGGAGCCCAAATGCAAGGTCGATGTGCAATCTCGGCTGACGACCGAACATTAACTTATACGGGGCAAAACCAGTAGTGTCATTCTTCGTACAATTGCACGCATGTACAAGTGGTTTCACATAGTTGTGCCAATGAGTTTTGTTCTTTTCCTCCAGAGTACCCAGCATGCTCAATAATGTTCTATTGAAACGTTCTACCAGGTTACCTCTGGGATGATAGGGTGTCGTCTGGATTTTGCGAATGCCCATGATTTTGCAAAGTTCTTTTATGATATGGGACTCAAAATCGGGACCCTGATCACTATGTAATCGTTCGGGTATCCCGTAGTGGACTATAAAGTTGTCCCAAAGTGCCTTTGCAATGGTCTGAGCTTTCTGATTGCTGGTAGGGATGGCTATAGCGTATTTCGTGAAATGATCAGTTAGCACGAGCACATCCTTTGTGTTACTTTGATTGGGCTCAATGGACAGGAAATCCATACATACAAGTTCAAGCGGTCGGGTGGACTTGATATTGACAAGCGGAGCAGCTCGTTCTGGAGCGGTTTTACGTCTTACGCAGCGATTACATGTCTTGATCTTCTTTTCAATATCTGCTGCAATGCGAGGCCAATAGAACCTTGTTCTGGCGAGATCCAAAGTACGCTCTGTGCCTAAATGGCCCATGTCACAGTGGAGGCTTTGAAAGACTGAATCGCCGAGCTGTTCAGGTAAGATGAGCTGTAAGTAACATTTCCTCCGTCTTGACGAGTGCAGTAAAGGATGTTATTGCACATTTCAAGTCGACTGAGCTCTCGGAGTAACAAGTTGATGTCAGGAAGCTCAGTTCGTACAGTTGGTGGAACTTTTAGTCCAGTTTCAATTTGTGCAATCACTTCCCTTAAACAGGGATCAGTTCTTTGTTCGTTTTTGATCTGTTCAGGAGTCATGTGGGGTACAACTGGAAGACCACCACATCCATCTTCATCGGCGTAGTCATCTGGAATGGCGGCTACAGAGATGGCTAACGAGTGAACCAAAGGGAAGGTGTTGATTGGAGAGCTACAGACAAAGTATCTTTCACATATAGCAGACACTACCTCGGAACTTAAACTGTTCTCAAGAAGAGACAAGTGAGTTTGAGTGAACTGCTGTATGCGGTCAAGCTCCTTTTGGGACACTGTCATCAAGTAACTCGCCATGTGGCCATCTAGACAGGCCGTCTGCATCTGAGTTAAGCTTGCCTGCTCTGTATTGGAGCTTAAAGTTAAACGTCGACAGAGTAGCTAGCCACCTATAACTCATGGCATCCATCTTAGCAGTAGTCAAAAGGTATGTCAGGGGGTTACTGTCTGTCACAACAGTAAAGTGATTGCCATATAAATAGTCTGCGAACTTCTCCGTTACTGCCCACTTTAGAGCCAAAAATTCCAATTTATGGGCGGGGTAAAGGGACTCACTTCTAGACAACCCCCGGCTTGCATAAGCTATGACCCTAGTCTGGCCCTCCTGCTCTTGATAGAGGGCGGTGCCAAGCCCTGTAGTGCTGGCGTCAGTATGGAGTGTATATGGCAACTGAGGGTCAGCGAAATCTAGGACAGGCGCAGTACTGAGCTTTTCAAGGATGGTTTTGAATGCAAGATCACAGGAAGAAGTCCATCGCTCACCAAACGGTGTCTTTGGGTCGTGGCACTGGGCAGGCTTAGCTTTGGGCTTTGTGCTTTTTCACAAAGGAGGGTAGCCTGCTGTTAAGTCAGTGAGGGGCTTAACGATGCTGGAATAGTTCTTAACAAACCGCCTATAGTACCCTGAAAAGCCTAAGAATGAGCGGAGCTGTATGAGATCATGGGGCATGGGCCAGGTACTTAGGGCTTTCACTTTTTCGGGGTCGGTCTCAACTCCTTTACTGGACACAATGTGACCGAGGTATCTGACAGAAGTTTGAAAAAATCTGCATTTCTCAGGGGATAGTTTAAGCCCGTACTCTTTTAGGTGATTAAGAACTTTCATTAAGCGAGCCTCATGTTCTTCGGGTGTCTTGGAGAATACAATGATGTCATCGAGGAACACAATCACCTCATGCAGATTCATGTCGCCCATGCATTTCTCCATGAGGCGCTGGAACGTGCTGGGGGCGTTTGTAATGCCTTGGGGCATTCTATTGAATTCCCCAAAGCCCATGGGACATACGAACGCCGTCTTTGGTTTGTCCAGCTCCTCTACCTCAATTTACTAGTACCCCGACTTTAAATCGAGGACGGAGAACCACTGCGAACCGGTCAAGGTGGAAAACGTTTCCTCCAAGTTGGGGAGGGCGTAAGCATCTTTTACAGTCTGCATGTTAAGCTTTCTGTAATCAATACAAAGGCGGCCATCGCCATTTTTCTTTCGCACCACTACAATAGGTGAAGAAAATGGGGAAGTGGACTCTCTTATCACGCCTGCTTGTTGGAGTTCTTTGAGATGCTTACGGACCGCTTCCAGGTCATTTGGATGTATGGGACGTGCTCTGTGTTTGAACGGTGTTTCATCTGATAACTTGATTGTGTGTTTCACTTGATCCGTTTTGCCAAAGTCAAGATCATTTTGTGCAAATACTTCGGGCATTTGACTGAGTTTTTCTGTTAGGTGCTCTTTCCATTCAGCGCTAATGGGGGAAGAGTCAAAGTTGAACTTCATAGTGGACTTTGGTTCAGTTTTGAACTTTGCAACTTTCACGGAGTGTTCTTGTGAAAGGACTCGTTGATATGCAAATTTCTCCAATGACACACTTCTGAGGGATTGTCATGTCATGTTCCGACTCATTGGTGAGTATAACTGGAACAAGGTAAGGTGCTCTTTCAGGTAAGTCTATGAGACATGGTTTTACCAGGATACCACCAGGTAAGGCTGACATTAACAGGTGTTCTAACAAGACAGATTTTTACTGTTGCCGGCTGACACAGCTACAGCGCCATCTAGAACAACTGTTTGGCCTGCAGGAACTAACTGTGGCTCTTTGTTGCGCATGGTCACTAAACCAAGGCTAGTGTCTTTGGACTGTCTGTGCCGTAGCTCAAGGACTTTTAACACTGCCTTATAACCAAGTGACATGGTTGGCTGTAGTTCAGAACATGCATCAGAGTACAGCTCGTAAAGTACATCTAATGTGTTTGTCCCTATTAACACTAAGAACTGATCAGCTGCACGTACATCAGGAACCACTAAGGCAAGTGTTGGCACTTCGGCTTCAATACCAAAAAAGTCTTTTGGGAAAGTGACATGCATTTCAATGTAGCCTAAATAAGGTACACTCTGACCGTTAGCTCCCTCCACTTCTAACAGCTCAAAAAGTGGCTTAATCTCATGGTTGGATAAGTACTGTCTGTAATAGGACTCAGGGACAGTAGTCACCTGGGAGCCTGTATCTAACAAACAGTTCACAGTACAACCATTCACTTTCACTTGTGCTGTACTTTTTGTACCAATTAGACCATTAGGAAAGTTAAAGGGGTCTGTTTTGTAGTGTGACTTCAGTTTAGCACGTGTCTTGAATGGAGCTTTTGGTTTGGGACGGGTCATCTCTGAACTAGCCTCTGTTTTCCTGCAACAGGGGTAGACTTCAGTTTTAAAGAAGATTGGGGGTTCTGACTGTCCCAAATCTGTCTTTTTACTCTTAGTTCTTTGCGTTTTGCAGCCACAAGCGCAGGGTTTGGCTCAGACTCACAAGTGGCTACAATATGCCCATCTTCGCCACAGCGGAAGCAATACCATGGTTTGGGCCTAGTATTGGGACGACTGGACGAAGGTAAGTTTTCAAGTTTGGCATGGTCAGGTTTTTTATTTCCAGATTTCTTAGTTGGGTCTTTCCTCGGTGGTGCTTGTTTCTTTTGTTTCACGACAGCGGCTAATTGGCTTTTTAGATCAGCGACTTGCCTTTTCAGTTCTTTCAGACTGTCAGACTCTACTTCACTATTTGTACTTGTTTCGGTGACTGTTCGTAGGAGGCTGCTTTTGGTTTTGTGGCGCCCAAGTGTTTTTTCATGCGTGTGTTTATAACTTCTTGTCCATTTTCAACAGTGCGAAGGTGAAGCAATAATTCTGCATACGCAGGTGGGTGTTTATCTTTTAGTTCCAGCTGTAGCTCCTTTAGCAGATTATCATCCCAGCAGCCTCTGTTAAACTGCTTGAGAAGCTGTTTGTCCACTTCCTGGGGCTCTAGACCATCTCTACGCACTGTGAGATTGAGCGCCACCTGCAAACGATGCAGATATGCAGAGGGTTTTTCTCCATAATTTTGGAAAGTGTTCATGAATCGCACAAGCAGTTCCTCACCGTCTTCAACAGTCCCAAAAGCTGAGTCCAAAAGCTTAAGATAGTCATCAGGGGTGGCTTCAGGCCCAAGAGGACGAATAACATCACACGCAGGAGCAAGAAGACTTTCAAAGATCCTGCGAGATTTTTCCAAGTCAGACAAAGAAGCATCTTCCATCATCAGGTCAACATGTGAGCACCATGTTTCATAATCAGCTTCAGTATATGGTCTTGGCGTTTTGCCAGAGAAAGCTCTGATTCTCCAAGAGGAATGGGCGTTTGACGGCTTCTCTGCATTTTTAATGACATGCTCGACTACGATTTTCTGAACCTCGGGTGGGTTAAAATTAGCTGGGCTCAACCTTTGAGGTGTTAAGTTTGGTCTAAGAGGGCTTTGAAAGAGTGCTTGAGTGGTTTTAGGGGTGCGAGGCACTTCAACTTGGAGTGGAGGAGAGACTCCACTGGGTTCTACAGTAGGGAAAGCAGGATCACCATCAGCAGAGACCATTTCAGCTGTCTCAGCAGCTTCAGTAGACTTCCCTATTGTGGACGTAACCTCCCGCAACACCTCTTCAAAACCTTTTCCACTTAGCTTAGCTAAACCCCTCAGGTTGCTAAGATAAGCCTCAGTAACACTGCCCCCTACAGTTTTAGTGTAGACATTGGTTAAAGCTTGAATGCAATACTTAACCTCAGGATTGTCAGTGGATGGAAAAGAGCACGGCAATGTAGGTGCTAATGCTTCAATGCTTAATCCAGATTCGAACTCTACAGTATGACTTTTCTCAAAGTCAGATGAGTTATCATTAATACTGAGCACCCTATGGATAGTGCCATGTTGCTCTAGAAACTCAAAAATGTCTGCATCTTTCTCTTTATCAACAACACCACTGACAATGACTGCATTAGGGATTTTAACACCATGTTTTTCCACAAAATCCATTTTGATAGTATTTAAACTATTTAGTCAGGGGTCAAAACAGAATTCACATCTGTTGTGCAACGCTCCAGGCTCCTGGCTGCGATCGCCAAATTTTTAACAATATACAAAATATACACTGTAATACAATGGGTATAATACTACTGGGTAATTGGGTGTCAGGGTAACACCCACTAACACCTGTGCTCGCCAGATTTTTGTGTGTAACCCTTACTAACACCCACTCACCCTACTCACTTTAGGTGTAGTACCCTTTTTGGTAGTATTGTGTTATGGCAATGTAGTCACCTTAACTTTTCTACCTGTGCAGAGGGATAATTGGGCCAGGTCAGACCGACTCTGGGTTCGTAGGAGCCTGGGAGGTGCAACAACAGATGACACACACACTCGTATAGAACTTGCAACTATGTATATTATTTACTAATATGTACAATAAAAAAAAACCACACACTTGTCACAATAATAAAAGAAAATAACAATAAAGTACTTCAAAATATAGTTACAATATTCACAGTTCTGTTGTATCAGTCCAGGTGACCAGTGGGGTCACCTCTAGCAGTTTCTAGGACTCGGGCTTCGGCTCGCCATACAGATTTGGAGATCTACGCTCTGGTCAAACCAGTCCAAAGAAAAAAAAACCTGACCATGCTAAGTGGCTCGTGCGTCAATGGGGTTCCCGCGCTCAACGGCGTCGACAGCCTTTGGATCCCAATCAATTTCAAGGGTTTTATCCAGGCAAAGGCTGCTACCAGCACGCTAGCATCGCCATATCATCAAGGACAATCTCTCTCTCTGGTCTGTGTCTTTCGGCGTCTGGCGTGACTGAGCCAAAAATGCAAGTCATCCCAGACCCAGGGAGAGAGCGCTTAACCCATTGGCTGGTGTGACCCAGCAATGGCGCAGCCATTGGTTACTCAAAATATCAACACACATACTAGGAACTTTTTCAGAACTTTCTAGAAAATGTTCCTAACTGTTTATGAATATATATTTATTTAAATATTCATATTCAAAATATTTATTCCCATTGTGAAATGGGTGTTTTTCTTTTTAAAGTGGCATCACTTCCGCCCTCCCAAGAGAGTAGACACTTTTTTCTTCTCTCCTGCTCTGACTTTTTCCTCCCCTCCTAACTACTGGATCCCAGCTTGCTGTTGTCTGTCTGCGTCCAACTGCGACCGCCGAAAAGAAATTATGGAGTTAATAAGCTGGGCTTTGAACACAATTGACACTATTTTTTCAACAAGGAAAAGTGCTCCGGGGGAAGCTGTCTGCCCCGCTGGAACGGCTCCAGTGGGCTATTTACGTGACACAGGTAATTGGAAAATGCTGTGTCTCTCTAATCTCTCTATCAAAGATATTGAAGATTTGTTTATCTTCGTAATCTTGGTGATTGGGATAATTCTGATTGGGACGGGAATTGTCTTGGTTTACCGCAAATTGCTGAAGATGGATTCAACCTATCAAAATGCTGGCCAGGCGAGGTGCATCCAACAAATTGAAAAACTGGAGAAGACCCTGATAGCGACTACTGGAGAACTGTCTCGTAAGGTGGATTACATCATGGGTTCGCTCAGGTCTTTCCACGACGAATTCAAAGCTGCGCAATGAAGGATTAATGTACTGAATCTACAGAAGAAATACAAGTCTTCTCTGTGATCAGTCCTATTTGGCATTATTATTCCCCATGAAAATTCCTCCTGGCTGTCTGCAGACTGTGTTTTTTTCAAAATCATGAGCACAAGGCCTTGGACAGCCAGCTGCAGCGCCAGATAAGACTGGCGCCAGACAGACAAAACATCTTCTGCCAAGGGTCCTTGGGTCTCTCTTATTATCATCAACACTGCTCAACACCGCACACACATTGATCCATGAACTGAATAAAGATAACACTGCTCTCTTGTGTCCTGTGAATTCTGTGTGTAGCGAATATATGTGCATGAGCATGAGCTTTTTTTTTCCTTGAACTCTTAATATTGATTAAGTATGTAACCAGTATTTTGAATCAATGATTTTTTTGCTCCTTCCTATTGTATCATCTTTATGCGACCTGTACCCTCCTGCTGATAGGCGCGTTGCAGATGCGCCGCGGCATGGAAATGCAGGTTCATTACTGTGTCAAGTCAAATTCTCTCGTATGTTATCAGTGATCTGTTAATGTACTTGGCAATAAATCTTTTTCTGATTCTTTCTGATTCTGATCAGTATTTATAATTTAATCCACGTTTTTAACACTGGGTTACACATGGAATATTTTTGTTTTGTTGTCCGTCACTGTATTGTTTTATAGGACAGTTTTTATTGTACAATGATTGAAATATTTGTAAAAATTCATCATATGCTTTATTTATATCATTTTCATCACAAACGATCTTCCAGTCTTACATTAACAATTCGTTTGCCAGTAAACACATTGATTCTTCAGTTCTTATTCTTTTATATTTAATATTTTTGGTATACTTTTTCTTCCTATAATCACATTGATAGACAACAAAAATCGGCAGGTGGTCACTAATATCATTCAATAAAAGCCCACTCTATTAATGTGGCACTGTGTGATGTAATTCTGCTAGGTCTGGTGATTGTTGGATGTAAGCCCATACTGTACATTGTGTTGATAAATTCTCTGTCATACTATGTTGTTTTGAATTCATAAGATCTATACTGAAATCCCCACAGATGAAGAGTAGGTTTTGCATACATTTTTTCCATCCAGTCCTTAAATAAGTCAATATTTGATCCAGGTGTTCTATATACACAGCTCATTACTATATTCTTCATATTGTCCAAACAGATTTCTATTGAAATACATTCAAATAAATCATCCACAGTCACTGTCAAATTTTCAACAACCTTGTATTGCAAGCACTTAACATAAATTGCAACTCCTCCTCCTTTTTTCACTTTTCTATTGATATAATTTAATTCATAGCCATCCAATGTAAAATCCACCCCTTTCTCTTCGCTGAGCCACATCTCTGATATTGCCACTATATTGAATGGCTCTTTAAATTGATGTAAATAATCTTTAATGTTGTTAAAGTTGGCATAGAGACTTCTGCTGTTGAAGTGGATCATTGATATATTAAAATCAGATGTGACCATTGTGTTAAACTGTTCATACTGTAGTAACTACAGTTATTATTGATGGAAGTAAATAAATTATTGTCAGGGTCTATGTCATATTCTGCGTCCTGTGGGTTGTGATCTGTATACTCAAAAACTTTCAGTTCCTGTTGTTCCTGTTTGTTGATCTTTTGCTTCATGTAGTTATACAGACGTGGAGAAAATTGTTGGTACCCCTCTGTTAATGAAAGAGAAACCCACAACGGTCACAGAAATAACTTGAATCTGACAAAAGTGGTAATAAATAAAAATTCGATGAAAATCACACAATGCTTTTTGATTGTGGTTCAACAGAATTATTTTAAAAAACAAACTCATGAAACAGGCCTGGACAAGTAGTCACTGTGCTGTTTGGTGACATGGTGTGTACCACACTAAACATGGACCAGAGGAAGCAAAGGAGAGAGTTGTCTCAGGAGATTAGAAAGAAAATTATAGACAAAGATGTTAAAGGTAAAGGCTATAAGACCATCACCAAGCAGCTTGATGTTCCTGTGACTACAGTTGCACATATTATTCAGAAATTTAAGATCCACGGGACTTTAGCCAACCTCCCTGGACGTGGCCGCAGGAGGAGACAGATAATACAAATGGTAACAAAAGAGCCCAGAACAACCTTTAAACACATTCATGGTGAACTCCAAGGTCAAGGTACATCAGTGTCAGATTGCACCATCCATCATTGTAGGAGCCAAAATGGACTTCATGGGAGACAACCAAGGAGGACACCACTGTTGAAAACAAATCATAAAAAAGCCAGACTGGAATTTGCCAAACTGCATGTTGACAAGCCACAAAGCTTCTGGGAGAATGTCCTATGGACAGATGAGACAAAACTGGAACTTTTTGGCAAGGCACATCAGCTCTATATTCACAGACGCAAAAATGAAGCATACCAAGAAAAGGACACTGTCCCTACTGTGAAACATGGAGGAGGTTCTGTTATGTTCTGGGGCTGCTTTGCTGCGTCTGGCACAGGGTGTCTTGAATCTGTGCAGGGTACAATGAAATCTCAAGACTATCAAGGTATTCTAGAGAGAAATGTGCTGCCCAGTGTCAGACAGCTTGGCCTCAGTCGCAGGTCATGGGTCTTGCAACAGGATAATAACCCAAAACACACGGCTAAAAACATCCAAGAATGGCTAAGAGCGAAACATTGGACTATTCTAAAGTGGCCTTCTATGAGCCCTGATCTAAATCCTATCTGTGGAAGGAGCTGAAACATGCCGTCTGGAGAAGGCACCCTTCAAACCTGAGACAACTGGAGCAGTTTGCTCATGAGGAGTGGGCCAAAATACCTGCTGAGGTGCAGAAGTCTCATTGACAGTTACAGAAATTGTTTGATTGCAGTGATTGCCTCAAAAGGTTGTGCAACAAAATATTAAGTTAAGGGTACCATCATTTTTGTCCAGGCCTGTTTCATGAGTTTGTTTTTTAAAATAATTCTGTTGAACCACAGTTCAAAAGCATTGTGTAATTTTCATTGGTTAATTTTCATAGACTTTATTTATTACTACGTTTGTCAGATTAAGTTATTTCTGTGACTATTGTGGGTTTTTCTTTCATTAACAGAGGAGTACCAACAATTTTGTCCACGTCTGTATGTCCTGTTGCAGATGAGTGTGATCCTTCAGTGTCCTACAGTTATCTCTTGTTGCTGTCGACTCCAGTTCATAATGTTCATTGATATTTGTCCAGTTCCATAATGTTTCGGATGTTAATAACCTTGGCTTCTTCAGGTGATCCATTTAATTTGATGAATATTTTACAGTTTGTTGTCCAGGTGTTTTGAATCTTTTTTTTGCTTTCTCAGGTGTCTTGCTTTTCTGGCTATTTCTGCATTTTCTTTTGTAAGATGCTCATTCATGTACAGTAAATGTTCGTTCCCTTCAGTTTCCTACCTTGTTATAGCAGTGCAGTCTTGTGTTTTCTGTTGACAAACCTCATGATGACAGCTGGTTTGTCGCTGTTTTTCCTGGGCAGAGGGTGGCAGGCCTCAGTGGTGTTACAGTCCAGCTGGATTCCTTTGGACTGCAGGAAGGCTGCCACTTGCTGCTCAGTGGATTTGGCTTCCAGCTCACCGAGTCCCCCTCTGCTGTCCGTGGCCACCACCCGAGCAAATGATAAGGGTTTAATGTGGAGTCCTGTGATGATCACATCGTTCACCCTGGTGTATTGTTCCAGGTCAGCCACTCTGCTCTCCAGATACACCAGCCTCTTGTCCTTCTCGGTGTTCTGGATCCGCAGTGCTTTCACCTCCTCGACCAGGTCCAGAATGTTTTTTTGCTGCAGCTTAACAGCAGAAATCTCTTCAGCCAAGAAGTCGAGTGACCTTTTAATATTGTCCACCTCTTCAGCCTGCTGAGCTTTTTTGGGACCCATGATCCCAGACAATTTGTGTTGACTAAACAGCTACTGAACAGCTGTTTAGCTAGCTGAGTAGTGGGCCGCTCAGCTCCACTCCCGTTTTCCCAGTCTGTAAATGGGGTTGTTGGCGTCTTAAGTCAGGCAGGGGTCAAAACGAGGATGTCCAGTCCGTAATCCAAACTCAGTTATCAGAAGCCAAAACAGTAGTCAAAAACCGAGCACCAAAACACAGAAATCCACATATTGACAACCTGCTTATTTAACATATATACAGTAGGGAAAAAAAGTATTTAGTCAGCCACCAATTGTGCAAGTTCTCCCACTTCAAAGATGAGAGAGGTCTCCAATTTTCATCATAGGTATACCTCAACTATGAGAGACAAAATGAGAAAAAAAAAAATCCGGAAAATCACATTGAAGGATTTTAAATGAATTAATTGGTAAATTCCTCAGTAAAATAAGTATTTGGTCAATAACAAAAGTTCATCTTAATAAGGTAAGATAAGATAAAGATAAGCCTTTATTAGTCCCACAATGGGGAAATTCTAGGATTGCAACAGCACAGGGATAGCAACACTCAGAGCAACAATCAGAAGGCAAGAGGAAAAAAAAAAGAAACAAGAGCAGCAAGTATACATATGCACATATAAACATAAAATATATATATATATATATATATATATATATATATATATATATATATATATACGTATATATATATAGACACACAGTGCGGAGCATTGTAGCTAGATGGAATAAATATGTAGATATAGAAACACACACAGTGCGGAGCATAACAATACTTTGTTATATACCCTTTGTTGGCAATGACAGAGGTCAAACGTTTTCTGTAAGTCTTCATAAGGTTTTCACACACTGTTGCTGGTATTTTGGCCCATTCCTCCATGCAGATCTCCTCTAGAGCAGTGATGTTTTGGGGCTGTCGCTGGGCAACACGGACTTTCAGCTCCCTCCAAAGATTTTCTATGGGGTTGAGATCTGGAGACTGGCTAGGCCACTCCAGGACCTTGAAATGCTTCTTACGAAGCCACTCCTATGTTGCCCGGGCAGTGTGTTTGGGATCATTGTCATGCTGAAAGACCCAGCCACGTTTCATCTTCAATGCCCTTGCTGATGGAAGGAGGTTTTCACTCAAAATCTCACGATACATGGCCCCATTCATTCTTTCCTTTACACGGATCAGTCGTCCTGGTCCCTTTGCAGAAAAACAGCCCCAAAGTATGATGTTTTCACCCCCATGCTTCACAATAGGTATGGTGTTCTTTCTCCTCCAAATACGACAAGTTGAGTTTTTACAATAAAGTTCTATTTTGGTTTCATCTGACCATATAACATTCTCCCAGTCCTCTTCTGGATCATCCAAATGCTCTCTAGCAAACTTCAGACGGGCCTGGACATGTACTGGCTTAAGCAGGGGGACACGTCTGGCACTGCAGGATTTGAGTCCTTGGCGGCGTAGTGTGTTTCTGATGTAGCCTTTGTTACTTTGGTCCCAGCTCTCTGCAGGTCATTCACTAGGTCCCCCCGTGTGGTTCTAGGATTTTTGCTCACCGTTCTCGTGATCATTTTGACCTCACGGGGTGAGATCTTGCGTGGAGCCCCAGATCGAGGGAGATTATCAGTGGTCTTGTATGTCTTCCATTTTCTAATAATTGCTCCCACAGTTGATTTCTTCACACCAAGCTGCTTACCTATTGCAGATTCAGTCTTCTCAGCCTGGTGCAGGTCTACAATTTTGTTTCTGGTGTCCTTTGACAGCTCTTTGGTCTTGGCCATAGTGGAGTTTGGAGTCTGATTGTTTGAGGTTGTGGACAGGTGTCTTTTATACTGATAATGAGTTCAAACAGGTGCCATTAATACAGGTAACAAGTGGAGGACAGAGGAGCCTCTTAAAGAAGAAGTTACAGGTCTGTGAGAGCCAGAAATCTTGCTTGTTTGTAGGTGACCAAATACTTATTTTACCAAGGAATTTACCAATTAATTCATTAAAAATCCTTCAATGTGATTTTCTGGATTTTTTTTCCTCATTTTGTCTCTCATATTTGAGGTATACCTATGATGAAAATTGGAGACCTCTCTCATCTTTTAAGTGGGAGAACTTGCACAATTGGTAGCTGACTAAATACTTTTTTACCCCACTGTAAATGATATATTCCAAGTTTCTAAATTATTAAAAATAATATTGTTTGCTGATGATACTAATATATTTTATTCTGGAAATAATTATAAGGAACTATTCCATACTCTAAATAATGAATTAAATAAGCTAAAAAAAATGGATGGATAGTAATAAATTATCACTAGATATAGATAAAACTAAGGTAATGATATTTGGTAACAGTAAAAATAAAGAAGTTATACATCTTCGTATAGATAATGGAATTATTGAACATGTTAAGGAGATCAAATTTTTGGGTGTAATACTAGATGATAAAATTAGTTGGAAACCACACATCAGATGCATACAAGACAAAGTGGTAAAAAATATTGCAAATATAAATAAAATTAAGCAAGTCTTAGATTACAGATCGCTTCATATCTTGTATTGCTCATTAGTGCTTCCATACTTTACTTGACTATTGTACAGAGCTCTGGGTAACAATTATGAAAGTACACTTAATTCATTGTTAATATTACAAAAAAGGGCAGTCCGTGTTATCCACAAAATTGGGTATCTTGAACAAACAAATTTATTATTTTTACATTCACAATTATTGAAATTACAGGACCTGGTTGATTATTATACAGCACAGTTAATGTTTAAAGTCAGTAAAAACTTTTTGCCACACAATATACAAAACCTTTTTAGTCACAGAGAAGGGAAATACAGTTTATGGGGAATACAAAATTTAAAATGCACCTAGTAAGATCTACTAGTAAAAGCTTTTGTTTGTCTGTATGTGGGGTAAAATTGTGGAATGGGTTGGGGGAGAAACACAGGCAATGTCCAAACATCCATATATTTAAATCAACATATAAAGAAAGGATTTTTGAACAATATAAAAGTAAAGGACAGTAATATTGTAATGTGTCTTTAATGAAGAAAGGTTGTTATTGTTATTATTGTTGAATATATATGCTGAGTACTATTGTTGTTATTGATATCATTATTATTACTAGAATATTACAACGGTATTATAGTATTATGATTGTTGTTTAGGAAGGAATCATTTAAAGCATTATGTAGGCCAGGTGGTATTATTATTATTATTGTTGTTATTTTAACTACTATATGGCTACCTATCATTATGGTTATTATTATTTGGTTACTCATTGAGCCTAGGTATTGTAAGCCATGTGGGGGTATATGGTGGTATATATGGTGATTATGATGATGATAATATTGTCTATAATTATATTAAACATGCCAGAAGTATTTTCTTATTATTATTACAATTATTATTAGATGCTGGTATTACTGTCATTATAAACTATCATTGTTGTATTATTTCTACTGTATAATTTAATGATAAGATGAATTATATATTATGGTATTGTATAATGAATATAATTATGGGATGTATAATGACTAGAATGAAATAATTTATTGGGTATGGAGAAGGGGTGGGACTATATAAGCGTTGGCTTCTTCCCACTCCTTTTGAACAAGGACATTTTTTTATGTTTATTTTTTGGGGGTTTTGAATCCTTGTTTTTTTTTTTTTTTGTCTTGATGTTCAAATCAATTAATACTTTATGTTAATAAGACAAAATTAAGTGAGATTAAGCAGTGACTCCTTACTCTCTGAAGCCAATCTGCCTGCAGGTCTTCTTGGCATAGCTGTCATTCCAGCCACTGTAGCATACAGGGAGGAAGCGAGAATCTTCATCTGTCTTGACTCGTAGAGTGTTATCAAGATCAAATCTCACTAGGGAGGCCATATAGGGAGAGAACAAAGAAAATACATTTACAGTGGTGCTTGAAAGTTTGTGAACCTTCAAAATGTTCTATATTTCTGCATAAATATGACCTAAAACATCATCAGATTTTCACACAAGTCCTAAAAGTAAATAAAGAGAACCCAGTTAAATAAATAAGACAAAATATTTTACTTTTTCATTTATTTATTGAGGAAAATGATGCAATATTACATATCTGTGAGTGGCAAAAGTTTGTGAACCTTTGATTTCAGTATCTGCTGTGACCCCCTTTTGTGGCAATAACCGTAACTAAATGTTTCCAGTATCTGTTGATCAGTCCTGCACATTGGCTTAGAGGAATTTTAGCAGTTTTAGCAGCAGCAGCTTCACTGCTGGGATGTTGGTGGGTTTCCTCGTATGAATTACTCCCTTCAGGTCCTTCCACAACATCTTAATTGGATTAAAGTCAGGACTTTGACTTGGCCATTAAAAAACATTAACTTTATTTAAGCAATAATACACGAGAGGGAGTTACGATATTGATGAATGTAATAACTCCAGGTGTGGTATGTATGGCTGATGAGCACTAGAGTATCACACGTGGAGTTAGTGATACCATAACGACCTTGAGTGTAATATTGTTTTTATTCAACAGTTCTGCAAGCACAGTTTATTAAATGACAGCAATACTAGACAAAATATAATGATTTGTTTGTGTTTTGTGCAGCTGTGAAAAAAGTCCCTTCTAAATGTAGCCAGTAACTGTTGCTAAACATCTCAATCAGCATGAAGACATCTATTGTCATTTCACACAGATGTAAACAAATATTGTCAAGTGCAAAAGTAATAAGTGTTTATAAAACATACCTGCTGAGTTGGTACTGCAGAAGACCCCAGATCAAAACACTGGTCGTCAGAACACCGGTAGCTAGCCAATAGCTAGTAGTTAGCATGCGAGTGATTTAGTACACTTCGCTCGCTTTTCTTTGCATTTTCAGATGACACAAAGATTCTGTCACCACAAAGGTATTGTGGTTTGTTAATCGAGACAATAAATCCAACTCTAGCACAGCCTATTTTTTTAATTAGACGTGAAACAGCTTAACCATGTTATGTTTGGCCCCTTCAGGGCATGAATGAGGTACCACTCGCCTGCAGTGAGTTCGGTGATTTAATAAGAAATAATAGTAAATACAAACACTCGCCTCGAGGGGCGGATATACAAAAACTAAGGATGAAACCCAGTGGAGTGATAACAAATACATAAGAGCACAGAGTCAATATAACACTTACATACAGTATACTGGCAAGGACGAAACCTTCTGCCGAAAAATAGACTGGAGTCAGGATAGGGGACTCCAGCCTGAGTGAAGCGAGGAATAAGTCTCGCTCGCCAGCTTAAATAATACTACTAACACAAGGACAAACAGGTGTTGAATGAAAGCAATCAGTAAACCATTGACAGCTGTGACTGGCTGCAAACAGACTGACAGCCGGAAGTCCTGTCACAACACTGTCAAAATAAAAGCACAACCCAAACAGAGGAACAGAACTAAATATATACACAGAAAAAGAATAATAACAAAAAACCAAGCTGGGAACAGATTCGTGCTCGGTATCATTACACACCATGTTTATACAAGGGCAGGATGTAAGGCTTTTTTCAAAAGGGTGGGACTTCTGGGTCAGGTGAGAAATCTTTTCAAACAGCGCCTCACTGTGGAAATTAAGGTATTCAACACAGTACTGCAATTGTCACAGAGTTAGTTGACAGTAAATTAGTGTTAGTAATTAACTGTTACATGAACACCATTGCTGGATGAAGCCAACAGGACAACATCATCTGCAAACAACAGAGATGAGATCCTGTGGTCACCAAGCATGACACCCTCCATTCCCTGGCTGCGCCTAGAAATCCTGTCCATAAAAATTATGAACAGGACCGGTGACAAAGGGCAGCCCTGGCGGAGTCCAACTCTCACTGGGAATGACTCCGACCGAGTGTTGGCAATGCGAACTAAACTCTCACAACGGTCGTACAGAGACCGAATAGCTCGTAACAACAAGCCCGATACCCCATACTCCCGAAGCACCCCCCACAAAAATCCACGAGGGACGCGGTCAAATGCCTTCTCCAAGTCCACAAAACGCATGTAAACTGGTTGGGCAAACTCCCACGAACCCTCAAGAATTCTCGAGAGGGTAAAGAGCTGGTCCGATGTGCCACGGCCAGGACGAAAACCACATTGCTCCTCCTGAATCCGAGGTTCGACCAACGGCCGGACTCTCCTCTCCAGTACCTTGGCATAGACCTTCCCAGGGAGGCTGAGGAGTGTGATCCCTCTAAAGTTGGAGCACACCCTCCGGTCCCCTTTTTTGAAGAGAGGAACCACCACCCCGGTTTGCCATGCCAAAGGCACTGCCCCCGACCTCCACGCAATGTTGCAGAGGCGTGTCAACCATGACAACCCAACAACATCCAGGGCCTTGAGGTACTCAGGGCGAATCTCGTCCACCCCCGGGGCCCGGCCACCAAGGAGATTTTTAACCACCTTGGCGACCTCAGCCCCTGTGATAGGCGAGTCATCCCCCTCGTCCCCAAACCCTGCTTCCTCTGTGGAAGGCGTATCAGTGGGATTGAGGAGATCCTCGAAGTATTCCTTCCACCGCCCGACGATATCCCCAGTTGAAGTCATCCAGCAATGACCTACAGCTCTTGCTGGGACGGTTTGCCGCTGAGTGTGAAGCGGCTGGGATGAGAATCAGCACCTCCAAGTCCGAGTCCATGGTCCTCAGCCGGAAAAAGGTGGATTGTCCTCTCCGGGTTGGGGACAGGCTCCTGCCCCAAGTGGAGGAGTTTAAGTATCTTGGGGTCTTGTTCACGAGTGAGGGGAAAATGGAGCGAGAGATCGACAGACGGATTGGAGCAGCATCTGCAGTGATGCGGACGTTGTACCGGTCTGTTGTGGTGAAGAGGGAGCTTAGTTCTAAGGCAAAGCTGTCGATTTACCAGTCAATCTACGTTCCTACTCTCACCTATGGTCACGAGCTTTGGGTAATGACCGAAAGAACGAGATCGCGGATACAAGCGGCTGAAATGAGCTTTCTCCGTAGGATTGCTGGACTCACCCTCAGAGATAGGGTGAGGAGCTCAGTCATCCGGGAGAGGCTCAGAGTAGAACCGTTGCTCCTCCACATTGAAAGGAGTCAGTTGAGGTGGTATGGGCATCTGATTAGGATGCCTCCTGGACGCCTCCCACTTGAGGTGTTTCAGGCACGTCCCACTGGGAGGAGACCCCGGGGCAGACCCAGGACTCGGTGGAGAGACTATGTCTCCCAGCTAGTCTGGGAACGCCTTGGTATCCCCTCTGAAGAGCTGGAGCAGGTGGCTGGGGAGAGGGAAGCCTGGGCTTCTCTGCTTGAACTGCTGCCTCCGCGACCCGGACCTCCGGAAAAGCGGTAGAAGATGGATGGATGGATGGATGGATGAACACCATTGAAGCAGAGTGATACATATCCAGTGAAACTGGAGTGCAATTATCATGGATTTTACTAACTCCCGGAATCCCTATTGTCCAATCAAATCGCTCAGTCAGAACTGTTGTATAATCTTCTTTAACCATTCTTTGGTAGAATGACTTGTGTGCTTTGGATCATTGTATTGCTGCAGACCCACTTTCTCTTGAGATTCAGCTCATGGACAAATGTCCTGACATTTTCCTTTAGTATTTTCAAATATAATTCAGAATTCATTGCAAGCAGTCCTGGCCCAGATGTAGCAAAACAGGCCCAAACCATGATATTACCACCACCATGTTTCACAGATGGGATAAGGTTCTCATGCTGGAATTCAGTGTCTTCTTTTCTCCAAACATAACACTTCTCATTCAAAGCAAAGAGTTCTAATTTGGTCTCATCCATCCACAAGACATTTTTCCAATAGCCTTCTGGTTTGTCCACGTGATCTTTAGCAAACTGCAGATGAGCAGCAATGTTCTTCTTGTAGAGCAGTGACTTTCTCTTTGCAACTCTGCCATGTACACCATTGTTGTTCTGTGTTCTGATGGTGGACTCAAGAACATTAACATTAGCCAATGTAAGAGAGGCCTTCAGTCGCTTAGAAGTTACCCTGCGGTCCTTTGTGACCTCACCAACTGTTACACGCCTTGCTCTTGGAGTGATCTTAGTTGGCTGACCACTCCTGGGGATAGTTGTAACAATGGTCTTAAATTTCGTCCATCTGTTTTACTGTGGATTGGTGGAGTCCAAACTCTTTAGGTTGGTTTTGCAACCTTTTCCAGCCTGATGAGAATCAAACCTTTTTCTGAGGTCCTCAGAAATCTCCTTTGTTTGTGCCATGATACACTTCCACAAACGTGTTAACACTTTGGTAGATCTTTAAATAAAAGAGTCTTTAAATAAAACAGGGTGCTCACCCACACCTGATTGTCATCCCATTGATTGAAAACAGCTGACTCTAATTTCATCTTCAAATTACCTGCTAATCCTAGAGGTTCACAAACTTTTGCCACTCACTGATGTGTAATATTGGATCATTTTCCTCAAGAAATAAATGTAAAAGTAAAAAATGTTTTGTCTCATTTATTTAACTGTGTTGTCTTTACTTTTAATAATAATAACAATAATAATAATAATAGATTGCATTTATATAGCGCCTTTCATGATACCCAAAGCGCTTTACAGTGAGTCCATTATTCATTCACTCCACAGACAGACAATGGTAGTGGTAAACTACTGCTGTAGCCACAGCTGCCCTGGGGCAGACTGATGGAAACGTGGCTGCCTATCCATGCCAACGGCCTCTCCGACCACTACCAAACATTTATACACATTCATTCACTCATACCCAGTGTCATGGACACTGGAGACACGGTGGGTAAAGTGTCTTGCCCAGGGACATGATGGCAGGATGGCTGCATGAAAATCTGATGATGTTTTAGGTCATATTTTTGCAAAAATTTAGAAAATTCTAAATGGGTCACAAACTTTCAAGCACCACTGTAAAGGAGCTTTTACTTGGTCTCTGTGACTTATGACTAGACATGACAAACAACAATTAAATGGGAATGTCTTAAAAAAGGTTTTGTCTTTAAGTGTCACAAATATCAGCATAAATAGATGAACTACTGGGAGGAATCAATTCAATCAACCCAGTATTGTCAATATAAGATAAGATAAGATAAGATAAGCCTTTATTAGTCCCAGAGTATGTCCAGCTACAACAATAGCTGGACATGGTAGAAAAATACTGTCAGAACTGGGACCTGCCACTGAATATGAAGAAAGTTGATATTTTGATCTGCCAAAAACATCACAGATGTCAGAAAAGCAAATACCAGTTCAGCATAAAACTTGAAATTATTGATCCCAGTATGGGCTATACCCCTAACAGTGTCTGGAAATTTAAACATGGCAGTGAATGCACTAAAGGAAAGAGGCTCTAAAAGCTGTCAATTCAATCAAGAGAAAATAAAGTCCAAATTCCAATTAAAATCTGGCATAAAATATGTGATAGTGTTATCTTGCTTATAGTGCTGTATGGCTACACCAGCTGGGATGAACATCCAACAGAAGCAGAATTCTACAGATATATCTTATAAGTAGAATGAAAAACACCAACAGATGCTCTGTTAAGTGTGAGGGTGTACACGTGTGTATTCACCACAGTCTGTTTCATCAGAGCTCTTTGCACAGTCTCCTTTTCCATCACATTGAACAGCATTGTTGGTGCAGTTGTCCTCACTTGGTGTAGGCGCTGCTTCATTGAAATCATCAGGGTCAGCTAAGATAATTACTTTTCCCCTGGTGCCAAATCGAACTGTGGATGAGTGAAAGCAAAATGGTTGAGGATTATGTCATCATTATTATAATATTAATAATAATAGGAAGAATAGAAATAAAAGTAATGGGAAAAACAGTAGTCAGGTAAGTGGCCGGATCACCTGACCTTTGACCTTGAGCACATCCTAGATGCAGACCCACCAGAGGATCATTGTGTGCAAGTTTGGTGAACATTAAGGACGCTGCCCTAGGAGTAGCGATCCTCATGAAATGTTTATTTCATGAAATGTTAATTTCAAACTAATTTTAATTAATTAATTAATTAATTTCATTAATTAATTAAATGGACGGACGGACGGATGATGGGACACCAAATCATTGCAGCTCCTTTTGGCTTTGCTGGAATGGCATAATCAGACTGCTAATGATGGAGTAGCTTGTTCCGGCCTGACAGAATCACTCCAGGAGTGCTCAGATCTCCTGACCTTGATCTTGAGCACAACCTGGATGCAGATCCACCAGAGGATCATTGTGAGTGAGTTTGGTGAAGGGCAAATACCTCGGAGGATTCGCAATTCCCATGAAATGTGGCGAGACCAGGAAAGATCGCTGAGGAATCATTGAGAGTTTCTTGGGCAACCAAGGAGGATGCCACAGCGTTTGAAAGATTTCTTGTGCTCTTACCCCTTTACATAGGGTAGAGATCATTGAGAGATGAAAAAGTGGCTAGATCTCTCAGTGACTTTCAGTGATTTCTCAGTGATTTCCTAGATATCTCAGTAATCTCCCAGTGATCTTCACGGTCACCACAGTCTCCTCAAAGTTTTGACTCAGTCCAAAACAATCTCTCAACAATCACCAAAGGAAAGCAATCTCTCAATGAACTCTCAAGGAGTGCTCAACAATATCATCAAACTACCAATGATCTCTCAGCGATCTCCTCTGCAGTCTTTCAGTGAACTCTATTGGTCTTTCATGGAATGCCCAATGATACTGTGATGGTCTGGCGAACATGCTCCCCCTCCCCTCCTGTTCCTGGTTTCCCGCTCCGGTGACGAGCACACCTGCGTGATTATCCACCTGTTGCTCCTGATGAGCCAGTGTATTTAAGGCCCAGTGTGAGGAGAACTCACCGCTGGACCGTCTGGGTTTGCAGCCTCAAGTCTCATTATAGTTTTATCTCATTATCTTGTCTCCCTGAATTTAACCTTTGTGTGTTTCCTGTTCCTCAGGTTGCTGCCACCCGCAGGTGTATCTCCCGGAGCTGATCGCACTCGCCTGATCAGGAAGTTCATCTCATCCACCCAGGTCCTGCCTTCCACCTGTCCCCGGTCCATGTTGGAGTTCCCTGCCAGATTCCACTGCTCTGACTGTAAGTGTGCTTTCCCGCATTACTCTCCCTTCAGAGAATCTGTCCCTTATCACCTCTGTCTGCTCTCTCTCCCATAGGCTACATGCGCTCCAGGGGGCTCCTGTTTTGGCAGAGATTTAAGTTGGCATTTTTGTGTTTCGCTTTTCTTGTGTTTTGCATTTTGGTTTTCTGTTTTCTTTTCAGTAAAATTGTGAAACTTTTTATTGGTGTCTGAGTGATCATTCTGGCTGCTCTGCGTTTGAGACTGACCCCGATCTAACTCCAGACAGAACGATCGAGCCAAGATCAGGGCTCAGCAAGCGCTTTGCCAGGTGAACAGTCAGCACTCGAATGTTTGGGTGCCACGGAGCTCCAGGTTATGTTCTTATCTGAGCAATTACAAACAATCACTCAGCAATTGGCAACTGTTACCGAGCACCTGTGTCGGCTTCCTGGTGTGGCACCTCCCCCTGCACCTGCTGCCCTGGCAGCTTCTGTTTTCCACAGGAACATCTCTGTTCTAACACCTGCCCCCAATGGGTGGGAGGTGAGGAGATGCAGGGGGTTCCTGCTCCATTGCCAGTTATATCTTTGGCAGGTGGAGGGGGAATACAGGGATGATTTGACCAAGATTCACTTTATGACCTTGTTGTTGCGGGGCTGGGCTCTCCAGTGGGCTCAGTCCATCTTGAGCAGCCCAGATTGACCCCTTTATTTGTTTGAGCGGTTTGTGCGGGAGTTCTCTGGGGCGTTTGACAATTACAGAGAGTGCTGGGAATATTGTTAGCTCGATCATGGGGCTCTGACAGGGAGATCGGTCGGTGTCCGATTTCTCTACCGAGTTCCGAGTTGTTGTGGGAGACTCCTGCTGGAATGACGCTGCGTTGCACAGCACGTTTCTCTCGAGTCTGAATTTGCAGCTCCGCAAAGAGTTGGCTATCCGTGCAACTCACTCCTCCCTGGATGAGCTCACCTCACAGGCCGTGGCCCTCAACAACCGGTTTAGGGAATGAGCAAAGGGACGGAGGGCAACCGCCTCTCTGCTCACTTCCCAACCCTTGGTGCTACTCTGCCGGCCTCCTCAGAGCCAATGGCACTTGGCAGGTCCCGTTTGACTCTGGAGCAGCGTTGAGAAAGGGAAAGGGCGTATTTTTATTGCGGGGTCCCAGGTCATGCTATTTCGAGATGCCCCATGAGACCAAAAGACCCGGCAAGCCAGTAGCCATGGGGGGTCTGGTGGGAGGGTCTTCGCAAAATCCTTCCAACCGTTTTGAACTTTCGGCCCCAATCCAGTTACTGGAGCTCCAAGTTCAAAATCTCCGCCCTAGTTGATTCAGGGGCAGAGCAAAATTTTATTCAACAGGCCTTATGGCAGAAATTACAGTTACCCACCAGGAAAGTTCTGACACCTTTATCGGTCTTGGTAGTTTCGGGCAGCACCATCGCGGCGATTACTGAGCAAACTGAGCCCATTTCGGTCATTCTGTCCTGTAACCACCGCGAGGCTATTCAGTTTTACATCTTGCTTTAGTCTAACACCCTTGTGATCCTGGGACATCCGTGGCTTTGTATTCATAATCCCATCATTAACTGGAGCCAGCATTCCATTTCGTCCTGGAGTTCTTGATGTCTCGCGTCATGTCTCCAGTCGGCTGCATGCTCTCCTTTGCTCCCGCTGTCCTCCCCTTTGGCTGAGCCTTTGGATCTCAGCTCCATGCTCAAGGTTTATCATGACGTAGGGGAGGTCTTTAGCAAGTCCAGAGACCTGTGTTTGCCACCTCACTGGGGCTACGACTGTGCTATCGACCTCCTCCCAGGCGCGGAGCTGCCATCCAGCCAGCTCTACAGTTTATCTGGGCCAGAGAGGGAAGCGATGGAGACCTATATAAAAGACTCCCTGAGCGCCGACATAATCCGTCCGTCATCTGTTCCACTGGGCGTGGGGTTCTTTTTTGTAGGGAAAAAGGATGTCACTGCGGCCATATATTGACTATCGCAAGCTTAATAACCCAGAAGGATAAGTATTTGCTGCCACTTATCAATTTGGCGTTTGAGTTACTCCAATTGGCGCATTTTGTCACCAAGCTCGACCTCCGCAACTTGTATCATTTAGTCCACATTCGGGAGGGGGACAAGTGGAAGATGGCGTTTAAGACACCTTTGGGCCATTTTGAATATCTGGTCATGCCATTCAGGCTGACCAACACCCCTGCTGTCTTCCAGTGGTTAATAAACGACATCCTACGAGACTTGGTGAAACCAGTTTGTGTTTGTACATTTGGACGATATTTTGATTTTTTTCTCGCACCCTGAAGGAGCATGTAGTCCACATCCGGTCTGTCCTGCAGTGGTTGCTGGAGAACCAGCTTTTTGTAAAAGCTGAGAAGTGCGAATTTTCCACTCGCTCAACTTCGTTTCTGGGGTTCATCATCGCCGAGTGCACAGTAAAGGCCGATCCGGCAAAAATTAAAGCAGTCATTGGTAATGGCCTACCCCCCAGTCCAGGAAGGATCTACAGTGCTTCTTGGGCTTTGCTAACTTCTACCGCCGATTTATCAGAGATTACAGTCGGGTGGCGCAACCACTTACGCAGCTGACGTCGACCAAAAGTCCGTTCAAGTGGTCCGAGGCCGCTGAACGAGCTTTTGTGACCCTAAAAGGCCTATTCACCAACACGCGTGTCTTGCGCAGGTGGATCCCGCGGTGCAGTTTGTGGTTGAGGTGGATGCTTCCGATTCGGAGGTGGGCGCTGTCCTCTCCCAGCACTACTCCTCTGATCAGAAGCTCCATCCGTGTGCATATTTCTCTCGGTGGTTAACGCCAGCCGAGAGGAATTACACTGTTGGGGACCACGAACTGTTGGCCATTAAGCTGGCATTGGAGGAATGGAGACAATGGCTGGAGGGAGCTAGCCAACCGGTTATTGTCTGGACTGACCATAAAAATTTAGAATATCTTTGGTCGGCCAGACAGTTGAATTTGCGGCAGGCTCGGTGGACCCTTTTCTTTAAGTTATCCAGTGGGGGCATACCAGCTTTTTTGCCTGTCACCCCGGCATCTCTAGGGCCACAGACTTGCTACATAGGGTGTTTTGGTGGCCCACACTGGCAAGGGATGTGCGGGAGTAAGTCAAAGCTTGTCACATCTGCTCTGCAAACACAAATCCGACTCCTCCCCTCCTGCGGGTCTCCTCCATCCCCTCCCAGTGCCAGGTCGCCCGTGGTCTCACATCTCTTTGGACTTTGTCACGGGCTTCCCTCCATCCCAGGGGAATACCGTCATCCTCACCATTGTCGATCGCTTCTCCAAGGCTGTCCACCTTGTTCCCCTCCCAAAATTACCATCTGCCACAGAGGCAGCCGACCTGCTGACTCAGTGTGTCATCCGGTTGCATGGTATCCCCAATGACATCGTCTCAGTCTGGGGTCCCCAGTTTACATCCCAGGTATGAAAGGCATTCTGTCGCTGTTTGGGTTTGTCCACCAGTCTGACACTGGGATATCACCGCCAGAGTAATGGTCAGGCTGAGCGTGCCAATCAGTCCCTGGAGGCCACCCTACAGTGTGTAACATTCTCTAACCCTGCCACCTGGAGCACCCACTTGACCTGGGTGGAATACGCATTGAATTCAGCAATCTCCTCTTTCACTGGGCTTACACCATTCGAGGCGTTGATGGGTTACACTCCACTGTTGTTGCCCATGGTGGAGAGGGGCCTCGCCGTACCATCCGTGGAGGCCCATGCGTGCCAGTACCACCGCCTGTGGAAGGCCATGAGGGCTGTCCTCCTCCACTCTGTGGAGTGCAACAAGCAGTACGCAGACCGCAGACGTATGCCAGCGTTGAAGTACACAGTGGGACAGAGGGTTTGGCTGTTGACTAACCAGATCCTGCTTAAGACTGAATCCAGGAAGTTGTCCCCCCGCTTTCTGGGTCTCTTTACTATCAAGCTGGTGATCAACTATGTCACCATACATTGGACTTGCCACCTTCTATGCATATACATCCCACATTCCATGTCTCCCGGATTAAGCCCCTCTCTGTCAGTCCCCTCTGCCCTCCTCCAGAACCCCCACCGCCCCCCCGGATCATCGACGGCCAGACTACGTACACAGTGGAGAGGATCCTGGACGTGCGCCATTGGGGGTGGGGATGTGTGAATACCTCATCCATTGGGAAGGATATAGTTCAGAGGAGAGGTTGTGGATCCCGGGATAATACAGCTCGGATAAGCGGATGATCTGGGCTTTTCATTGCACCCATCGACATCAGCCCAGTGGAACTGTGATGGTCTGGCGAGCATGCTCCCCCTCCCCTCCTGTTCCTGGTTTCCCACTCCGGTGATGAGCACACCTGCGTGATTATCCACCTGCTGCTCCTGATGAGGCGATGTATTTAAGGCCCAGCATGAGGGGAGCTCACCGCTGGATCGTCTGGATTTGCAGCCTCAAATCTTGTTATAGTTTTATCTCGTTATCTTGTCCCCCCAAATTTACCCCTTGTGTGTTTCCTGATCCTCAGGTTGCTGATCGCACTTGCCTAACTAGGAAGATCATCTCATCCACCCAGGTTCTGCCTTCCACCTGTCCCCAGTCCATGTTGGAGTTCCCTGCCAGACTCCACTGATCTGACTGTAAGTGTACTTTCCCGCATTACTCTCCCTTCGGAGAATCTGTCCCTTATCACCTCTGCCTGCTCTCTCTCCCATAGGCTACGTGCACTCCGGGGGGCTCCTGTTTTGGCAGAGATTTAAGTTGGCGTTTTTGTGTTTCGCTTTTGTTGTGTTTTGCATTTTGGTTTTCTGTTTTCTTTTCAATAAAATTGTGAAACTTTTTATTGGAGTCTGAGTGATCGTTCTGGCTGCTCTGCATTTCAAATCAAATCAAATCAACCTTTATTGTCATATTGCTGTACATACAACAGTAGTGCAGGCAGGATGAAAATTGCGTTTCTCTCGGCATCCATATAAGTAGAAGAACATGATTTAAGACACACTCACACATATCTTCACCCCCCACCCCACCACATCCATTTACGCATCCCTGAGACATACTTGAAAAACTAACTAACTATAATATACAAATAATGTACATAATGTCCGTAGGTGGAGTAGTGTATACGAGAGATTCCGGAGCAACTGCTCAGTATCCTAACAGCTTGTGGAAGGAAGCTGTTAATCAGTCTGGTGGTTCTTCCTCTGATGCTCCGGAATCGTTTGCCAGATGGCAGAAGTTCAAAGTGTTTATGCAGAGGGTGAGAACGGTCCTTGACAATGTTCAGTGCCCTGCTCCTGCAATGGTTCTGAAAAAGTTCTTGGACAGAGGGGAGGGAGACTCCAATTACCCTCTCAGCTCGCTTAACTATCCTCTGCAGGGCTTTTTTGTCTGACATACTGCAGCTGGAGTACCATGTAGCAATGCAGTACATCAGAACACTCTCCACCACACCTCTGTAGAAGATCCTGAGGATGCAGATGGGGAGAGAGGCCTGTTTGAGTTTCCTCAAGAAGTGCAGTCTCTGCTGGGCCCGCTTCCTGATCCCCAAGGAATTCTTGCTCCAGGTCAGGTCCTGCGAGATCTGCACTCCGAGGAACTTGATGTTCTCCACTCTCTCCACTAAACGGCCGCCGATGCTGAGGGGGACGTGTTCAGGCTGTGACCGCCGAAAGTCAATAATCATCTCCTTCGTTTTGTCCACGTTGAGCATCAGATTGTTCTCCCTGCACCAGCCCTCCAGGTCTCTCACTTCTTCCCTGTACATTGATTCCTCATCCCTCTGAATAAGTCCCACCACCGTGGTGTCATCTGCAAACTTAATAATCTGGTTCCCCTCGTGTCTGGATACACAGTCATGTGTTAGAAGTGTAAACAACAGTGGACTGAGTACGCAGCCTTGAGGGGATCCGGTGCTCAGCGTGACAGAGTTGGAGATGATGTTTCCAACCCGGACAGACTGAGGTCTCTCAGTCAGGAAATCCAGGATCCAGAGACATGTGGCAGTGTTCAGACCAAGAAGGAATAATTTCTCCATCAGTCTCTGGGGAATAATGGTGTTGAATGCTGAACTGAAATCAATGTACAGGAGTCTGGCATAGGTGTCTTTCTGATCCAGGTGGGTGATGACAGAGTGCAGGGTGGTGACTACAGCATCCTCTGTGGAGCGGTTTGAACGATATGCAAACTGGAGTGGGTCGTGTGATGCGGGGAGGCAGGCTGTAATGTGTGGTTTGACAAGCCATTCAAAACACTTCATCACAATTGGTGTCAGTGCAACAAGACGATAGTCATTCAGACAGGACACAACTGGTTTCTTTGCCACCGGTACTATGATAGAGGTCTTGAAGCATCTGGGAACGATGGCCTGACTCAGGGAGATGTTATAGATGTCAGTCAGTACAGTACATCCGCCAACTCACTCGCGCAGTCTCAGAGCACACTTCCCAGGATATTGTCCGGACCTGCAGCTTTACGTGGGTTGACTCTGGTTAGGGTCCTCCGTGTGTCCCCTGTGTTGATGGTAAAAGCTGGTCCGACCGATGGTGGGGATGGGCCAGCCCTCCCTCTGATTGTCGAGGTTGATGCTTCAAAACGTGCAAAGAAGTCGTTGAGCCTGTCTGGAAGCGAAGCGTCGTCATCATCGACCCCCTGCCTAGACTTATAGCTCGTCAGTGTCCGAACTCCCTGCCACATCTGCTTGGTGTTCCTAGTGTCAAAGAGGTGTCCCTGGATTTTCTCCGCATAGGCGCGCTTCACCGTCTTAATTCCCTTTGAGAGCGCAGACCTGGCTGAGCGAAGGGCGATCCTGTCCTTTGCTCTGAAGGCTGCATCTCTGGCTGTAAGCAGTGAGCGCACCTCTGCGGGCATCCAGGGCTTATGGTTTCCCCGCATGGTGATGGTCTTCACTGTAGTGACATCCTCTGTGCACTTCGCGATGTAGCTGGTGACCGTTTCAGCATACTCCTCCAAATCTGTCTTGTCTTCCTGTGAGGCGGCTATTTTGAAGACCTCCCAGTCTGTGTGCAGAAAACAGTCTTTCAGTGCAGAGGTTGCACTCTCTGGCCAAATCCTGATTTGTTTCACTACTGGCCTGCTGCGCTTCAATAAGGGTTTGTAGGCAGGCACCAGCATCACGGATATGTGGTCAGAAAGGCCGAGGTGGGGGCGGGGTATTGCCTTATATGCATCTGTGTTTGTGTACACCAAGTCCAACATATTCTCTCCTCTGGTCTTAAAGTCTACACATTGTTTAAACTTGGGGAGCACAGTCTTTAAGCTGGTGTGGTTAAAATCCCCCGCAACTACCACAAAACTGTCCGGATGTAAAGTTTGGATTTCGCTAATAGCATCGTGCAGTTCTCCGAGTGCCTTCTTAGCATTAGCGTTAGCGCTCGGCGCTAAGTAAACAGCCGCTACAAACACGTTGCTGAATTCCCTCGGCAGATAAAATGGCCGACAATTTACAATAAGGAACTCCACCAACGGAAAGCAGTGCTTAGATACTAATGTGGCGTTTACGCACCAGTTCTTGTTAATATAGATGCATAGATAAATATTATAACAATAAATATATTTATTGGGGATATTGCATATCCCCAATAAAGCTGATTCTGATTCTGATTCTGATTCTGATAGCCCACCCCCACGGCTCTTACCGGAGCTCGCCGTTTCTCTGTCTGCTTGGAACACCGTCGTACCTTCCAGTTGAATGGCCTTGTCAGGGATGTTGTCATGGAGCCATGTCTCCATGAACGCAAGCACACAGCAGTCCCTCCACTCTCTCCGGGTTTCTCTCAGCAGACGCAGGTCGTCCAGCTTGTTGTCGAGGGAGCGGATGTTAGAGAGAAGGAGCAATGGTACTGCTGGTCTGGAGGGGTTAGCCTTTAGCCTAGCATGGATCCCGGCCCTTTTTCCATGCTTTTGCTTGAGTTCCCTCCATCTACGCTTCCTCCTCTCCCGGGTAGCTTCCAGCGGGGACTCTACCAGAATTCCATGCTGGCGTAGAATGTCCAAGTCACAACCGAGCGCCGCGATTCTTGCAGCGTGCAGTACCTTGATGTTTACAGAATGTTTTCAATTTTTACAGAATGTACGTCTGGGATGATCAAAACACTCAAAACTCTCACACTCGCTGATGCCAAGAGGGGCCGCTGCGTCCATGCGCGCCGCCGCCATAACAACAATTAAATAATAACATTTATTACAACAACAACAAAAATAAATAACAGTTTGAGCCTGACCCTGGTCTGAATCATGACAGATACTTCACTGATCTCTACCTTTGGATTGGAAAAATTCCTTTTTCATTTATTCATTCACTGAAAGATCAGTGAGAGATCATTGGGAGATAGAAGAGATCATTAAGCACTCCTTGAGAGTTTGTGGAGAGATTGTTTTGATCGTTGAAAAATTGTTTTGGACTGACTCAAAATTTTGAAGACTGAGATCACTGAAGGTCATTGAGAGATGATTGGGAGATCTTGGCAATTACTGAGGGATCATTGAAAGATCATTGTGAGACCTGGCCATTTTTTCATCACTGATCTCTCAATGATACCCACTCCTTTGTAAAGAGGGTATAACTTAAACACAGTGTGTAGCCCTTTAATATTAAGCTGAAAAAGTATAATTCCAATGATAAACAAAAGGAAAATAGAAGTAAATCAGACCTACATAATAAATTTGTCTATTAGTCTGGTTTTTAAGATTAAAATAAAGTTGGTAAGTTTGTTCCCTAAAAGAAGACTCTTTCATCCCATTTGTAAAACAAGAGCCTGGAAGACATCCAGATTTCTATTGTACAGATCTCTTAAGTGCTTTGGTCATATTTGAAATTAAAAAAAACAAAAACAACAAAAACAAAAAAACGTTAAATAACAAATCCTAATGGAACAAAAGTTACAATTATAATTTGGTCTTGTCAGTTTAGCTATGCAAGGTTTGTCATACTGGGTCGTTCATTTCACATTTTTATAACATTAATCTTTATGCACTCCTTGACTCAGTTAATTTCAACATAAGCACTAAATGATTTGGTCTTTATGAATAAAAGTCATACTTCCAATCCAGATGGCCAGTCCCAGCAGACCAAGCAGCAGCAAGGTCGCCCCTGCAATTCCATAACTCTTCTTGTTACAGCATGTCTTGCTCTTGCTGGAGCCTGAACAGAGACAGTACACCACCACAGGTATGCGCACACATTAATGACATTCACATAATCCTCCACTCAGCATTTGTTTGTTCAGGACATACATTTGCATCCATTGTACTCAGAAGTGGGTAGAGTAGCCAGAGACGATACTCAATGAAAAAGTAGTGCTACATTATTATGGTATTAATTACTCAAGTATAAGTAAGAGTAGTCACTAAAATATTTAAGAAAAAAAATGTCTAATAAAAAAGTAACTGAGAGACTTTGATCAGGTTTAGTCTTTCAAATAATGCAACGGTTCCCACCCTGGAGTCTGGGCCCCGCTGAAGTTGAGAAAAATATTTGTGCATGTTAAATTAAAAAAAAAAAATCATAACTGTAGACCCAGTTAGACAATGAAAAAGTCTGTATAAAAAACAAAAAGCACATTATAAATCATCCCAAATTACAGCTGTTCTCAATCCCAATTTTGCAGCTCCAATTATTCTCTCTTTTTTCCTCCCCAGTAAACTGCATCAGCATCAATATTTTTTCAATGTTTGTTTTAGCAACGTTACTTTTCTAATAAGTATGTAACTTTTTCATCTGTGTAACTTTTTTGTCATAAATTTGTAGCTTTTTTTCCAAATCTGAGATTTTTTTCTTGTAAATTACCTACTTTTTATATAAATATGCAGTTTTCCCCATGTAAATTATTTTTTCTCTAATTTTGCAGTTTATCTGAAGAATTTAGCATTTTTCTGAAGTTTGCAATTTTTGTTACATAAATTTAAACCCTTTTTTTACATACAGTATTTGCAAAATTATTAATTAAAATTTGTCCCTTTTTTGATAATATTTTTGACTATCATTAAGTTGACACTTTTTTCTTGTTAATGTATATTATTTTTCACCCAAATTTGCAGTTTTTTCCTGGTAAATTTGGTAAAGGTAAATTTGTTATTTACCTATGTTAAAATCAAGCAGGTAGGGGAAAACAAATACCTGAATACCAAATTTGAAAACTGAAGATCAGTGTAACAAACGAATATCCAGATTATTGAACACTTGGGTACAGTCTTACTTAAACACAATAAAACATATTTTTCTTAAGGTATAACATTTTTTTAAAGAATCACTTTTTGCTTTTGGTATATGTGCACAAGCAGGGGTGGAGGGGGCCCTAGCTAATCATGGACACAAGAAAGTGGGGGCTCCATGAAAAAAAGGTTAGCAACGACTGAAGTAATGAATAAACTAAAATATTTTTCTCAGGAAAGTAAAATGAAACCACTGAATTGAACTGAATTGAATAAACTTTATTGTCCTCGAATGGAAATTTGTCTCTGGCTCAGTGCCAAATCCCGTTGCCACATAAACAACATTCAGACACGATACATGAAACACAACATCAGCCAAATCTTAAACATTCCATGGACACACAACCATATACGTATTTACAAACAAATCAAGCCAATATAATTAGGTCAGACAGTTCAAAGTCAGTTCATAATGCCAATGTGCAATGCTACTGTACTCAGGATTTCTGAGAGTTCAACAGCTTAATAGATACTGGGATAAAGGATTGTTTCAACCGGTTAGAATTACACTTTGGCACTCTAGATCTCCTCCCTGATGGCAGTAGTTCATATTCAGAGAACAGGGGATGATGGGAGTCTGCTGTAATCTTTGCTGCTTGTCTCAAAACTGACTCTTCATACACAGGCTGAATGGAATAATAATTTTTCTTCCATATTATTCTCATGGCAGTTTCATGCATACTTAAGAGTAAGTTTTTTAATTGTGCAGCTAGATTGCCAAACCAGGCTGTAATTCCATAACGGAGGATACTCTGTATTGTAGCTTGATAAAAAACAAGCATGATGTGAGCGCTCACTCTAACAACCTCAACCGTCTCAAAAAATACAGTCTTTGCTGCAGTCTGGTGCACAGGTTGTCAACATGACTCTTCCAGCAGAGAAGACTGTCTATGTGAGTCCCCAGGTATTTATATGAAGTCACTTGCATTATTGTGTGTTCTTTAATGACCACTGACTCATGTCCAAATACCTGTCTTGCGTCAAATACCATTTTCTGTGTTTTGTCATGTTTAACACTAAGTCCATGTCCTCCTTCACTACATCCATGAATCTTCAGTGTGGTCTTCCTCTTTTCCCCCTGCCTGGCAGCTCCATCTTCATCACCTGGCAGCCTTTGTCCAATATTCTCCACTATCCCTCCTCTGCGCATGTCCAAACCATCTCAGTCTTACTTTGTCTCCAAACTGCTAAACCTGAGCTGTCCCTCTGATATACTCATTTCTAATCCTGTCCCTCCTAGTCACTCCCAGTGAGAATCTTAGCCTCTTCAACTCTCCTTCCAGCTCTGCCTCCTGTCTTTTTGTCAGTGCCATCTCCAAACCATACATCATAGCAGGTCTCACTTGTCTTGTAAATCTTCCCTTTCACTCTAGCTACTATCCTGCTGTTGCAAATCCCCCTTGACACTCACTTCCACCCACTCCACCCTGCCTGCACTCTTTTCTTCACTTCGCTTGTGCATTTTCCATTGCATTGGATGGTTGACCCCAGGTATTTAAATTCATCTACCTTTACTACATCTACTCCTTGCATCCTCACTGTTACACCTACCTCCCTCTCATTCACATGCACATATTCTTCCTCTGAATTAACACCTTGGTCAACTTTAGATCCCCTTTATTTAGGCTAGCTTACTGAATTTACTTAAATAGAGCAAGAAACTTAAATTTGCATAAACACCCAGAAATCAGTAGCTAATGTTGCATCTTTTTCCAAAGTTTCCTCAAGTTAGAACAGGAGCGTCCAATCATGTGCCATGGAGGGCCAAGACCCTGCAGGTTTTCTCTTCTACTCAGTCTCTTCAGCAGGTGTTTTCACTGATCAGCAATCAGTGGGAAGAAGTTCAGTGAAATCTGCTGTTGAAGACACTGGTTGGAGATAAAGCCTGCAGAGTCTTGGCCCTCCATGGCACATGATTGGACACCCCTGAGTTAGAGGTTCAGCTCAATTTAAATATCCACATTTTCAGGTTGGCTGCATAACTACTAAATTATTAATCAAAACTAACTCAGAGCATTACCAAATGTATTTAAACAAAAGTAACATTTTCTCTTTATAAATGCACTCAAGAGTAAAATACTCAAAGTACAATTGTGTGCATAGGTTACTTGACTATGTGTACTTGAATAAATCTCAGATACTACCCATTTACAGTTGTACTCAGGTAAATGTGGGAGGTACATGTATCACTCACTTGTGCGGGGCTGGGTAACTTGTGGAGGAGTCACAGGTAGTGGATACTTGGGGACGTAATATGGCTGGGTAGGGACTTTTTTCTGTCGGCTCTGGTCATATTCTACTTCTTCATAAGACTTCAGAGGGGGCTGGGTGTGCAAACCCACAGAGTAGTAAGGAGGAGGGGGTGCATTCTGAGAGGAAAAGACAGAAAAGAAAAAAAACATACATTTAGGGTCAATAACTTGCAAAATATGTATCTATAATGTTAGTCTCTTACTGAAATATACACATGGAATGTAAAGTCTTTAGCCATTATTCTCCCGTTTTGTCCTAACAGCGTAACAGGCATGCCATATACAACCCCAATTCCCATGAAGTTGTAACATTATGTAAAACGTAAATAACCTAATCCTTTTCAACCTATATTCAGATGAATACATTACAGACTCAGGGCCCTATTTTGACGGTCGTCAGTGGACTTTTGCGCCGCACTTCCCGCCGTATGCCAGTGTTTTTCTTAGTTACTGTCAGCGCATTGTCTGTTTTTTTATGCTTTGCATCACACCATCTAATTACCAGCAGACAGCGTGAGGCAGCATGCAAGCTTATGCGCATTGGTATTATGGTGCATTTTATGACAATGCGTTTTTAATCAGGAAAAAGTAGGTCTGTTGTCAGAAGCGCACTGTTTAATGCTATTTCAGTGGCAATTTTTGAAATTGCGCAGCTCCGGAGCTCATGAGGAAACAGCATGCACTGGGATTTTCTGTTATTTTAATGGAGTTGTGACAGTCATAATCACCTGTCATTTTAATTATAATATGATGATACACTAAAAAAGTGTTGTTTTTTTTTTAATTCCATCCACATTCTCATTTTAATTGCAGACTTACCACTGGAGCCTATAAATTAGACATTAATGTATGATTTTTTTAGGGGAATGAATGAATAAATGGGGAGCATGTATGTGGATGCAGCACATGGGGGGGGGGGGGGTCAGTGTGAAGGTTTTTATTCCATCCACATTTTCGTTTTCATTACAGACTTAATCGGCATTAATGTGTTTATTTTTAGGAGAACAAATGAATGAACAGGGAGTGTGCCACATTTTACTTTTCACTATAACTTCCCAGAGAGATGGGAGATGTGTCCACATCTACCTCAACTAGTGCGGCCGCACGCCCGTAGGTTCCCAACTGGGCTGAGGCCACCTGCATTGTGCTTAAAGTTGGGGTCCAAGGGCGGTGGGTGCCCTGGACAGCTGGCTCTCAGCGAGCGCCCGCTGGGGCGGGGTTCACTGGTGGATGGGACACTGTGCCAGATCTCCTCCTTCAATCCTGCCCAGGAGGGACAGGGACAGAGAGCCACAAACCTCGGCAGACTTCTGCACAAGACAGAGGAGACCCTCCCCACGGGGCTGGGAGCCACTTCCACACCACTGTTAATGATCCTTCCGTTTTATGAAAGTTGCTGAAAATTTGCACAGCCTTTCATCCTCCTTTCCTGAAGTTTCAAACCCATTCATGTCTGTGTGTTGCATCTGTACACACTACATTAAACCATTCCGCTGATTTTTCAGTCCAGCATCATCTCTTCCCCATTCGTCCTCTTTAAAATAATTAATTGGGAATCAATTATAAGTATTGTCTTGTTACCAAGCAGCATTATTATCACATGCATTTTCACTCACATGCACACCCTTTGGCCAGCCCAAAACCCATCTTAAACAACGGGTCATGAACAGAGTTCACTTTAGATAATGCACCTCTCTGCATTAAAGGGATGGGCAGGAGCAGTTCTGATTGGATTATCCAATACATACCTCTGAATAATTAGACCAACCTCTTTGCACCTTGCGCCAGGTGGAGCTCATCTGAGATGGACTGGTACAAAGTGGAAAAGTGTGCTTTGGTCTGATGAGTCCACATTTCAAATTGCTTTTGAAAATCATGGACATCGTGTCCTCTAGGCTAAAGAGGAAAAAGACCATCCAGATTGTTATCAGTGTTAAGTTCATCTGTGATGGTATGGAAGTGTGTTAGTACCCATGGCATAGGTAATTTGCACATCTGTGAAGGCACCATTAATGCTGAACAGTACATACAAGTTTTGGAGCAACATATGCTGCCATCCAAGTAACATCTTTTTCAGGGATGTCCCTGCTTATTTCAGCAAGACAATGCCAAGCACATGTTACAACAGCATGACTTCATAGTAAAAGAGTACAGGTACTAGACTGGCCTGCTTGCAGTCCAGACCTGTCTCCCATTGAAAATGTGTGGCACATTATGAAGCGCAAAATATGACAATGCAAACACCAGACTGTCAAGCAAGAATGGGAAAGAGCTCCACCCACAGAACTTCAACAATTAGTGTCCTCAGTTCCTAAATGCTTCCTGAGTGTTGTTAAAAGGAAAGGTGATGTAACACAGGGATAAACATGTCCCTGTTCCAGCTTTTTTGGAATGTGTTGCGGTCATCAAATTCAAAATGAGTGAATATTTGGGCAGCTCAGTGCTGCAGTGGTTAGCACTGCGGCAGCACAGTAAGAAGGTCACGGGACTGATTCCACCCCTGACCATCATGGGTTTGATTCCAACCCCTGACCATCAGTGATCCTTCTGTGTGGAGTTTGCATGTTCTCCCCGTGTCTGCGTGGGTTTGCCCCGGGTACTCCAGTTTCCTCCCACAGGCCAAAAACATGCAAGTTTGGTTAACTGGAAGTGGCCTTAGGTGTAAGTGTGTGTGTGTGTGTGTGTGTGAATGGTGAAGGGATTGGTGCCATACCATGGCTACCTCATCCCTCCAGATGGATGCCCTGAATTTCCCTCTGGGGATTAATAAAGTATACAAAATACAAAAACAAAAACTATTTGCAACAAAGTTTATCAGTTTGAACATTTAATATCTTGTCTTTGGGGTGTATTCAATTGAATATAGGTTGAAAAGGATTTTTAAATCATTGTTGTTGTTTTTTTAATTTATGTTTTACACAACATCCCAACCAGAATTGGGGTTGTAGAAAAGGTATGATATTTTTACACTGACAACATAGATATGTTTGCAGTTGTTATGATGCTGCCTGTAACCCTTTGCCCTTCATTTAGATCAAACACTATTATCATCTGTCCATGCCAAGGTATGAGGAACCAAGCTGTAAAGCTTGAATCAAATTTAACATTTTCTTTATATTGTGGGGAGTGTAAATAACGAGACTGATTTATGCAGCAGACGATTTTATTCACTCTCACATCAGTCATACACAGAAAAGCATGTCTCAATACACCATGGGTTCTCCTTTTATACCAACCGCCCATCTCACATCTGCATGACATCTCACATCACAATACATTCATCCCTTCTCCCCCCAGCTCCTTCTTCCTGCTACCTCACCATAATCTCCATAGCTATTGTCCTTCTCTGTTTACCCTCTCTGCATCCAGTCTGAGATGATTAACCCAGTCTCTACACCGCCCCCCCCCCCCAAGAATCTCAGACCAAGTTTCAGTTCTCATGTCCTTTTGGCTTCAGTCTCCTCCCATATCTGCTGTAAAGGGGTGTGTCTCTCTGCTGGTGGGCCATGGCGAGGGGGGTGAAACCTTCGACTTGCCCGTGTGGCTGCTCTGATGAATCGTTTACCTGGGGAGTTCTCAGTGGGGGTCTTCCATGCCAAGGGGCCCAAGCCAACAGCACTTGTTCATCCGCCACCACAAAGGCGGGCTTAATTTTTTTTTTTGTTACTTGTTTTGTACCCGTAGGTAGATTTGTTTTGCAGTCTGGTGACAAGCCACCAGCTGCCGGTCGCTGCGTGCGCAAGCGCCCTGTATCCCTAACCTGCATGTTTTTGGCATGTGGGAGGAAACCGGAGAAATCCCGGAGTAAACCCACGCAACATGGGGAGAACATGCAAACTCCAGACAGATCACTGTTGGTCGGGGGCGGGGATCGAACCCACGATCTCACGATCCCCGCAATTCCCCGGCCGAGGGTAAACTGTGCTGCCACAGTGCTAACCACTGTGCCACCGTGCAGCCCAGGCTTAAGTCTGTCTATGCATATTTTCTCCCGACGCCCACCCAAGTCTAACAAAAAATGTTTGTCCCCTGTTTCCAGCACTCTGAACGGGCCATCGTAAGGTGGGCGCAATGGAGGGCGGTGGGCATCGTGCCTGACAAACACGAACGCCGCGTTCTTCAAAGTTTTTGGCACAAAATTGCTTTGAAAACAGTGGTGGGCCGGGCCCGGCAGCGTGCCTGCGTCTGCACTATGCTGCAAACACTGAGACGGGCAGTTGTCCAGCGCAGGATTATCTGGCAAAAATTCCCCGGGCAGCCGGAGTGGCTGGGGAAGCCTCCAAATCCTCTTTTGGTGCGTAACGCAACCCCAGTAAAACCCACAGCAACCGGTCTACCCAATTTGCATCCATCAGCGAAGCCCTGAGCGCTGCTTTCAGTGACCTATGAAAACGCTCGCATAACCCATTGGCCTGTGGGTTGTACACGGTTGTGCGATGAATTGCAACCCCCAGGCTATGGGCCATCATGGACCAGAGGTCAGAAACAAACTGAGGGCCCCTATCGGACGTGATGTCCGACGGGACTCCAAAACGTGCCACCCATGTTGTCAAAAAAGCGTGCGCCACGTCCGCGGACGTGGTTGCCGCCAGCGGGACTGCTTCTGGCCAGCGTGTGGTGCGGTCCACCACTGTCAGAAGGTGCATGCACCCCTGCGATGGTGGGAGGGGGCCCACGAGGTCCACGTGAACATGGTCGAACCTCTTAGCTGGTATACGAAACGGCTCCAAGGGAGCCTTCGTGTGTCTGTGTACTTTGGCTCGTTGGCACACTACGCAGGCTGCAGCCCACTCTTTCACTTGTTTGTGCAGGCCTGGCCACACAAACTTCACTCCCACCATTTTGACTGACGCGCGCACCCCTGGGTGCGCCAGAGCGTGAACTGACTCAAACACGTGGCGGCGCCAAGCGACTGGGACCACCGGGCGCGGACATCCCGTGGAGACGTCGCAGATTAGGGGGGGCTTGCCGTCTTGCAGTACTCTGCTCTCCAGCCTTAAGCCTGTTGGTCCAGACTGGAGCGCGCACACGTCCGTATCTCCAATCTGTTCTGCGCCCATGGCTGTATAATCTATCCCCACGCAGACCAGGGCCACTACTGCACGCAAGAGGCAGTCCACCACCACATTCAGTTTACCCGACACATGCTGAATATCGGTCATAAACTCCGAGATCGCGGCCAGCTGTCTCTGCTGCCGGCTCGACCATGGTTCCGAAACCTTGGCCATCGCGAACGTTAGCGGCTTGTGGTCCACAAACGCAGTGAAGCTGCGCCCTTCCAGCCAGAACTGGAAGTGGCATATGGCCAGGTGGAGAGCCAGCAACTCTCTGTTGAACGCGCTGTATTTACGCTCACTGTCGCGCGCAAAGCCCTGCTGAAAAAAGCGAGCGGCTGCCAGGAACCGGCGACAGGTTGCTCCACGACGGCCCCTATGGCCACGTCCGAGGCGTCGGTAGTGAGCGCTATCTGAGTTGCTGGGTCCAGGTGCGCCGACAGTGTGGAGTTTGCCAGGGCTGTTTTAACCTCAGAGAATGCCTGCTCTCGCTCCGGAGTCCATTCGACTCTGTCCGCGGGTTTCTGTTTCTTCAGCACGGCGTACAATGACTGTATGAGTTGAGCTGCGCGGAGGAGGAAACGGTTATAAAAGTTAACCATCCCCAAAAATTCTTGCAGCGCCCTGACCGTCTGAGGCCGGGGAAAATTCGCCACAGCGCGCACTTTATCGGGCAAAGGCATCGCTCTCTCCAGTGAGACGCGGTGGCCCAAAAAAATCAATCCCCATCACGCCAAACTGCCATTTCGCTGGGTTGATTATTAACCCATGCTCCTCCAACCTCCGGAAAACCGTCCTGAGGTGGGTTATGTGTTCATCCTCAGACGCACTGGCCTCCAGGATATCATCCAGGTAGACGAACACAAACGGGAGATCGCGCAACACCGCATCCATCATGCGTTGGAATGTCTGTGCCGCTCCTTTCAATCCGAAGGGCATGTGTAAAAACTCAAACAAGCCAAACGGAGTTATTACTGCTGTTTTGGGTATGTCATCCGCACACACTGGGACCTGGTGGTAACCGCGGACCAGGTCTATTTTAGAAAAAATGAGTGCTCCAGCGAGGTGAACGGAAAAATCTTGAATATGGGGAATTGGGTAGCAGTCGTGCGCTGTGGCGTTATTCAATCTGCGGAAATCTCTGCACGGTCGCCACGATCCCTCGGCCTTAGGGACCATGTGTAGTGGGGATGCCCATGGGCTGTTTGATCGCCTGATGATGCCCAACCTTTCTAGGTTGGCAAACTCCTCACGCGCTATGGCCAGTTTAGCTGCGTCCAAGCGCCGAGGTCGTGCGAAAACCGGCGGCCCGGTGGTGGTGATAAAGTGTTCCACACCGTGTTTAGCGATGGCCGCTGAAAACGTCAGGACCGTGAGTGCTGGGAACTGAGTGAGCAGTGTGTGGAACTTACCGCCTGGAGCTGTGACGTTGGCTTGTGTTATTGGCCTGGCCCCTCGAGCAAAAGTCTTAATGCCCGAACCGTTTATTGCTACCAGCCCGGGGCCGCTAGGTCCTGCTAGCCAGTCGGCGTAGGACGGCAGGATGATGCTCTTCTTGGCTCCGGTGTCTACAAGGAACCGTCTCCCAGAGCGCGAGTCCGTCACATAGAGCAGCTTGTTCTCTTTACCGGCGGTCGCAGCTGCTACCAACTGCCGGCCTTGGCTTTTCCCGAGCACTTGAATTGGCACGGTGGTGCACATCTGCGTGCGTTCTCTCCAAAACGGCAGTGGTAGAAGCAGAGCGTGTCTCTCTGGCGCTTCCTAGCCTCCGCTGCCGCTACCGTCGGCGGCTCCTCACCTCCGCTGGTTGTCTCGCTGGGTTCCGATGCCGCCGCGTTCACTGTGAGGGGTCTGGTGGTGAGGATGATCCGATCTGCCTCCTGGGCTAGCGCACGGTAGTCACGCGCAGCCAGCAATGGCGAATTGGCAAGAACCGCTCTTGCCTCTGTTGGAAGGTTCCGGAGGAAAAGGTGAGTAAACAGAAAATGCCTGTCGTCCGTGCCCATTAACGCCAACATCTTCTCCATCAGTTCGACCGCCAAACCATCTCCTTACTCAAAGCACCTCAGGAGCCTCTCTGCTCTCTCACAGTCCGAGAGCGTGTAGCGCCGGTCAGTGCGGCCTTGAGAGCCCCGTATTTGTCGTGGGCTGGAGGCTGTTGGAGCAGGCTCGCTACTTGCTGAGACGTGCGAGCATCCAGCGCTGTGACCACATAGTAATATTTGGTGTCGTCTGCCGTTATTCCCTGGAGGGCAAACTGAGCCTCGGTGTGGTGGAACCAAGACCGCGGGTCGTGCAGCCAAAAGTCTGGTAGTTTGACCAAAACAGCACACGCGTTGCTGGGGGTTCCCGTCTGGGCTGTCTCTGGGATGCTTGCCGCGTCGCTGGGGCTTCCCGTCCGGGCCGACTCCGGGGTTCTTGCCTCGTGTTCCATAATTCGTCAAGGGGTCACCAGTGTGGGGAGTGTAAATAACGAGACTGATTTATGCAGCAGACGATTTTATTCACTTTCACATCAGTCATACACAGAAAAGCATGTCTCAATACACCATGGGTTCTCCTTTTATACCAGCCGCATGACATCTCACATCACAATACATTCATCCCTTCTCCCCCCAGCTCCTTCTTCCTGCTACCTCACCACAATCTCCATAGCTGTTGTCCTTCTCTGTTTACCCTCTGCATCCAGTCTGAGATGATTAACCCAGTCTCTACAATATGTTCTTATTTGTCTGTAGCCATATCAGCCATTACACACAAAGGTCTACATCTGTATTTGCAATTTTGTGACAGGAAGGTATGAGAACAAGTTGATAAGAAAAGACGGTCAGAAGAAAGGCAACTTAAACAGGGGTTTTGAAAGCAAGGGGTGGGGCTACACAATGTTACCAACTTGTGAAAAGCTCCACTAGTTCACTGTTAATGATTCACAGAAACTGATTGTTGTTTAGACCATTTCTTTCAGGTGAAACCAGAACCTCAGTGACTGCCTATCATATGACTCTTGTGTGTCTTTATCTCAGCATTTAAAAAGACTCTTCCTCATTCTTTCACTGTTGAGTCATTGGTCCTGTGTTCCTGAAAGGGCTGAAGCTTAGCACACTGAAGCATAAATGATATTACAAAAAATACTCTGTAATGCTATCAAGGAAATGTAGTTTGGGGGCTTGCTGTGTGAGCCTCAAAAAGATGTAATTAATCATAACAAATGTATAACATACATGTCGTCATTGTCGGGTGAAAACCTTGTATCTTCATCTTTCAGCTTTTTAACTTTTTCATCAAAACATTGTATTGGTGACCCTTGGTTTTTTTATTGTTTTAAAAAACCCATGTGAATAAATGTCAAACCTGGTAAATCAGAAAATGTTACAATATGTTACATATACAGTACACATATACATATATGTGTGTAGCACACACACACATACACACATATATATACATACTGTATATATACACACACACAGGATTTGGCGATGTTGCGATCACACTAATTCACGTAAAATCAGTGATTTACCACATCTTTTGCATGACCTTGCAACTTTGTCCAATCATCGTAACGTTCCCACAATTTTGGCCAGTCCTCATCAACTTCTGCCAATTTCGCCAATCAAATTTGGGCAGCTCGGTGGTGCAGTGGCTAGCACAGTGGCAGCACAGTGAGAAGGTCATGGGATCAATTCCACCCCTGACCATTGGTGACCCTTCTATGTGGAGTTTACATGTTCTCCCCGTGTATGTGTCGGTTAAACCTGGGTACTCCGGTTTCCTCCCACAGGCCAAAGACATGCAGGTTAGGTTAATTGGAGACTCTAAAGTGGCCCTAGGTGTGAATGTGTGTGAGTGAATGGTGAAGGGATTGGCGCCATACTGAGGCTGCCTCATCCATCCAGATGGCTGCCTTGAATTTCCCTCTTAGGATCAATAAAGTATACAAAATAAAAAAAAAAATAATAAAATTGTCCCTGAGTAACACTCAAGCGGTCAGTCTAACCCAGTGCTTCTCAATTATTTTTTGCAAAGCCCTCCCTAGGAAAGAGAAAATATTTCGCGCCCCCCCCCAACTCGCCGCAGTGACTATAAATAAGATCATTATCTATAAAAATTGTATAAGTATACCTAAAATTGTATCCTTTTTAACATTAACAAAAGAAAAAAGCAATATAAATCAACTTTCAACAAATATTAACTTTATTTTGCCACACAGAAACCCTGTTATAGTCTAAAACAGAAAAAAAAACTTAAAGTGCATCAAAGTGCCTGAAATAAAAAATATGTCAATCCTTGTTTAAACTAGAAACATTTTTGACCAACTGAACCATTTGATGCTGAGAAAAATAATTCAATCAATAAATAATATTAAATGTAAATTGATCTGGAACATTAACACAGGAGTACCAATATATTTAACATTTTAGTCTGAAGAAAAAGGTAGAAAAAGGCAGTATCAACTCCTCTGCAATTGTGTGGGGTTTTTGCACTGCACAATTTGGTACGCCACTTTAAATGATGCTAAAAGTGCTCGCTGGTTTACTGATGTAGCGTTCACAAAGTGGGATGATTGTTGGCCGTACTCCGCACGTTTTCGCTGAAAAAAATCAAGCGGCTTATCAACGTGTTGAGGATGTAATGTCTGTAGGTGACGTCTTAATTTATTTGGCTTCATGCTGTCCGCTGCCAACACTTTCAGACACAGTAAACACACCCGTCTTTCCTCGTCTCCCACCATAGTCACAGTGAAGCCAAGCGCTAGATAAGCTTCGTCATATTTCCTCGTCTTAGCTTTTGGGAGACTTTCATTTGTCTCTTTACCTCTGTCTCTCTCCGCCTTTCTTTTCGTTACTGTTAAATATTTCTCCATGGTGTCTCTCGAGGGGTTTGTTGACAGCAATTTAAAAAGTTTTAAACTCCCGCACAGACTTTGACAATGAGAGCGCCACTGCACCACCTGCTGCCGTGGATGTGCAATTACACTTTACACGGCAAAAGCAAAGCCTGTTCCCCGGGGTCACACGCGCCCCCCCCCCGGCATCGCCCCACTATTTGAGAAGGACTGGTCTAACCAATCAAATGCACTGCTGCACCATGCTCACTTCCGTGTTTACAGTGAGTATTAACAGAACACATCAGCAAAAAACAGAGTGTGATTTTTTTAAAAAAACACTCAGCCACGAGTTTTCCCACATGCCCCTTCCTCCATTTACCCCGGCCCGCCGGTGGACGTCTCTTTATCTTTCTATCCTGACTGTGTGTATGAAGTGTTGAGTTTGTGTTGAAAAAAAATTTGTCTGTCTCCCCATCATGGGAGCAGGCGTGAGGAGAGACGCTGTTAAACCACAAACAAAGGAGCAAATTTTACACTACAGCCAGTGTTTGAACATTTCATACAGCTTTAGAGGTAAAATCATTACTGCGTACATCTTGTCAATGAGTTTTAAAGCTGTGAATCTCCAGTCTGGACACGGACCAACGTGTGTCCCTGGCAAACCCCCGAGAAGAGCCCCTCCTCCTGGTACAACTCCTGGTGTGTGTCAAGACGCGCAGCAGATAGACAGACAGATAGGAGTCAGGCATGAAACGAGAGAGAATATTCGGTAATTTTTTCTCCCAGGACAATACAGAGCAACAGAATAAATTGTTTCTTTTTTTTTCTGAGCTTGGTACTGAGTAGTTGGGGACCACTGCTGTTAGGGAATTTTCAAATGAAGGTACTGCTGTAATTTAACATGCATTCAATGCAATGTTGCTGTTGTTAAGGATATTGTGTTAAAGTTTGTATTTGCTGTTGCACAAAAGAGTTTTTCTGTATAGCAAAAGTTTCTGCTTAATTTACAAATCACTGTGTAATAGGAAATTTTTGACAATCCTGTTATGACGCACATTTAGGGCGCATATATGGTATGCATGTATGGTATGCATTTTCCCTCACATATGCTTAGTAGGTATGATGGTGCATACTCTGGAGGCTTCACGTCTAAACGGCCAAGAGGACCTGACCCGGCAGAAACCTCGGGAGGTGTGAAGTGGTTTCTTGAGAGATGGGAAGTCAGAGAGAATGTCCCAGCAGGAGCTCCCGAGGCTGAAGAGTTGAGAGACAATGGAGACGCCAAGGAGCCTCTGAGGCTATATGTTTACTGAAGGACTGTGGGTTGGGGGTGTGATATTTGATGTTGGGGGTTTTGTGTCTCTGGAGAGTATAAGAGCTGTGAAGAATGATTGTTCTCTCTCTTTGCTGAGATACTTTTGCTTGATAGAGGATGTAGCCTCACAATAAACCTTTTCTGAGAAATAAACTCAGTCTCGTTTGTGAAAGTCATCCTCTACACTGTGCTTTTTTTTGTGGAGTTAAGATAAGATAAGATAAGCCTTTATTAGTCCCACAACGGGGAAATTCCAGGATTGCAACAGCACAGGGATAGCAACACTCAGAGCAACAATCAGAAGGCAAGAAAAAAACAAGCAAGCAAGAGCAGCTAATATACATATGTACGTATTACTATAAAATATATATATATACACACACACACAGACACACAGTGCAGAGCATTGTAGCTGGATGGAATAAATATATGAATATATGAACACACAGTGCAGAGCATTGTAGCTAGATGGAATAAATATGTAAATATATAAACACCCACAGTACGGAGCATTGCAGCTAGGTGGAATAAATATGCAAGTATATAAACACACACAGTGCGGAGCAATGTAGCTAGATGGAATAATATGTAGATATATAAACACACTGATATTAATATCAGTGTATATATATTAATATATTTTTATATATTTTTTTAATATATTTTTTATTAATATATATTTATATATATTAATATATATATAAATATATAAACACACTGGTATTGAATATCATTGCAGTAAACTATAGAAAAAGCATCTGCTTTAACATTTGTAATTCTTTCCACAACTTTTAGTGCAAAAAAATTAAATAAATAAATTCTCAAACCATTGAAACTTTTATTGCAACTTTTTTTAAAAAGCTCCCACAATTTCAAGCTTTTTTTTTTTTTTTTTACATATTTGGATATATGGATATTTAATATCAGTGTTTAAAATACTGGGAGATTCATGTAATACAAGTAAACAATTAAAAATGAATTAAAGACTTTTTTTTTCAAATTTTCTGTAAAATATAATTCTGTAAAATATAATAAATTAGGATAACCCCCATCTTTTTTTGGACACCCCCACATTCATTTCCACTTAAAATGACTAAAATAAATGTTAAAAAATGCAAATAAAAACAAAAACAATGTTAGACATAGATATGTGAACATTTCTTAATACAGAACTGAATATTTAATGGAGTATCTTAATTTTTTCACATGACTGTAAACATACAGTGGGGAAAATAAGTATTGAACATGTCAACATTTTTCTCATTAAACATATTTCTGATGGAGCCACTGACCTGAGATTTTTACCAGAAATCAGTAACAACCCAAGTAATTCATACATACAAAGAAATCAAGGCAACTCTGTTCACAAAACAAGTTATATTTAATAAAATGGAATGACACAGGGAATAAGTATTGAACACAAGAAGAAAATGTGCTTCAAAAAGGCATACAAAGCCAAGAAACCAGCTAAAATCCATCAGAATTTAGGAAGCCATCCCATCCCCTATCTGTGCAAATTAATTTCAGCTGGTTAAGTCCTGACTGATAGCCTTTAAAAAGGTCTGTGAATATCAGATTGTCACACCACAAAGAACTCATGATGGGTAGAAGCAAAGAGTTTGCTCTAGACATTCACAACCTTATTGTTGCAAAACATATTGATGGCACTGGTTACAGGTGCATTTTTAAACTGCTGAATGTTCCATTGAGTACGGTTAGAGCCATCATTCGGAAGTGGAAAGAACATCATTTTACCATAAACTGACCACGACCAGGAGCTCCTCGCAAGATTTCTCGCAGAGGAGTCAAAAGAATTGTCAGAAGAGTTATCCAAGAGCCAACAAACACTCATGGAGAGCTCCAGAAAGACCTGGAGTTAGTAGGAACTGCTGTTTCAAAGAAAACAATAAGTAATGCACTCAAATGATATGGGCTCTATGTCCGCTCACCTTGCAAGACTCCATTGCTGAAGAAAAAGCATGTTGAAGCTTGTTTAAAGTTTGCTGCACAACATTTTGGCAAGCCAGTAAAATACAAGGAGAATATAGTCTGGTCAGATGAAGCCAAAATTGAACTTTTTGGATGCCACAACATACAGCATGTTTGGAGGAAAAACAGCACTGCATATCCCATCATGGTGTGGGGGTATTTTTCAGCACATGGTACAGGCAGACTTCATATAATTGAAGGAAAGATGAATGGACAAAAGTACAGAGCACTAATGCAAATTCAAAAGTGTCTGTGGTCAACAGCGCAGGCAGATGTGGCCTTAATGAAAAAATTCAGAATTGGTTACGATAAATGCTAAATCACATTAAAACTGCACAGACAGCTGGCTTAATTGTTGTAACTGACATTTGCAAATTAGGCCAAGGGAAGACACTCACAAAAAGAGGCATGATTTCAGAGACCTCATTTTAAGGGTGTTACACTATTCAAAAATTTCATCTAAATTAGCCATATGTAAATGTTCCACACATATTAATGGCACAGACTATATCACTAAGGGAAACACTTGCCTAACAAAACATCTCCTTCTTTTAACAAAAAAGGAGGGAAAAAACTATCACATTGTTTCAGCAAGCCACCATTTTTGATAGATGGGGATCTCCATGCATGGGGGGTGGGGGTGGGGGCACCACAATAATTAATTAGCAAAAAATCCTAAAAAGAAAAATAGATAATGAATAAAAATGATCAATAAATGATCAATAATATAGGAAAGAAAAAATATAGGTGAAACAGCTTGGTAATGGAGTTACAACATTCAATAGGAGAAGTTAAATTTACATCAATAAATTTGCAGGCATTTAAGAAAATTATGTGATGAAAAAATATTTGCAGATTATTGCGGGGAAAAGATCCTAAGACTTTATAAGAAATACAGTAAAATTAAGAAAAAAAGAAAACATAAAGGAAGGGAAAATAACATGTTTACAAATAATAATAATAATAATAATAATAATAAGGAAACAGAAAAGCCATGCAAATTTATGGGGAAAAGTTCTAAATGTCTAAGGAAAGCCCAATTTATGCTGATGCAGCTTAATGTGGGATTCAATATAAAACTTGCTACAAAGACAAAAGCAAATTTTCGCTCAATTATGTAAGAAGAAAACAATGCTTAAGGGAGCTCAAAGCAAAAATAATTTGACCTTCCCTACATAAACTTATTCTTTTCAAAACCTTTGCATGGATCTCATTGAGTTAAATGTGTGAAAGCAAAGATGTTGTTTAGTAATTATCGACATACTCACTAAATAGACAAAAGCCTTCCCTTGCACTAATCCAAATACTGCTATGGCAGCACTGAAACCCTTAACTGAAACAATATCAAGATTTGAAACAGCTGAAATAATTTACTTAGATAATGGAATACATTTAGTGGAATACACTACTAGAGGGGTAGCACTGTCCTGGTTAAGTAGTTACTTAAAGAATAGATATCAGTATGTATGTGTTAGCAACAAAAACTCAGAGTCACTGAAGGTCACCTGTGGAGTCCCACAGGGTTCAGTTTTGGGACCATTATTATTCAATATGTATATAAACGATATATGTAAAGTTTCAGAAAAAATGGACTTAATATTGTTTGCCGATGACACTAATCTGCTATGCAGTGGAAACAATTTGGAACAACTTCTGGATACACTCGGAAAGGAATTAGGAAAGCTTAAACTGTGGTTTGATTCAAACAAATTAATGCTCAATTTAAGTAAGACAAAATTTATAGTCTTTAACAACCATCACAACAACCCAGTACCCAAACTCAGTGTAAATGGTGTAGAGATTGAAAGGGTATCTGAAACTAAATTCCTTGGAGTAATAATTGATAACAAACTGTGTTGGAAGTCACATATTAATTATATTAAAGGTAAAGTATCCAAATCAATTGCAATATTACACAGAGTGAAATATTTGCTGAATCAACCCACACGATACACCTTGTATCATTCATTAATACTCCCATACATGACATATTGTAATGAAGTATGGGGAAATACATATAAAACAAACATATATCCATTCTTTATGCTTCAAAAGAGAGCTATTAGAATAATAAACAAAGCAGCTTACAGAGAACCAACAAACCCACTTTTTCTTAAACAAAAAACTCTCAAGTTGAAAGATCTGGTTGACTTTAAAACCGCAATAATAATGTTCAAAGTGAAGAATTTATCACTGCCCGCAAATATCCAAAAGTTGTTCCAAACAAGGGAGAAACGATATCACTTCAGAGGAACATGTATATTTCAAAAGCCTACAGTGAGAACAACCACCAAGCAACACTGTATTTCAGTGCAAGGAGTCAGACTATGGAACGATTTTGGACCTGAATTAAAATCATGTACAACGCTTGGACAATTCAAACAAAAACTAAAGGAAGAAATACTCCAAACATATTTACAAGACGACATGTAAACTCACATAAGGATTGACATATCCAGCGTGTGTTGTGTTGTAGCTTAGTTTTTTTTTTTGTTTTTTTTTTCTCTGTGACATCTTGTCTTAGATTTGTTTTTGAATAGTAACCGCTTAACTTAGCCTAGCTTAGTTTTCTTTTTTTTCTCTCAGTCATATTTTGTCTTAGCTTCGTTTTAAATTGTAATTGCTCTTGTCTTGTTTTCTCTTTTTTCTCTTCTGAATTCTTGGATGGAACATGGGTGGGCAATATAAGCTGCGGCTTCAGCCTTCACCGATTTCGGATAACTCACGTGGAATTGTATAGTAGGAGGAGTCCTTGTCTAATTTGACCTTGTTGTTATATTATACAGTTTCTTTTAACCTGTACTGTACTATCCGAAATAAATAAATTCATTCATTCATTCACTTTGTAAATCAAATCATATCACATTGATGTACAGTACTCAACAGTTACCTAGGAAACAATTTAGCTTACTATCAACAATCTAGGATTAGCATAATGCACAAATAGTACTATGAAAGATGGCTTAGGAAAACAGTGACAAAGAAAAATAGGAAAGTTTTGAATGGCAAACCCTACTATCAAAGCCATTTAATTTAGGTGATGAGGAAGGGTTTCTGGCTGATTACATGCAAAGGATGTCAACTGATAGATATTATCCATGCCACCTTCCCAGGAGGGACCATGTGACGAAGGAACCGTGGGAGGTGCACATATCTTTTGGCCGAACCAGGGGATCTGGTCATCAAAGAAAACTGGACCAAATACTCCCTGGCAAGGACAGCACAAAGGTTATCCTGGCAACACCAACAGCTGTGAAAGGCGAAGAACATGACTCTTGGGTGCATCTAACATTTAATTCACACTATGAACTCACTAAAAAAAAAAAATTCTCAGCAACTAACTGTTTAACTGCTTCGCTATACAAGTGTCAGCTGACGGCACCCCCTGGTGTCCAGTATGGCTTTACATAGCGAAACAACTGTTTATCATGGAGGGGCAAAAATGCAAGAGAAAGAAGGCTGGCAACGGAAGGCGGTTGGTGTTGCCTTTTCATCCTCATCATTCTCATAGTAACACTTTTGTTTTGGTTTTTCTTAGCTGCTCCAAAGCCTATACACTGTAGAGCAGGATTTATTACACACACACCATGACTAGCTGGAAGCCCCAGGTCATCATGGTCATGTTTATGCTGACAATGTCCGGTGGAGATATGCTAATTATACAGATAAATCAGCTATTTATTCAAATTGTTATGTTTGTTCCTTAATGCCACTATCAGCTGGACAAATTATCTGCTACTACTAAAATAATGCAGGTACCACAGGCTGTCTATTTTCTAAGAGAGGCTATATACAGAAAATAACAGCAAATATTACTTTGAATCACACCTGTCACAACACTTATCACTCCACTGATTGTAAACATGATGACACTCCTTACTCTGTGAAGACGAGGTTCATTTCATCAGGGAACTTCTCCTGGGCAGCTTAACACTCTCCAAGTGTGCAACGGCTTACAGTGCGTCTCTCCCCTGTACTGCTACCTGCTTGACCAACGAAGCAGGCAAGCATTATCCTGAAGATCTACATTGTCAATACAGGGGGATTGTGGTCATGTGGTCATTGGGCGTACCCACACCTCGTGAGGAAATGGGCAGGGTTGTGTACCCCCATTTTGGCGACTGATCATACCCTCATTATGTCAGCAGGCCAGGTGGGCAGGGTGTAGAGAGATGCTTTCTTACCACAGGATGCTACCCTTTTGCCACATGATGCCATTTGGGGCACAGATGTACCAGAGCAATTTCAGATGGAAAGCACAGGAGTGAGGGTCCTTCATTATCCAGGAGAAGTTCCCTGATGAAATGAACCTCGCCTTCACAGAGTAAGGAGTGTCATCATGTTTACAATCAGTGGAGTGATAAGTGTTGTGACAAGTGTGATTCAAAGTAATCTACAGAAGAAAATAAAGTTCCTTCTCTGTGATCAGTTCTATTTGGCTCAATTTCCCTACAAAAATTCCTCCTGACTGTCTGCAGTCTGTTTTTTCAAAACACTGAGCACAAGGCCTTGGACAGCAGCTGCTCGGACAATTGCCAAGGACGATTGCCAGTAGCCAGACAAAACATCTCCTGCCAAAGTGTCCTTGTTGTTCTTACTGATACAACACTTGCTTCAACAGTGCACTCATATTGATCCACAAACTGACAAATAAGATTCACTCACTGCTCTCTTTGTGTCCTGTGAAATCTTGGTCCGCTGATGTGCATTGAGGGCTTTTTTTTCCCTTGTAATCATAATATTGATCATGTGACCAGTATTCTGAATCAATGATTTTTTTGCTCCTTCCTATTGTATTATTTCTTATGCTACCTGTACCCTCCTGCTGACAGGCGCGTTTCAGACCCACGCCGCGGCACGGAAATGCAGGTTCATTTTCTGTGTCAAGTCAAATTCTCTCGTATGTTATCAGTGATCTGTTAATGTACTTGGCAATAAATCTTTTTTCTGATTCTGATTCATTCACTGTTTCCTTGGGTGAGAGTGAGCAAGAACACCTTATGGATTGAAACATTTAATTATAAGCTACAGCCAGTTGTAAAAATTATGACACAAAATAGAATGGTTCTGATCAATTAACTGCCACCCATAGGGGCGTGTACCCTATTATAGGAGGTTACTGTTGTACTTTCATCCCTGAAAATAATGCAAATGTTCATATTACTTCGGCCATACCTAACCTTACTGCCTTGTATAATGTCACTGATGCACAAAATTGATTAAGTTAGTGGTTCTCTTCATGGAGAAGTCTCATCATGAATTTGTTAGTGATTTTTATAGTGATAATTTTTATCTTTTCCTGTGTGAGTCCTTGTGTCCATAATATGAGGCTGGTTCATGTAAACTTAGTGATATGTCTTGATGCACCTGCTACAGATGATAAGGATGGTCAAGGGGCAATACTAGCCTTAAGGTGTGTCAAGTTTGCAATACTGTAGATCTATTTTGAGTTTTTCCATATCATTTTCACATTACTGTTTCTATCACATTAGACTTATTGTTATATCATTAATCGCTACACAAATTCACTTTTATGGTTACACATTTTATCATAGCTTTGTTTTAGTTTAAACTACCTCAAACAATTGCTGCTAATCTGTAAAGACACCTAAGAATGTATACATCCTTACATATATGTATCCTTATATCATTATTATTCAATTCACTTTTCTTTATTTGATTATTTCTTTTGTTGTTTTTCTTTTAATTGTGATGCTTTATTAAGCATCGGGGGGGGGGGATATGATAGAAAAAAATCCATATTATTGTTATATTATTCTTATATTATTCAATGTCTTTTCTCTATTTCATGTCTGATGTTTATACTGTATGTGCATTCCATGTAGCCCCCAGTCTGTATACATGAGTTAGCAATTACATAGTTGTAATAAGAATGTCCAGCTTGTGAGCATGGTGTGAGTGTTCAGATATCCGTTAAGACACAGCTGTTTTAAATCTACCATGTTTAGTTCTATGTGTCTGTGGGAATGAGATTTACATTGGCTCCATACTCCCTGACATCTGATAAGGACTGTGTGTTTCGTGGACTCAAGGACAGGACTGTTCATCTTCTGGACAATCTCTCTCTCTCTCTCTCACTCCCCATGGATAAGACAGCTTTAAAAGTTTGACTGAAATGTGATCTAACTCAGAGGTTCTGTGTGTGTGTGGACTGAGAGCTACACTCATGTAACTTCTCCCTCATTGGCCATGACGAAATAAATCTATTTACATTAAAATATTCTGCCTGTTTTTTTTGACTCGGATTAATTATGCTGAAAATTATCCTAACAAGAACCATCCTTGATAAGAACCTGTTGCCATCCGCCAAGATGCTGAAGATGAAACGAGGGTGGATGCCACAACACACAGCATGTTAGGAGGAGAAATAGCACTGTACATCAGCCCAAGAACACCATATCAACAGCGAATTTTGGAGGTGGAAACATTATGGTGTGAGGGTGTTTTTCAGCACATGGTACAGGCAGACTTCAGATATTGTAATTGAAGGAAAGATGAATGGACAAATGTAGAGACATCCTTGATAAGAACCTGTTGTCATCTGCCAAAATGCTGAAGATGACGGTGGACATTTCAGCAAGACAATGATCCCAAACACACAGCCAAGGAAACTCTCATCTGGCTCCAGAAAAGGAAAATAAAGCTGCTAGAATGGCCCAGTCAGTCACCTGACCCGAATCCCATTGAAAATCTACAGAACTAACTTAAGATCAGAGTTCATAGAAGATACCTGTTATGTATGAATAAGGAGTCGGAGTCTGGTCTTGCAGGGAACCAACAGCCAACCACACTTTATTATCAGAACACAGAATTATATACACCAGTGGCCATACCCGCCTGACGTCACCCTGTGGGCGGATACGGCATCACACACACACTACACTCACGACACCACACTTCCTCCTCCTTACAAAATACAAAACCACACACAATCGAGACCCTCCCCAATTTAGGACCCAAATCATGCACTAAGAGAACAGGGGAATAATTAACTGTAATAAAATCACCTAACACACTCATCCAAAAGAATAACAAAAACAACTAAAATTGGACCAAGTCTCTGAAAACCTATAAAATAATCCCATACCATACATACCCACATGTGCACCAGCAGGCTATATACATATTTACATTTGAGATTTTTATGTTACTCCACAGTCCCTGGGCAGCCATGGACAAAACCGGCTCTGAGGCCCTTGGCAGCCCCATGGCATGTGCCTTCTGCCCCCAGGATTGAAGCCACTCTCCCCAGTGAAAATGTCTCTTCTCGCCATCAACTGGTTCTCCCCTCTGGCCCCACAGTGCTACTGTACGGCACGCCATCCCTCCATGCCTATTGGTCCGCTCCTGACCACCTTCAACACGGCTGTCATGGCTCCAAACACTCCAGCCCCCTGTGGCCGCACTCTGGGGGAAACCAAAGCCTGCTCGTCGGCACCGCTCACTGCCTCGGGCACCTCGCTGCTGCTCTCAGCACCCTTGTCCCAGGCGCTCCACTGCTCCGTCTCCGTGCCCAGCCGTAGCTGCTCTCTCTCGGGATTCTCAGCTTCACTCTTGTTGGCGTCACTCTCCGACCCGGGCGTTTCGTCGCGGCTCTCGGCACCCTCGTCCCAGGTGCTCTGCTGCGTTGTCTCCATGCCCGGTTGTAACTGCTCTCCCCTGGGGCTCTCAGCATCACTCTCGTCAGCGTCACTCTCCAACCCAGGCGTCTCGTCGCTGCTCTCAGCACCCTCCTCCCAGGCGCTCCGCTGCATTGTCTCCATGCCTGGCTGTCGCTGCTCTTCCCCGGGGTTCTCAGCCTCCATGGTCCCGCTCTCCTGCTGCCCAACCTCCAGCTGCAGGGATGACTCCTGCTTCTGCTCTCCTTCTCCGCTGTAGTCATGCACTGCGCCATCAATCTCACCAGCACTACAATCCTGCACCCTTCTGCGCTTTGTGGCTGGACCACCATCTTCTGTGACCGGGGACTCCCCCTCTCGCAGTCCCAGTCCCACCTCGAAGCCTAGATGGTAGCCTGGAGCTCTCTTTCGGCGCACAGTTAGCTTTGCAGCTAACCTGTCCATAGACAATGAATGGGCTATTAGCTTCTCCAAGCTAACTAGCCTAGCCTCCTTTGGCACCAAAACTCCCGCCACCCACAGCTTCGTGGTCCTTGTCTGCCCGGAGAAAATTTCGGCCAGCCGCTTGACAGCATCCTCATGCACCTCCGTCTCTTCCAACGTAGCGAGAATTCTTCGGCCCTCCGTGCCGAGATGGTGGGTCAGAAGCGCTCGTCGTCATCTCCCGTTGAGTCTGCTTAAACCCAGTGCCCTGATGTAATCCTCGAACACGGCCCGCCACTTTGGCCACAGGCTCACCAGCTCTCTCGCATACTCCAGAAATGGAATTAAGTGTTGAGGTAGCCCATATGCTCCCATGAGTTTACTTCTCGTTGCCAAATGTTATGAATAAGGAGTCAGAGTCTGGTCTTGCAGGGAACCAACAGCCAACCACACACCATTATCAGAACACAGAATTACATACACCAGTGGCTGTGCCTGCCTGACGTCACCCTGTGGGCGGGTACGGCATCTCTCTCTCACACACACACACACACACACACACACACACACACACACACACACACACACACACACACACTATACTCACGCCACCACAACACCCATGGAATCTTCAAGATTTGAAGACAGTTTGTGTGGAAGAATGGGCTAAAATCACTCCTGTGCAATTCTTGCACCTAATCTCTCCATACAAGAGGCGTCTAGAAGCTGTTATTACCAACAAAGGCTTTTCTACTAAATATTAAATGAATTACACCATGTGTGTTCAATACTTATTCCCTGTGTCATTCCACTTTATTAAATACAACTTGTTGCCTTGATTTCTTTGTGTGTATGGATTACTTGGGTTGTTACTGATATCTGGTGAAAATCTCTGGTTAATGACTCCATCAGAAATATGTTTAATGAGAAAAATGTTGATGTGCTCAATACTTATTTTCCCTGTTGTGTGTGTATATTATATATATATATATATATATATATATATATATATATGCATATATACATATACAAATCAAATAATGAAATTCTACAACTGTGAAAAAGTAAAAAAAAAAAAAAGACAATAAAGGTGTGTGTGTGTGTGTGTGTGTGTATGTATGTGCGCGTGTGTGTGTGTGTGTGTGTGTTTATGTCAACGAGTTGGAAACAGGACCGACGCGTTGGACTTCAGATTCAGAGTTTATTGGAGCTGGTCACAAAAACACAGTTCGAGGGTCAACAGGCACAAAAACACAAACTTGGCAGGCAAAAAACATGGCAGGACACAGGAAGGATAAACAGATAAGACTAGACTAGAAACGTGTTGGTCACATAATATGACTGTCAAGAACACCAGACAGAACAAAGGGAAGTACAGGTTTAAATAAGGTCTCAGTGCTGTTCTCTGATGAAAGTCAAGTCATGTTAAGCAGAAATGATGGCCGCCAACGATGTTGGAGACGTCAAGGAGAGTACTATGCATTAGCCACTGTTGTCACCAGACAAGCCTTGGGTGGTGGTGTTACAGTCTGGGCAGGTGTGTCTAGTCCATTCAGAACTGCCCTACACCTTGTGACTGGTACAGTGACAAGCCAATACTACCTGAATAACATCATTAGTCCAGTCATTGTGCCCCTGCATGAACAACAAAGGCCTAACTTCATCTTCACGGATGACAAAGCTCCAGCTTATCAAGGTTGCATCATTAGGGAATGACTGCTGGAGGCTGGGGTACCTCAGATGGAGCGGTCTGCCCTTGCTCCAGACCTGAATCCCATAGAAAACCTATGGGATCAGCTGAGTCCCTGTGTTGAAGCTCGTAACTCTGCACCCCACAACCTCAATAACCTGAGGGCCACCCTTCAAGACGAATGGAGTGCCATGCTTCAGCAGACAATAAGTTGACTTGTGAACAGCATGAGATGTCGTTGTCAAGCTGTAATTGATGCTCAAGGTCACATGACAAGTTATTGAGACACTGACATTTTTTGTTGTGGAATACCCACCACTGTTGTCGGCTTTTGTTTCAATAAATTGAAATGAGGAAATCACTATTGCATGCTTCTACTTAAATGCCCCATTTTCATGATATTAAATCACTGTAGCGTGAACACAAACTGAACTGAAGAAGTGCAATCAGTGAGGAAAAACCAGAGGTAATAAGACATGAAACCAAGCAATAACAAGTTGGGGGGGAAAAAGTTAAAACAGGATAAATGCAAAAAAAACAAAAAAACAAAACAGGATAAAAAAGTAGTTAAAACAGGATAAAAAGGTGTAAGAAAAGGTAAAGGGGAAAAGTGAAAATACATTTAGATAAAAGCCAGGTCAAAAAGGTGGGTCTTTAGTTTGATTTTAAAAGTATCAGCAGTCTGCTGCCCTCAGGTCTTCAGGAAGGCTGTTCCACAGATGTGGACCATAATGACAGAAAGCCCTCTCACCGTGAGTTTTAGTTCTGACTTTAGCAAGGATTAAAAAATCTTGACCTGAAGACTTGAGGGTTCTTGAAGGCTCATAATGGAAAAGCAATTCTGATAAATAATCAGGGATAATGTCACATTCTGAGCGTGGAGGGATTCCACCGGGTTCAGGTTGTCTGCCCCTTTTTTTTTTCCCCCCTTATTTGTACTGTGTTGTCATTTTTGAGTTGTCACTTATTGTCAAGAACTCTCCGTGCGCTTCTTTACAGCGCACGGCAAGGGGAGAAAAAGGACGAGGATTTAAATGCAGGGATTCACCACACACACACATTTATTTACAACCAGTGACAGTCACAGTGAGCAACGATAGGGTTAGGCTGCGCTCGGGAAAGCAGGGAAAACAGAGGGTAGCTCTACACACCTGCGGGGAACGTAAACCGGGCGAACCCAAAGCGTAACGATGGTGCTGCGGACAGGAAACGCCGCCAGAAGCAAAGCGGGATTGAACCGAGAACAGGAACGCTTCTGGCACAGCGTAAAGGCAGCACAAAGCAAACACTAACAGTTTACTCACAAGGGGAGCAGTCCCAAAACGTCCAGCAGTCCAGTGAGTGAAAACAGTCCTTCGTTGACGTGGTGATCACTCCGTAGAGAGCCGGAGTATCTCACTCAATGAACCAGCGGTGTTTGTCCAGCTGAAGGCTGCCTTTATACAAACAACGCCGGCCTCACAAATAGGCAGCACCTGGGCGAGGATAATTACCGGGATCGGGAGCAGCTGGTGGAATTACTGAGCGCAGGGGACGTGGTAGGACCGGCAGACTGTCAGCAGTGTGGGAAAAAGACCAGAGGCTGATAAACAGCTGCCGGTCAGGCAGTGGCTAAGGATAGGGAAAATATCCAAAATGCACACAAACAGCAAAGCCAAAACCCACAAAGAGATCAGGACCGAGCCAGGGAAAGCCAAGCCGGCTCGAACCATGACACTTATCCTATATTATTTCTCAGTATGATTTATTTCCTGTTTATGTTCATTATAGTTTGTTTATTGTATTTTGAGTTGCCTGTCTCCATTTTTTGTCACATCATTATGTTTGTATTCTGTTGTGTGTCTTTCTCTCAGGGTTGACAGCTGTCAATGGCTTTCTGGGGGTTTTGCTCAGTGTGTGCGTGGCCCTGCCAGCTGTCAGGATGATGGCTTCCTCATTATTCCCAGCTGGTCCGAATTTTATGTCATTGCTTTCGCCTGTCCGTTCAGAGATCCACACTGGTCATTAATTATGTTAAGGGTTTTGATCCCTATTTAAGGGGAGTTATTTTCATTTTCAGTTGCTGCTGTCTTGGTTTACATTCTTCTTGTCTCCACCAGAGCAAGGCAGGGCTCTGGTCATGCCACAGCATCTCAGTCGGATTCAGGTCAGGATTTTAACTAGGCCACTCCAAAGTCTTCATTTTGTTTTTTTTTAAGCCATTCAGAGGTAGACTTGCTGGTGTGTTTTGGATTACTGTCCTGCTGCAGAACCCAAGTGCGCTTCTGCTTGAGGTTATGAACAGATGACCGGATATTCTCTTTCAGGATTTTTTGGTAGACAGCAGAATTCATGGTTCCATTTACCACAGCAAGTCTTCCAGGTCCTGAAGCAGTAAAACAGCCCCAGACCATCACACTACCACCACCATATTTTACTGTTGGTATGGTGTTCCTTTTCTGAAATGTTGTGTTACTTTTATGCCGGATGTAATGGGACACACACCTTCCAAAAAGTTCAACTTTTGTCTCGCCAGTCCACAGACCATTTTCCCAAAAGTCTTGGGGATCATCAAGATGTTTTCTGGCAAAACTGAGACAAGCCTTTATGTTCTTTTTGCTCAGCAGTGGTTTTCGTCTTGGAACTCTTGTCATGCAAGCCATTTTTGCCCAGTCTCTTTCTTATGGTGGAGTCACTGACCTTAACTGAGGCAAGTGAGGCCTGCAGTTCTTTGGATGTTGTTGTGGGGTCTTTTGTGACCTCTTGGATGAGTTGCCGCTGCACTCTTGGTGTAATTTTGGTTGGCCGGCCACTCCTGGGAAAGTTCACCACTGTTCCATGTTTCGCTGTTTGTGGATAATGGCTCTCACTGTGGTTTGCTGGAGTCCCAAAGCTTTAGAAATGGCTTTATAACCTTTTCCAGACTGATAGATCTCACTTACTTTGTTTCTCATTTGTTCCTGAATTTCTCTGGATCGTAACATGATGTCTCGCTTTTGAGGATCTTTTGGTCTACTTCACTTTGTCAGGCAGGTCCTATTTAAATGATTTCTTGATTGAGAACAGGTGTTACAGTAATCAGGCCTGGGTGTGGCTAGAGAAACTGAACTCAGCTTTCCAAAAATGTAATAAACTACAGTTAATTTATGTTTTAACATGGGGGGCAATCACTTTTTCACACAGGGTGGTGTAGGTTTGGATTTTTTTTACCCTTAATAATAAACACCATTTAAAAACTGCATTTTGTGTTTACTTGTGTTATCTTTGTCTAATATTTAAATTTATTTGATGATCTGAAACAGTTAAGTGTGACAAACATACAAAGGAAAGGGGCAAATCAGGAAAGGGGCAAACACTTTTTCACACCACTGTATATCACCATCATATGCACATACATACATACAGTACATACAGTGGGGAAAAAAAAGTATTTAGTCAGCCACCAATTGTGCAAGTTCTTCCACTTAAAAGATGAGAGAGGTCTCCAATTTTCGTCATAGGTATACCTCAACTATAAGAGACAAAATGAGAAAAAAAAAAAATCCAGAAAATCACATTGAAGGATTTTTAATGAATTAATTGGTAAATTCCTTGGTAAAATAAGTATTTGGTCAATAACAAAAGTTCATCTCAACACTTTGTTATATACCCTTTGTTGGCAATGACAGAGGTCAAACATTTTCTGTAAGTCTTCACAAGGTTTTCACACACTGTTGCTGGTATTTTGGCCCTTTCCTCCATGCAGATCTCCTCTAGAGCAGTGATGTTTTGGGGCTGTCGCTGGGCAACACGGACTTTCAACTCCCTCCAAAGATTTTCTATGGGGTTGAGATCTGGAGACTGGTTAGGCCACTCCAGGACCTTGAAATGCTTCTTACAAAGCCACTCCTTCGTTGCCCGGGCAGTGTGTTTGGGATCATTGTCATGCTGAATGACCCAGCCACGTTTCATCTTCAATGCCCCTGCTGATGGAAGGAGGTTTTCACTCAAAATCTCACGATACATGGCCCCATTCATTCTTTCCTTTACACGGATCAGTCGTCCTGGTCCCTTTGCAGAAAAACAGCCCCAAAGTATGATGTTTCCACCTCCATGCTTCACAGTAGGTATGGTGTTCTTTCTCCTCCAAACACGACAAGTTGAGTTTTTACCAAAAAGTTCTATTTTGGTTTCATCTGACCATATGACATTCTCCCAATCCTCTTCTGGATCATCCAAATGCTCTCTAGCAAACTTCAGACGGGCCTGGACATGTACTGGCTTAAGCAGGGGGACACGTCTGGCATTGCAGGATTTGAGTCCTTGGCGGCGTAGTGTGTTACTGATGGTAGCCTTTGTTACTTTGGTCCCAGCTCTCTGCAGGTAATTCACTAGGTTCCCCCGTGTGGTTCTGGGATTTTTGCTCACCGTTTTCGTGATAATTTTGACCCCACGGGGTGAGATCTTGCGTGGAGCCCCAGATTGAGGGAGATTATCAGTGGTCTTGTATGTCTTCCATTTTCTAATAATTGCTCCCACAGTTGATTTCTTCACACCAAGCTGCTTACCTATTGCAGATTCAGTCTTCCCAGCCTGGTGCAGGTCTACAATTTTGTTTCTGGTGTCCTTTGACAGCTCTTTGGTCTTGGCCATAGTGGAGTTTGGAGTCTGACTGTTTGAGGTTGTGGACAGGTGTCTTTTATACTGATAATGAGTTCAAACAGGTGCCATTAATACAGGTAATGAGTGGAGGACAGAGGAGCCTCTTAAAGAAGAAGTTACAGGTCTGTGAGAGCCAGAAATGTTGCTTGTTTGTAGGTGATCAAATACTTATTTTACCAAGGAATTTACCAATTAATTAATTAAAAATCCTTCAGTGTGATTTTCTGGATTTTTTTTTCTCATTTTGTCTCTCATAGTTGAGGTATACCTATGATGAAAATTGGAGACCTCTCTCATCTTTTAAGTGGGAGAACTTGCACAATTGGTGGCTGACTAAATACTTTTTTGCCCCACTGTATGTACATACATACAGTGTATGTATGTATGTACATACAGTGGGGCAAAAGAAAGTACAGTGTACTTCTTCTTCCGGCTATCAGAGAGAGCAGACGCATTTCTTCTCCTCTCCCTTCTCCTCCTCCCTTTACTGATCCCAGCTTGCTTTGTCCTGTCTGTGTCTCGCTCTTCTTCTGCTGCATCTCGACCCAAATGGAAAAATATGGATTTGGTGAGCTGGGCTTTAATGCTGTTGACACCACTTTTTATCAGTAAATTGGGCCAGGGGGAGCCCAAGTGGAGAGACTCATGGAACAATTGGTATTCATGTGTCTGCATGATTCGATTGAAGATGTGGAAGACATCTACCTGTTTTGGCTTTATGATCACAGGATTTCTACTGATTGGCTCTGGAGTTTTCCTGGTGTATCGAAAATTAAAGAAGTTTGGAAGAGCTAATCAAAATGCGGGCCCGGCGAAGCTCCTTCACTTAATTCGACCAGCTGGGGAGAGCATTGATAGCGGCAAATATGTGACTAACATGGAATTACCATCTGGCATGCATTGAAGAGAGATGGACTCTGTGGACATGTTTATCTATGTTTGGAACTGAATCGGAAGGTGGGATACATCTTGGAGTCGCTGGGTGATCTCCAGGGAATGATTTTAAAGCCTATGTATGTAAATTGTGATGCACAGAATCGCATGAGAGAGGAAATTTCTATGCTCTAAGTGATCTGTGCTTATTAGGCCTTGATTCGGCGTCCTTGAGTGTCTCATTCCTCCAGGAGTAGAGATAAAGCAGAAGGGAGTTTTGGCTTCTCTCAACCCAAACAATTGCTGATGTGCAGCAAGTCTGAACTCTCCAAGGACAGCGTTATCATGTGACTAACAGTAGTTTTACCATCTGGCATGCACTGAAGAGAGATGGACTCTGTGGACATGCTTATCTATGTTTAGAATACATGAATATAACATCTAGCCGTTGCCTAGGAGATGATTTTTTGTTGTGCACCAGTAACTGACACATTCACATTGCACTCATACTGATATCACATGACTGATATACACACACTGGTCTCTCTCTTTTGCTTTGTTAATCTGTGGATCTGTATTGTCTGCTAAATGTGCTTAGAGGGTTTTTTTTCTATGTGATCACAATCTGGCTCATTCGAGCCATATTTTGATAACTATGTTTTATTTTTCTCTCTGCCTAATGTGTCACCCCCTTCCCCCTCCTCCTCTTTACCCCCCATTGAATGAGGCGTCTTGTATGGCTGCCGCGTCATTAGGGAGCGCTTAACATAAGCGCACCTAGTGATAAGTAAAATTCCTTGTATGTGTTATGCATACTTGGCAATAAAGTTGTTTCTGATTCTGATTCTGATTCTGATACATGCATAGTTACATACACATGCACAGACCAATACATTTTATATAACATAGCATTGTAAAGATATTTGTGTTATGTGTATCATAAAGGTATGTATGTAAAAGAATCCTAACAAAAACAACAGCCATAACAATAATGATATAAACAGTCACAAGTTTGGTCAATATGGGAGTACAAATGTGTGTAGCATCAATTTAGGTTCATTTGGAGCTGAAAGTGGGTAATGAATAGTTTCCAGTTTTACTGAAAGGATGGTATGTCATCATTATCTGTTAAAGTGATCATTGCCATGGAGATGTATTTAGTAATTAGATTGTTCCACTGATTTATAGTAACTGAATTTTTAGATTTCCAATTTAGAAAAAATATTTTCTTGGTGATAGAGAAGTCAATAAACTGTTAATGTATTTGGGTGATATTGTAGAGGGTGCAAAGGAAAGGATGTGGAGGCGAGGCACGAGCGTAGGTCAGCACAGATTCTTTATTTACCCTCTAACATGAATACAGCCTGTTGAGTAGAAGTGAGAGTTTGAGAGTGTAGAGTTGAGAGTGAGAGCTAAGAGAGAGAGATGAGGGAGAGCAGCTCTTTTATACCTTATACAGACAGAGAGAATGCATGGCACATTAGCATATCAATTGTCATCTGATACCATTGATCAATACACATGATTAACATGACATTGGTTAGCACAAAGACACATACATTCAGTCCGTCTGACTGTCTCCTGTGGTTCTTTTGGTCATGTGTAAATTGTCCTCTGCTTCCTCCAGGCCCACTGCTGGGTGTGAGGAACGTTCCAGGGGAATGTCCCAGAGGAATGTCTCCCTGCTGTGTTTAATGTCACCACAATATGTTGATATCTGTATGGTCACCAGGCAGACAGAGAGTTGGAGAAAGGGAGATTCTGCAGCACATTTTGATAGTGTTTCTGTGACTACAACCCAAAATGTGTGAACCGACCGACATGTTCAAAAGGCGTGATAGTAATTATCTGTGACCCCCATAGTGCGCCGTGAACATGTGTCTGTATCAGCTAATCCAAATGTGTGTTTTTTATATTGAGTGATGGAGCCTTTCTGTGTGAAGTCTGCATGTCCTCCCTGTGCTTGTATGGGTTTCCTCCAGTTAGGGTTATGTTGGATGCAAATGTGAATGTGAATGCATGCTTGAAAGGTAAAGGGTTGGTGCAGCACAGTGGTACAGTAGTTAGCACTGCTACCTCACAGCTAGAAGGTTCCAGGTTCAAATCCCCAGACTGGAAGGATAGGAACCTCTCTGTGTGTAGTTTGCATGTTCTCCCTGTGCTTTGTGGGTTTACTCCAGGGGCTCTGGTCTCCTCCCACAATCCAAAGGCATGCATCTTAGGTTAATTGGTAACTCTAAATCGTCCCTATCTTCAACATAAACTCATCCATCTTCTTCTGCTTAATCCTGTTGGGGTCGCGGGGGCGCTGGAGCCTATCCCAGCATCTTTGGGCGAGAGGCAGGGTACACCCTGGACAGATCACCAGTCCATCGCAGGGCCAACACAGAGAGACAGACAACCATTCACTCTCACATTCATACCCAAGGGCAATTTAGAATCCCCAGTTTGATACCAAGTAACCTAACTTGCATGTTCAGTTCTTTCATGTTTTGTGAGACAAACATTTTCTTAAATACCTCACTCGTCTGTGTGCTCACTGACCACAGAGAGATGTCTGTATTTACCAGTTACCGTTATATAAACTGAGATACAAAGAGACGTGTCTCAGGTTTCCAGTTGTGCAAGCTAAATTAAAAGTACTGTGCATTAAACACAGAGTTAAGCCATTTCTAATGAAAATAAAGATCTCAGGATGTACTGTATCACTGAAGAGAATAAAGTTTAAGGAAGTTGCGTTACTTGCTGGAGGACACTTTTCATTTTCTATTAACAGTTTTCAATAGTCAGGGTTATTGTTTGGAGGAGGAAGGCTCAACAACCTTTCCCCACATAACCATCAAGTCTAAATTTTAAAAAGTCAAGTGAAACCTGAAGGGATCAGCAAGATTAAAAAAAACAAAAGCAAAAGTATGGACAAATATAAAAAACACAAAAGCATTATTGTTTTATGTTCCGTATTCCTTCTGAGAAATATATGTTGGAATATACCTTAAAATCAGTTCAGAACACTATGTGGTTAAACCTGTTTGAATACTTTATGCTTGGAACTCCTGTTTGCAGCAACATCCAAACATCAACAGAAAGTGAAACATGACTAAACAGTTCTGTGACAACAAGCTACAATGTCAGTGTCTGTTTTAGTCTTTTTTTAATACCACTTGATTTTGATTAGTAGGCTTTGATTATTAGTAATATCAATAAATTTGCCATTATCAAGATTATAGGATTTAATTCCACAAATCCAGTGACCCCAGTCTTTCCACATCCCCCTTTCTCCTTCATCACTATAGATGCACGTAAAAGAAAAAAATGGTGTGGCAGTTAGTGAATGTAAGTAGACTCTAAAGGTTTTTAGAAGACTACTTTTATGTTACACCTATTAAATTCAAAATATGATAACTCTGTAGTGCTCTGGACAGGGCTGCAGCCCCTGTCAAGGCTTTGTGTTTCTTTTCGAATTCATTATTATTATTGTCACTATTATTATTATCTTTGTTCCTGTCTCTCTCATCATTTTGTGATTACTTGTGGTAACAGCACTTTCAGTTACTTTCTGCTCCTCATTAGTTGCCCTTTGTGTTGTTAATTAGTGACAGCTGTATCTGATCGTGTTAATCACCGCATGCTCTTTATATTCTTCTCTCGCCTCAGTCTACTGCAATTATCATTATGCTTACACGTTCAGTCTACTGTTTTGTTATCCCAGCTCAGCACGGTTTAGGTTCTCCTTGTTTATCCTGCCATGAAGTTTGTGTTATTTTTTCCAGCCTCGTGCTGCATTTTGTTATTTTTGCAATAAATTATGTTTCCTTTTTGCCACGCGGTTGGGTCCTCTCCTTCGCCCCGAAATATGACAGAAGATCACCGCCAACACTGGATCCAGCAGGTGAAAGAAACAGGAGAAGGACGAGGCAGAAGGGAGGAGATCTGCTGGCTGTCGACATGCTGTGGGACCTCGTTACTGCGGCCCGCAGCTCCCCAGAGAATGCCAAGTACTGCTGGGAGGCAGTCGCCAACATCTTGGAGGCTCGCCTAAGCCTGTGCTCCCTTCTCTGGCTGCGAGGGCTTCCAATCCCCACCATCTTCCTCTTCATCACCTGCCGAGCCTGAGGATTACAACTAGACCCAACCAAGAAAGGACTCAGCGGGCAAAGGGAGATCGGTAGCCGGCGGTCCCAATGTAGATGAGCAGTGGGCAGCCCAGTTCATCCAGGACTTTGTCTTGGAGGCTCGCACCTCCCATACACCAGAGGAGGCCCTAGAGTGCCTAGACACCGCGGCTGGGATTGTGGAGACGCACCCTGGTCTGCGGCGATACCCTGAGCCGGCAGGACTACTGGGCACCGTTTCCAACTGCCACCGGACATACCGCAGGCTGGTGAGGAAGTCATGTGGGGCACCAGAGCTTGTGCCAATGCAGAAACGTCTCCTGGCTCCCATAAGTTTCCCACACCTCTCCTCTGCTCCAACTCCAGCTCCTCGCTGCTGCGCAACAGCTCCTCGCCAGATGGTCACCGTCGCCAACCAGAGAGATTTGTCTGGTTCTCCAGTGGTGGCTTCAACAGCAGCAGCAGCCTCAGTTACAACAGAGCTGGAGACAAGGCAAGTACTATTTTCTCATTTTTTAACATCTAATAGTGAGAGGTCTTGCCTTGCCCCCAGTGAGGAGACTCAGCAGCCACTTCCTATTGCTGCTGAGCCCTCAAATTTTGTTTCTGCTGTCACCCTCATGTGTACTCCTCCCCATGTGGACGCTCCTGCAGAGACTGCTCCTCCCCACATGCACGCTCCAGCAGAGACTGCTCCGCTTCACATGAACGCTCCAGCAGTGACTGCTCTGCCTCACATGCATGCTGCAACAAAGATTGCTCCTCCCCACATGCACGGTACTGCAGTGACTGCTTCGCTTCAAGTGCACGCTCCAGCAGAGATTGATCCTCCCAATGTGCACGCTCCTGCACGCTTCAACAGAGACTGCTCCGCCTCATGTGCACGCTCCTGCAGAGACCGCTCCTCTTGAGGTTGTCATTCCAACGTCGGCAGCACTGGGGTCCTCGCCAGTTGAAGAGCAGGAGTTAAGGCAAGTCCCCTTCTTTGTCTTTTTAATATCTATATTCAAGAGGTCTTGTCTTACTCCTGGTGACGAGACCCAGTTGCAGCTTCCATCTGGTTCTGAGCTCGCCCCACCGAGCTCTTCTGCTGACTGTTATGGTGTGGTCCCAAATCCAACCTGTACCTCTTCCTCCCTGTCTGAGGTGGCTGCATCGGAGAGGGAATCCTGGACATCTAGACTGGATGCGCCTCAGCCGTCTCATCCTGAGATCAGCACGCCCCAGCCATCTCATTTGGGAATCAGCACACTCAAACCATCAGCACATGAGGTTGGCACGCTTCAGTCATCTGCTCCAGAGGTCAGCGCGCTCCAGCCATCTCATCCAGAGGTCAGCACACCCCAGCCGTCTCATCCAGAGGTCAGCACTCCCCAGCCATCTCAGCCAGAGGTCAGCACTCTACAGCCGTCTCATCCAGTAGTCAGCACTCTCCAGCCATCTCATCCAGGTGTCAGCATGCTTAAATCATCAGCACCTGGGGTTGGTGCATCAGCATCTGCCTAGCACATCCTGTTTCCTGATTTGGGGTCCCGTGGACTTGGGTAGACCCCCTGAACCATCTTATCCCATGGTCTGGTGGCCTAAGGACTCTGGAAGGCCACCAGATCCACCTTGCTCCTCGGTCTGGGGTCCCATGGACTTGGGTTGGCCCCCTGACCCACTTTATTCTCCGGTCCCAGGACTTTGAAAACCATCCAACCCACCTTGTTTTGTTTTTGGGCCTTGGACTTTGGATGGCACCCACAAACTGGGTTTTTGTGTTGGACTTTGCTTGGGGAGGGAGCTTGTTTCGGCCTACCTGGCCTTTTCCCCCACCACCCACCCTGTGAGGGCTTTGTTTTTGTTTTTTTTCTCTCCCTCTTGTTGGTGTTACCCTAGGGTCATTTGGAATCCACCCCTTAAAGGGGGGGACTGTAGTGATCTGGACAAGGCTGCAGCCCCTGTCCACGCTTTGTGTTCATTTTCGGATTCATTATTATTATTGTCACTATTATTATTATCTTTGTTCCTGTCTCATTATTTTGTGTTTACTTGTGGTGACAGCGCTTTCAGTTACTTCTGCTCCTCATTAGTGGCCTTTTGTGTTGTTAATTATTGGTAACTGTATCTGATTGTGTAATCACCACCTGCTCTTTATATTCTGCTCTTGCCTCACTTTCAGTTTCAGTTTATTCACACACACACATCACACATTATCAACAGCATGAATGAATTACAATATGAACTAGAAAAGCACTCGGAGAGCACAGACCTCCGCCAAGCACCACAGTTCCACCCCATACAGTGTTTGTGTGTACGTTTTCTGATTCCTTGACCATGAAAACATATGACTAGCAATTGGATTCACAATGATAGGATTAGTGGTTCAGTAGTAAAAGCATTACCTCCTTGGCGGAGGTAATAAACTCAAGTGTTGCTGTTGTGTCCATCTCCAAACTCCCAGGCTGCGGGTGTTGCAATTCATCGCACAACCGCGTACAACCCACAGGCCAATGGGTTATGCGAGCGTTTTCATAGATCACTGAAAGCAGCACTCAGGGGTTCACTGACGGATGCAAATTGGGTAGACAGGTTGCCGTGGGTTTTATATTGGGGTTGCGCTCCGCGGCAAAAGAGGATTTGGAAGCTTCCCCGGCAGAGAGCTTGTTTTTGCGCAGCCCCTATGGTTGCCCGGGGAATTTCTGCCAAATAATCCGGCGCTGGACAGCTGTCCGTCTCAGCTTTTGCAGCGTAGCGCAAACACAGGCACGCTGCCGGGCCCGGCCCACCACTGTTTTCCACGTGCTTTTGTGCCTAAACCTTTGAAGAACGCGGATTTCGTGTTCGTCAGACACGATGACCAGCGCCCTCCATTGCGCCTGCACACATGTTGAAAATGGCCGTATCTCACAATGTTAAAGAATCCTTTAAAAAATTCCTGTATCCAGACGGTGATCCAGATCATCCCCAAAATTTAATCAGTTCTTCCTTGTACCATTTCCAACAACGCCTGAAAGTTTCATCGAAATCTGTCCAAAACATTTTGAGTTATCTTGCTAACCAACAGACAGACAGACAGACAAACAGACAGACAAACGCTGGCAAAAACATAACCTCCTGCGGCCTGCGGCCTGCGGCCTGGCGGAGGTAATTAGTGTCATCAGCAAACAGTACTTCATGTAGTAGAGATGAGGAGTTAGCAATGTCATTTATATACAGAATGAATAGAACTGGCCCTAAAATGGAACCCTGGGGAACCCCATAATCGATAGATTTATTTGATGACTTGTGGTTATTTATATAAATATACTGAAGTCTTCCAGACAGATAATTAATAGACCAATCTAATGCAAGGCCTCTGATACTGTGATGTTGTAATTTATTAATTAGGATGTCATGGTTAATAGTATCAAATGCTTTAGACAGGTCTAAAAAAATGCCAGTACCATAGCTGCCTCTTTCGATTGCATCATTGATTTTTTTCAGTTAGGTCAAGTATTGTCATATACAGTAGGTAGTGTGTTTCTTTCTGAAGCCATACTGAGATGGGATAATAATGTTGAGCTTATCAAGGTAACTGGTAAGTCTGTTATAAACTACTCTTTCCAAAACCTTTGAAAGAGTAGGCAGAATGGATATTGGACAATAATTAGTCAAATCATTCTTATCGCCTGATTTATAAATTGGTATAATTTGTGCAATTTTTGCTATTTGTGGCACTACTCCGAAGATTAGAGACAGATTATTGCAGTAGGTAAGTGGTTCCAGTATTAAATTAAGGATACTTTTCAAAATTTTGCTGGAAATTTCATCAGCTCCAGCAGAGTTTGAGTTCTTCACGTCCTTGATGATTTTCCAGACTTCCTCACAATTAGTTGGCTTCAGGAAGAAAGAATTCCAGTAGTTTCCTGATAGATAGTGTTTGAAAGAGGCAGCCTGGTTGGTTAATTTTATTAGATAAATTTTCTTCAGTAGAGACAAAATAAATATTAAATTTGTCAGCGAGAGTGGCATTACTGGTGAGATTACTGACTGCATTATTGTTTGGAAGTGTGGGGTTTTTTGGTCCCTGTTTAGAACCTTATTTAGTATTCTCCAGGATTTCTTGGACTCACCCTGTGATGCATTAATAAGTTCTGCATAGTAATTACTCTTACTCTTTCTAATAATATGTGTTAATTTATTTCTATAATTAGTAGATACTGTGGGCAACCCCCACAGCCTACGGACAAGCAGAGCGCTCAGCTGGAGCAATTAGCAGAACAGTGAGATGTATGGACTGATATCAATAGGCAGCCTCTCTTTGTCTAATCCCTGCGCCAGTAATCCTGCTATTGATATGTGTGACTCTAATGCAAATGTTCATGCCTTCCTGCAGTTACTGTGATGCTAATGTGCCATGCATGCATTGTCTAGCTGGGTATATAAGTCAACCATATCGCTTGCTCTCTCTCTCATTCTCTTTTTGATCACACGCATTGCCTGTTTGATGACTGAGACAGAGGGCTCGCTCCAGCGCGCTCCCTCAGCGCTGGAGTGACCCTCGTGCTGGAGGATGAAATAAACACCCTTTTAAACTTCAGTTTGCCGTGTCCTGCCTGCACTTATTCCGTGCCTCCACGCTGGGTTCCCTTATTTTATCCGCCACAATACATTTTTATTGTTAATATTTGGATTTTTTATGTAGTGTTTATATAATTTATTTTTGTACTTAATAGATTTTAGTATACCCTTAGAAAGCCACGGATGTTGAATAGTACCATTACATGTGATAGTCTTGACAGGAGTTGTTGTAAGGTTTCTTCATTAAGTATTTTTAGTTTTAGTTTATGTCGCGAGATTAAGGGCCTAATGGCAAGGTCAAGAAACAGAACAATGGGGAAGTGATCAGAAATCTCAGAGAGCACGACTCCAGATATCAGTGTGGAATTGCAAATGTTAGTAATGATATTATCAATAGTGGACTTGGTGGAGTGAGTGATTCTAGTATAGGTATTAATGGTAGGGAAGAAGGAAGAGGAGTTTAGTGTATTCATAAAGTCATTTTTAGCTGCATCATTCCTGGAGAGGTCAATGTTGAAGTCTCCAAGGAGAATACAACTTTTATTTTTGTTGTTTATTGAGAATAAAATTTCTTCCAGTTTGGTTGTGAAAATATTAAGGTCGGTGTCCGGGGGGCGATAAATCACACCTACAATTAAATTTTTCCCATTTTTGACATGTATCTCAACAAAAAGAGAGTCAATATGACAGTCTTCCATGACAATATCATCATAAACACTGACATCATGTCTACAAGAGATATACAAACAGACATCACCACCAGATCTGCCACATCTGTTCTTCGTGAACAGTCTATAACCATCAAGGTTTAAGATGTCTATGTATGACTTATCGTTCATCCAAGTTTCACTACAACCAATTACATCAAAGCTGCAGCCTGTACTGGTAAGTAAAGTAACTAGATCATGACGATGTTTATTCAAGCTCCTGATATTTAAATGCAACACACTTTCAGTGCGGCAATCTACTGCAGTTCTCATCATTACAGTCACATGCTCAGTCTACTGTTTTGTAATCCAAGCTCAGCACGGTTTAGATTCTTCTCGTTTATCCTGCTGTGCAGTGTGTGTTATTTTTTCCAGCCTCGTGCTGCGTTTTGTTATTTTTGCAATAAGTTATATTTGCTTTCACCACACGATTGGGTCCTCTCCTTTGCCCTGAAGGGGCAAATATGGCAAACACCACTTTTACTGAAGCTGGATGACTAAGCAGAAATGTAATAAATCACTCTTTCAGGGCAGGACTGAGGACGCCAATCGCCAGCTGTGAGTTGTCAACATTTATTAACAAAAACACAAACACTATACAAAAACACTACACTTACAAATAAAGGGAAACAGGAGGAATAGCATGCAGGGATGACGTTGGCTCACGTCTGCAAAATAATGAGAGAACAGCCTGGCAGGAGCCAGGCTGAGTTGCACAGGCCAGAGAAAAAGAAAATAAAACGGAGCATGCCCGAACAACCCCACGGAGAAACACACTGAAACAATCAGAAGGACACGACAACAGGAAGCATTGCTGCTGTCTTTAAATAGGCATATGGGAAATGGTCAATGAATCACAGGTGTGGGTCACATGAGCAAGAAATAATCAGACACAATCTGTGAAAGGTGTGCAGCCCGTGGAACAGAGTTTGACAGCAGGAAGTTGCACAGGCGCTGTCAAAATAAAAGCAGACCGAAGTGAATAAATAATGACACAGAGGATGGAATAAAACATAAATCCACAAGATGCAAATAATACAAGATGATACACAAATACATAGACAAGACTACAATGACAAAACTAAGAATACAAGACAACTCATAAATAAACAGAGACAAATAACAATGCAGAGACAAAATACAGAAATGCATGAAAACCCCCAAACTAAGATAACCATAGTAAATACAAAGCAAACAGAGATGCAAACATACAGGAAAAGACTTAAACTAAACTAGAGGCTGAGCATGGCTCACACCTGTGCTCAGAATCATGACAAGAAATAAGTCAAGGTTCCTTAACATTTCCAGCAAAGTGCACGTAATTGATAATTGCAGAAAATCTCTGTCTACCATTATCATGAACAACAAACTTTAATGGTTGATCCTGTGTTCAGCTTACATAAGAACAAATAATTCAATCAAACAATAATAACCCAGTGTAAATTGCAAAACTACCCAATGTAAAATAGAACACAAAAGTGCCTCTTTGTGTTAGGTTAACGAGTCTGATTGGACTAAATAAATAATTCATACTGTATACAAAATCAGTTAAAGACTTAACTATATGTATCTGGAAATAAAGCACACAAAATCTAAAATATTATTCTTCAGTTGAGGCATTTCAAGGTTGTTCTACTGAAAATATAGATATGTGAATTCAGTCCATATTGTGCTTATTATATTGTATTTAAATAATCCAAATATTTGGCTCCTAAACCTGTATAATCCATACATCAAAAAAGAAAAAAAAATCCACTCATCCATCTTCTACCACTTAATCCTTTTCGGGTCGTGGGGGGGCTGGAGCCTATCCCAGCATCTTTGGGCGAGAGGCAGGGTACACCCTGGACAGATCGCCAGTCCATCACAGGGCCAACACAGAGAGACAGACAACCATTCACTCTCACAGTCATACCTAAGGACAATTTAGAATCCCCAGTTTGATGCCAATTAACCTAACTTGCATGTTTTTGGCATGTGGGAGGAAACCGGAGTACCCGGGGTAAACCCACGCAGACACGGGGAGAACATGCAAACTCCACACAGAAGGGTTACCGATGGTCAGGGGGTGGGATCAAACCCGTGAAGAAAAAAAAATCTTTTTTAAAAATGTGTGTGAACATTACAGAACAATAGCTGCTGTTCAGTGATGTCCCTCAGATATACAGACAATAGTAAGGTTTCTTTACCAGAATATACAAATAAAGACTCATTTGTATATCTGAAACAAAGATACAAACATCAGAAATATTAAAAGTAGGCTTGTTTGTTCATGACAAGTCCCTGTTTTGAAGAAAAGATGCTTCCTTGTTGTTGAGTCTTAAAGTCAACAGGAGGTAAAAACTGTGTCAGACAAAGTGTGAATGTAATACTCAAAAGAAACTAAACCCGAAACCAAGTCTAGCACCTGGTGCCCAGCAGGTATCCACTCATATACTGTATGCCTCTGATAAGCTCACAATCAACACACTGCGGAATTCCAACAAAAGAAAACAGAAGCAGGCCCAAACAATCATCAGTCAAGAATGAAAGGTAAGTACTAATTAACAAAAGTTTTCAATAATTAACAAAAGTTTTCAATATTAACAGAATAACCTGAAAAATTCCAGAAATAAATTGTAACAAAAAGTAAGAACCGACCTTATCGTTCTTAGCCATTGGACTCGAGGAAGCAAAATGTAGGATGGCAATAAGAGCAGTTGGGTGAAGCTTTACCACATTTACTAAGTCAGTGAGCTGTCCTCAGACCATTGTGGCGTCTCATTAAATGCCTGTACTCTATTTTTTTCCCCTCTGTTTCACTAGACAATGTGCGGGCCACTAACCAACACAAAAAAGTGACTCTTCATTATGCCTCCCTAACACCTCCCACATCTGTAAACCCTTCCTTCTTTTGAAAGAAAGGGTGTGCCCAGTGTACCAGTTTCCCACCTGCTAGACTGGTTTGGTCAAAATGACCTCCTGTTAACCTTGTTTCTCAGTATGATGCTCATGTGACACCATGGGAGCAGCAGAGAATAAGAACTTTTAAAAAATCTGTACATTAAACATAATGAAAGTTGTATTAATCTGTTAACATTATGTGGATGTTATATGCCATAATAAGCTCACTGTAAGATAAAAAAAAATATATATATAAAAAGCATTTTTCTAGTGCCAGTCTGTGCCAGACTTTTATTGCAGCATTTGTTTCTGTAATTAAACAGTACCTTTCATTAGGCCTGATTTTATTAGCGCTAAACAAAATGAATCAAATATGTTTAAAATGAATTAATCCAGGTTTAAAATTTAGCCAAGCTCTGTTAGAAAATTTCAAAATGTGTTAAGCAAGGTCACGTTTATTTGGAAAGGGGCTATTCCTGCTAGCCAAAAAACAGGAGGAAATTACTATAAATATACTTTCTATGGCTTGGATCAGGACCTTTTTTTTTTCCTTTTTTGAAAAAAAACTTGTTGGCAATATTAATGGAACAATAATGCCAAATTACAGAACATTAAAAAAGGACAACAGCACAGAAAAGATACCCCCCCACACACACACAATTTGTGCTGTGAGAGCTGGAATAATGTTTGAATGTGTCAGTTCGTGGTTTGAAGTTCCACAATGTAATTTGCAGTGGTTCTTATTTTTAAACTCCCATAATCAACAAGCTGGTGACAGTAATGAACCAGACTGGAGTAGCTCATTCTAGCCTGATGAAATCCCCCCAAGTGCTCAGATCTCCTGACCTTTGACCCTGACCTTGAACACAACCTCATTGTAGACCCACCTGTGGTTCACCGTGAGTCTGGTGACCAATGGCCAATTGTCTAGGAGAAGTAGTTATTTTTTTTTTTAAATCACATAAGCGTCCAGATCTCCTGACCTTTGACCTTGAGCACAGTTTGGATGTAGACCTACTTGAGGATCATTGTGAGTGAGTTTGGTGAGCATCGGGGCAACTGCCTAGGAGGAATAGCAATTCTCATGAAATGTGGATGAACAGACAGACACACGAACCGAAGGACAATGGACATCTTTGCTGACATGAGCTAAAAATGGGACCCCTTCTGCCTTTTAAAGACATTTTGCTACCATAGTTTATGTTCATTAGAGTTGGTCATTGCAAATAAATATGACGTTATTTGAGACATCCCTGTATCCTGTAAGAAAGCTTTCAAGTCTAACAGATCTGTATCCAGAACATCCTTCATGTTCTGCACTCTTTACCACCATATCATGGGATATTTTTAGAGAATGGTGTTCCATCCCTCTAGCACCGTTCTGGAAAAGCACATTTTTTTTTCCCTCTGATAGCCCATGACTGAGGAACAATACTAGGACACTTTGCTTTGTTCAATTCAGTGTTGCTGTGTGTGTCATGAACCTGGGTTTGGCTTCCAAACCCAGTTCTGACTTATTGTTATGTTTTGCCCTATTTTCCACCTGGCGCTTCAGGGAAGCTATTGGGCCTCTGCTCACTGACAGCTTGGGCACGCCCCCTCCTCCTGTCTAGTGCCATCAGCTGTGCTGTCACGGGTGTTCACACACATACTCACATTCACACACACATGCACACGCTCCATTCAATCCCATTCATACACTCATGCACGCTCTCTCACACACCAGGTCCAATCAAGTTCAGCCTACGCTTTTTCGCACCGGCAATCTCTTTCCTCATTAGCTTCAGGAGTATTTGTTCGCTGCAGTAGTGGAAAGAGATTGTCGGAGCATTCACCTCCATACGCGGCAGCTAGCTCTCCATGTATGAGTTTTCATCACTTGCTAATTATTCAGCCAGCACTTGAAGTTCGGTTAATCCCTTGGTGTGATCGGCTGACTCTGCTTACCCTCTTCATCCTCCAGACTGCACAGTTTGCCCCGGGATCACTCCAGCCCTGTTAAGTGTCATGATCACCTTTCCTTTTGTGCTTAGCAGCCCTGCAGCACTAGGCTGATTGCCTTTCCTTTTGTGCTTAGCTGTCCTGCAGCACTAGGCTCCCTTTCTGATCGGGCTGTAGAGCATCCGGCTGGCATCCTGTATGTCTGGTGGCCATTACTTCATCAATTGCACCTCCCTGTATTTTGTGGTTAACTGGACTTTTTTCTTTGTTGTTCTATTTAATAAAATGGCACTTTCTACTTCCGCGATTGGGTTTTTCATTATCTCCTTCGTGTGCCGCACAATGGCGCACGGGGGTTTGTGACAGTGTGTTTGTTTTGGAATGTTTTCTGACACTTTCTGTTGCTTTGCTTCTTTGATCTGAAGCTTACCACTTTCTTATTTTTCCTGGTGAAGTCTAGACAGTTTTGAGGTATAGCCAAAACAAATTTTAGCTGTTCTCAATTTATTTATAGAAATCTTTATGGAGTAAATTATATCCTCAAGTAAATATTTTAATTAAGATCTTTACCTTCAGTTTTATAGAGTTCAGACTGATGTGATATCTTTCCTTTTGAAATGAAGATCGAGTTAATTATCACTTGTCCCCATTAGGCAGCCAACACATACGGCTCTAGAAAAAAAACAAGCAACCACTGCAAAATCTTTCCTAAAATACAGCTGAAAGCAGCGATCATCGGGTTCCAAGCAGGTGTGGACTTTCTTGTATTGCTTAGCAACAGCATTTAAAACCTAAGGTCTGCTGCACATTAGTTTTTAAAGTAGTACTATGTAACTTTCTTGTTCCTTGTAGGAACACTGAAAAGGCCACAACCATGGAAACAACAACCCTAGTCCATGTGATTCGCTGCTGTGACCGGGGCCACAGACTGAGGCCACATCTACTGTGCTCAGTAATGACACAGAAAAAATAGCTGTTGAAGGCAATGTGGGCCCACTCAGGCTATGGATGAAGTGACATTCACTAGGTCAAATCTTGGTGTATTATTAAAATAATTTTGCAAACATTATCTTCAGGTGAAAATCCAACATAGTACTGCTTTAAAAAGCACAGCAGAGCCATGCTGAATTTCAGTTAGTGTTTAGAAGAACAAGACCTCCCTGGCAAGATTCAAACCCAGGACCTCCTGCTTTTCAAGTACTCACCATAACCACAACACCACACAATGGCTTTAGTTTTCACTCTTTCTCAAATGATAACTGTTTAATTGAAAGGATTCCTAGCAGCAGTAGTACAGCATTTAAAGTGCATTATATTTTGTTTTCAAATGCACAGAAGAGGTATGTTGCACTTTAGAGGAATGACACATTACCAGAAAGATTTGAACCCAGGGATCCTTTGTCAAGCCATTTTAACATTTAATAGCTAGCCTGGATATGTATTGTAGACATCAATAATTCAATTTTTCCTAGTAAAAATGAACATTTCACATATCCAAAATGAAATTCTTCCTCTCCTTAATGATCTTTTCAGATATCGATGACATCATTCTTCCTAGGAGAAAGATGTCACTTTTCTCCAATCATGAGTATTGAGTTCTCACTTCCAGATATCTACAATTACATTCTTCTTATCTAGAATGAACATTCTGGATATCTGAAATAGAATTCTTACTAGGAGAAACTCTTATTTCACGTATCTACAATGTATTTTGCAAGTCCAAAATTATATTATAGATATCTGGAATGTTTATCCAAAATGAAATATCCAAAATGAAAATTATGACTAGTAACAATTGGATTGTAGCTATCTGAAATAAGAGTTTCTCCTAGTAAGAAACTGAGGGGTCGCTACCTCCTGGCCACATGGACTCCCTTGGACTGGGGGGGGGGGGGGGCTGGCCCCCCATGGGGCTCCTGTGCCTTGCTGCCGCCTTCCTTTGGTGAGGGGCCGTGGGGGTTCCCGGGGTGTGTGTCGCTTGGGTGGGTCAGGTTCACTGTGGGGGTTCTGGGGGGCCTCGTGCCAGGGGCGCAGGCTGGTCCTTGGTCCGGGGGAGGGCGCTGGCCTTCTGGCAGCCCAGCCTCCCTCGGCCGTCCCTCCTGGGGCGCATGCCTGGTTGTCCTGGGGCTTGTTGGTCTTGGGACATTTGCGCTCTGTGGAGGTTGATGGTGCTGTCCTGCTTGCTCAGGGTTTCCGGTGGTGGTGGGGGGGGAAGGGGGGGTGCTGCGACCTGCCACCCTCTTTGTATGTTTCCTGGCAAACCACTCACACACACACACACACACACACACACACACACACACACACACACACACTTACTTTGCATGCACTCTTATGCACATGCACACACATCTTTCCTTTAACAGGTGTAGGTACCAGACTTGTGATGAGATCTTTTCAGTCGGAGAAACAGTTTGTCTTTTGTTTGTTTCAGTTGTGTTAGTCTGTTTTTCTTCTCTGTATGTTCTCCATTTTCTTTGCCCCTCCCCATTCCTCCTTTCCTCATTCCTCCCACTGGGTCCCTCATGGGTAAAACAATTTAAATAAAGTATTGAAAGCTATTACAAGAGGAGTTTATAAATAATATACAGTACATATACTGTATACAGTGCATCCGGAAAGTATTCACAGTGCTCCACTTTTTCCACATTTGGTTATGTTACAGTCTTATTCCAAAAGGGATTAAATTCATTTTTCCCTCAAAATTCTACACACAATACCCTATAATGACAATGTGAAAAAAGTTTATTTGAGATTTTTGAAAATTTATTAAAAATATAAACCTAATAAATCACATGTATATAAGTATTCACAGTCTTTGCCATGAAGCTCAAAATTGAGCTCAGGTGCATCCTGTTTCCACTGATCATCCTTGAGATGTTTCTACAGCTTAATTGGAGTCCACCTGTGGTAAATTCAGCTGATTGGACATGATGTGGAAAGGCACACACCTGTCCATATAAGGTCCCACAGTTGACAGTGCATGTCAGAGCACAAACCAAGCATGAAGTCAAAACAATTGTCTGTAAACCTCCGAGAGAGGATTGTCTCAAGGCACAAATCTGGGGAAGGGTACAGAAAAATTTCTGCTGCTTTGAAGATTCCAATGAGCACAGTGGCCTCCATCATCCATAAATGGAAGAAGTTCAGAACCACCAGGACTCTTCCTAGAGCTGGCTGGCCATCTTAACTGAGTGATCGGAGAAGGGCCTTCGTCAGGGAGTGACCAAGAACCTGATGGTCACTCTGTCAGAGCTCCAGCATTCCTCTGTGAAGAGAGGAGAACCTTCCAGAAGGACAACCATCTCTGCAGCAATCCACCAATCAAGCCTGTACGGTAGAGTGGCCAGATGGAAGCCACTCCCTAGTAAAAGGCACATCGCAGCCCACCTAGAGTTTGTCAAAAGGCACCTGAAGGACTCTCAGACCATGAGAAAAAAAATTCTCTGGTCTGATGAGACAAAGATTGAACTTTTTGGTGTGAATGCCAGGCGTCATGTTTGGAGGAAACCAGGCACCATTCATAACCACGCCAATGTTGGTAGCAGCGTCATGCTGTGGGGATGTTATTCAGTGGCAGGAACTAGGAGACTAGTCAGAATTGAGGGAAAGATGAGTGCAGCAATGTACAGAGACATCCTGGATGAAAACCTGCTCCAGAGCGCTCTTGACCTCAGACTGGGGCAACGGTTCATCTTTCAGCAGGACAACAACCCTCAGCACACAGCCAAGATATCAAAGGAGTTTTTTCAGGACAGCTCTGTGAATGTCCTTGAGTGGCCCAGACAGAGCCCAGACTTGAATCCAATGGAACATCTCTGGAGAGATCTGAAAATGACTGTGCACCGACGCTTCCCATCCAACCTGATGGTATTTGAGGAGATGCAAAGAGAAATGGGCAAAACTGCCTGAAGATAGGTATGCCAAGCTTGTGGCATCATATTCTGATAGAAAATTTTCATATTATTCTTATATTATTCCATGTCTTTTATATTCTCATACAGTATGTGCATTTTATATATGGCCTTTGGGCAGCTTCATTCTGTGTGTAAGAATGCATGTGTTACCAATTACATAGTTGTAATAAGAATGTCCAGTTTGTGAGTGATTGTGGTGAGAATGTTCAGATATTTTTCAAAATGACTACAGATCTTTTCAATTAGTCATGTTCAGTTCTGTGTGACTCAGAGTGTATTTATCTCTGTTTCCTGTGAGTAAAGAAGACAAGGACTATGCTTCATGGACTCTCAAGGACAAGACTGTACGTCTTGCGGGACATTAATCTCCGTCTTCCATCTTCCCATTGATAAATGCATGTTTAATTTAGGAGTATAGATGGTCAGACATAGTGCTCTGCCTCTGTAATTCTCCCTCACCGGCCATGAGAAAAATAAATCTACTTACATTTAAATATTCTGCCTGATTTTTTGACTCATAATGATTATGCTGAAAAATAATCTAACATTTGGTGCAATGAACAGGGACCCAGATAATTCCGTCCTGCTACCAGCGCCTCTGCCCAATTTCAGCGAGTGCACAGCTGACGAAAGACCTTCCCAGGCTGAACCCAACAAGCTCAGTGTTACTGCAGTGAAGACATTCGGAACGAGGTGCAGAAATGGACTGGGTGACGGGTCCAAGAACCGTACAGGTGGCTTGAGTGTGAGTACATTTATTTATTGATTGACCCTGGGATGGGAGTCCCCGAGAGTACCATGGGATGAGAGTCCCCGAGGGTAAATGTTGTGTTTGTTAAGCTGAGCGTTTGACACCGCAAAGTCTGGTGTACGTTTTTGCTCACAGTAGGTTTAGTTTGGTTCAGTTTGGAGCAGTTCGGGTTCGACAAGGTGGAAGCTCACTGGTGTTGTTAACGCATGGAACCATTGATGTAAAAGGCTCTAATAAGATCCCAGTGAGAGTTGATGGAATCAGTGTAAGAATCTCCAAAAACATTGCAGTGAGCACTGATTAAAGTGGACCGGTAGAAGAAGGGTTAACCTTTGAAATAGTGCTGGTTTGAATAAAATTACTGCAGTTTGTTTGTCTGGTTGTTCTGTGTTATAGGGTTTGTCCTGGCGAGACCGCAGAGGCGGAAGTACAAGTGCCGCGACGGTTGAAGCCGTGGTTGTCCATTGTTTTTCTGGTTATTGTAAAGTGTAAAGGGATGGTTATGTGATTATTTTCTCACGGGGTAATGCTAAAAATTGTGTATAAAGTGGTGAATTGGGAGTTTGCAGGTAATAATGGGGAGAAAGCGAATTGTGTTCTCACAGCGGTAAAGAGAAAAACAAGAAGAGTTCATGTTACAGAGTGAGGATGCCAAATTTGCTGAGGTTGCCATTTCAAGCTTATTTTAAGTGATTTGTAGTTGTGTGAGTGCGTGGCTGCCTAGCTGTGACCTTGAGTGAATCAGGGAGTGAAAGAGAGCTGCGTGTGTGTGTATATGAGGGCCCGTGTGTTTGAGATTACTGCTGAATGGGTGTGATCTGAGTGAGTGAGAAGAAATGGGGGGGAAAAAAAATTTATATATATATATATATATATACTGTATATATACAGTATATGGGTATTTTTGCAAAGCTTGGGAGTTTTTACAGTTTCTTTTTGTGTGGGTTTTTGAATCTAATGTTGCACAACTGGTAAATATTCACATATTTTTAAAGCCAACATTTTCAATTGCCAGATTTTTTCCTTATTTTGGGTTAAATTGCCTGCTAGCAGAGCAGAGAGATATTTGGGTTTTTACTTTTACCTTTTGGGATGCCTGAGGGTAGATGAAAAGCATTGGACTATTTTATTCAATTTTGAGCTATTTTATTCAATTTTTGAAAGTGTCAGTGTAGTTTTTCATCTCACAGGGACAACAGTGAACTTTACAGGGAAAAAGGGTGAAGGACTAATGGTGTGACATGACAATGAGGGCTGCACCTTGGTCCTTCCCTCCCCCACTCCTCGCTCTTCTGCTGCTCAGCCATGGCCCTGCCCCAGGAGCCCATCGAATGACGTCACCTCACCTCAGCTCACTGTACCCCTCCTGTCGACAACCAAGCCATCTCGGATAGCCAGTAAGTTAAGTAAAAGTGCACTGCAACCATCATCAGTATGATAAGTTAAACTGAAGATTTTGGAATAATGCTGTCACTAAATAATACCCAGTGATTAAAAGCTTTAAATCCAGCTTACATGACATAATTCAAAGCACAGACAAGGTGATAATGACAATGTCTATGCATATGATTTGCCTGAGGCTATTGATTCACAACATAACAAAAATATTTTTTTTTGTAAGTTGTCTGTATTTTTTTCAACTGATTTAAGACAATTTTGCAGCGCTGAATCCAAAAGTTACATTTGTTTCTCTCGATCAGGTCAAGTTTTTATGCTAAGTTGTAAACAGTTGTACACCAGTTGTACAGTAAATTGAACAGTAGACATTGATAAAGGTAAGTACATGGAAATTGAATGTTATGCCACCATTGTTCAAAATTCAGAGTTTCAAGAAATAAAGAATTTTGCATCAAATAAAGCGAAAATACCCATACATGTAAATAAAAACGTAAAAAATATGTGGCCATAGTTCAAAAAGTTGACCTGATTGAGCCAAACCAATGTGATTTTTGGATTCAGCACATCAAAATTGTCCTAAATCAGCTAAAAAAAAAAAACCCACTTAGACAATAAGTTTGGTGTTGACCAGTGTATCAAACAGAGGCTTTAATGTTTCTTTGCCATATTATTGTTCTTTTGGAAATAGAAAAGTCACTCTTAATGAATGACTATGTGATTATTAAAGTTTTAATCCTTTTACTGTTCATGATAAAACAGCAAAGCTCTGAAGGATTATAGGATTTAAAAAAAAAAAAAACAACACACAGGAAAAAGTCCCAATACTGGGCTCTCTGATTAGAGCTGATTCTGTTGACATTATAAAGAAGACCAGTTGGTTGGTTTACTGTCTTGTCAATTTAAAGAAATGACAGACTGTGAAAGTTGACATTGTAATACGCAATGTATCACTTAAGGGACTTTATGAGGGCAGGCAGCTATGTAAATCACTACTGGGATACTTGAAAATCATCAATTTTTCCTGTTTTGCTATGGGTGTGCTTGAATAAAAGGAACCATTTTATTTTTTCTCTAACCGACTGAAAATGAATCATCAAAATTCAAAATAAAAAATATCATTTATGGTAGTTACTTAGAGGAAATGACTAAAATATCAAAGAACACAAAGATGTTGCTTTTGATGAGTTTTTGGATTAAGTAATGTAAAGAAAATATGTTCATGTTACTCCTTAATAATAATTAAAAAAAAAAAACTACAATGCCTAAACTTTTACCTAGAAAAGGAACTCAGAAGGTTCCAGTCTGAGTTTCCCATTTAAACAATATATAGTCTGTGAAATTTTTCCCTTGAATGAAATGGAATACGCTTAAGGTGGGAAGCACCTTGTGGAATTTAAGCTCACGAATTCCATCAATCCTTTACTACTTACCCAGTCACAGGGACAGCAGTCTAAGCACAGAAGACGGACTGCTGCCAGGCTGACTTATCACTATGACCTCTTCCGCAGATAATAGGGAAGAGTTCAAAAAATTTAACATGAGGAGAGAAAAGATCTCTCCCTCTCCAGCAAAAACATTACAAAATAAGCTTAGGCCATTTTTCTAAATGTACGGGCAAAAACGAAAAGTGAACCATTAGTTGACATAATGCACGGCTCAGGAGACGCACACACACAGGCTCAGAGTAGCTCAAATAGCTTTATTGACAACAAGGGTGTATGAATGTGTGTCTGCGAGATGTGAATGTGTTGGTGGCGGCGTCTGCTTCGGGCACAGAGGCAGGAGACCGTACAGCCGGACAACCCTATGGGAAAAGCACAGGGAGAAGGGTGACGGGCACACACCAACACAAGAGATAAACAAGTTGGAGAGGAGCTTACTTGGAAAGGGCAGATGACTGGCACAGCAAGGAACGAGGTCCGGTAGACAGCCACCTGGAGAGCCCGGTGCAGCAGCGAGGAATAGGCGATTGAGAGGAATAGTCCGCCGCCGGGAAATCCACCTGTGCACAGGGGAGCAGACTTGGAAGAGAAAAAGGTAAGATCGTCTTACCGCTATGTTTGCTGAGGATGAGACGGAACTCACAGCAATCCGTATTGAAGTCTGACGGCTTCAGGCCGAAGCCCAGGGCGAGGCGGCTTAAATCCCTCGCCGCTGATGATGTGCAGGTGTGCGTGCAGCTGGCGCCACTGATGAGCGGCGCGGCGTGACATTAGTTAGAGTACAAATTAAAATACAGCATTAAAATAAGCACTGTTACAAAAGCAAATTACAAGGAAAGACAAATGAACACAAGAGTAACACAAAAAATTTATGAGAAGACAAATCTGAACTCCTGTTTATATGATTTCTGACACGGGGGGCTACAGCTTCCCCCAATTTTATTTTTTCAGGATGGCACCGACTAAACGCTTGTGGTGGATGGGAGGGCTGAGAGATAGGTGTGGGGCAGGCTGGCATTATTGACATACTTATTAAATAGACAAAGGTCTATTTAATAAGTGTCAATAATTGCACTAATCCAAATACTGCTATGGCAGCACTGAAACCCTTAACTGAAACAATATCAAGATTTGAAATAGCTGAAATAATTTACTAAGATAATGGGAAACATTTAATGGAATACACTTTGTAAATCAAATCATATCACATTTAGGTACAGAAACACAAAACACACTAGGAAGTCCACCTCTGAATGGCTTAAGAAAAACAAAATAAAGACTTTGGAGTGGCCTAGTCAAACTCCTGACCCCAATCTGATTGAAATGCTGTGGCATGACCTTAAAAAGGTGGTTCATGCTCAAAAACCCTCCAATGTGGCTGAATTACAACAATTTTGCAAAGAAGAGTGGGCCAAAATTCCTCCACAGTGCTGTAAAAGACTCATTGCCAATTATCGCAAACACTTGATTGCAGTTGTTGCTGCTAAGGGTGACCCAACCAGTTATTAGGTTTAGTGGACAATCACTTTTTCACACAGGGCCATGTAGGTTTGGATTTTTTTCCCTTAATCATAAACACCTTCATTTAAAAACTGCATTTGTGTTTACTTGTGTCATCTTTGTCTAATATTTAAACTTTTTTGATGATCTGAAACATTTAAGTGTGGCAAACATACAAAAAAAAAAAAAAGAGAAATCAGGAAGGGGCAAACACTTTCACACCACTGCAGAGTACTTTTTCAAATCAAGCTTACATTTTATTTTGACATTTTATAACCTATAACAATTTTCTTGTCTAAAGTCAGTCTTTTATTCATTTGTTTTCACATTGAACTGTTCCCTTCTGTGAAATATGTATATCTAAATACTCCCACTGAAGACTGGTCTGTAGGCTTGACAGAGATTAGGAAAAAACTATTTTACTGTAATCTCTGTATAGCATGCTGCAACACCTATCTTTTTCACTCACAGTTGTCTCTTGTCATGGACATGCAGAACAAAGTCAGACTTTCTTGTACATACACTAAGGTATAGGATCATTTTTTCCCCCCCATACATTTTCGTTGCATGTTGCTCCTGTTAGTCTGTATGATGTATGAGGTTCAGCACTTTCTACTTGTTAGCTGGAAATGGATTGTCAGACAACACAGCAATGGTTTTGTCTGATTAAACACGTTTTAAAATGAATGTCACTTTTCAAGTTTCCTTTCCCCCACAGCTCTGTCTAAATATTATTTCATTAAATTAATAATTGTTTTTTAAAAAACACTATAAAAACTTGAGTAGATGTATCATCTGAGTGCTGAAGACACAGACCTGTATTACAAGAAACAATTTATAAACTGTCAGTTTATACATTCAAGTATTTTTCCATTATTACCCATGCCAGGGTTGAGTAGTGTCATAAAGCGCCCTTTTCAAGAGCTAAATGAAGGGCACCAAATGCATGCTGTGAGTTTTCAACATTTATTGATACAACAAAAACGCTACACTTACAAATGGAGGATAACAGCAGGAAAGCATGCGGGGATGCTGGGGCTCACGTCTACAAAAGTAGAAGAAGAACAGCCTGGGAACTGCCAGGCTGAGAAGCACAGACTGTTACAACTCGCCGCTCATCAGCGGCGCCGCTGTGCGCACACCTGCACCTCGTCAGCAGTGTGGGATATAAGCCACTCTGCCCTGGGCTTCGGCCTGAAGCCGTCTGATTCCTTCGGCCAACTTGCTGCAGAGGAACCCTCTCATCTATCCGCAAGATCTATGATGTAAGCATACCTTACTCCTGTCTTTCCAGTTTCTCCCCTGTGCACAGGTGGATTTCCCGGCGGCGGACCTCGCCCCTGCATCGCCGCCTGCCTGCTGCTGCTACAGGTGGATTTCCCGGCGGCGGACTTCGCCCCTGCATCGCCGTCTCCCCGCTGCTGTCAGGTGCATCAGGGTCACTGTCTCCCGGGCTCGCCCTTGTGCACGCCTGCCACCTGCCCTGCCAAGTAAGCCAACAAACATTATTTACCCTCTGTTCTGGTTTGGTGCCCGTTACCGTTTCCCTGTGCTCTCTCCCCAGGGTTGTCCGGCTGCACGGTTTCCTGCCCCCGTGCCTGACGCAGACGTCCACCACCAGTACATCTACATATCACAGACACGCAACCACACATCCCTGTTGTTGAATGAAGCTGTTAAATTTACCCTGAGCCTGCGTGTGTGTCTCCTGAGCCGTGCGTTATGTCACAGACATGCCAGAGAAAAAGAGAAGAAAAACGGCGCTGACCAGTACACAGAGAACACACAGGAAACCAGAAGGACACGGAAACGGGAAGTGTTGCCGTTGTCCTTAAATAAGCATATGGAAAATGGGCAAATGAATCACAGGTGTGGATCAAACAAGCCGGAAGAAATTAGGCAAACCATTGACAGCTGAGGTAGCCTGTGAACAGGGTTGACAGGTGGAAGTAACCGAAAGCGACTGTCAATGTAAAAGCACAGACCGGAATGAACTAAAAGTAACTGACAATAAATAAGAACTCATTTCAAAATGGGAACATACCAAATGATACAATAGGAAATAACCCATAATGGTGAGGACAAGAAAAACAAACAAAAAAAAAAAAACAACAAAGAACAACGCAAATACACCAACCATACTAAATACCAAATAAACGGAGATGTAGAAATACAGGAAAAGACTAAAATACACTCACAGACTGAGCACAGCACTCCACTGTGCTCCAAATCATGACAGTGCCCCCTATCCAAGGGGTGGATACCAGGTACCCCAAGGTACCATCAAAAAGGAAAAGACCCCCCATACTCCCCCCAACCAGAACAAGACAAAATAACCCACCCTGGGAGGGCGGTGGGGGAACCCAGGTTAGGGGGGATTGAAACAACCAATAAGAAAAACAAAATGCTCATGACCCACATCCTGCACAGATAAGGTGGCAACAGAATACAAGAGACTCTAAGTGAGGCCATAACATAGTTCAGGTGGTCTCCCAGAGTCCCTGAACCAACCGACCAACTGGTGAAAAAGGTCGGGTGGCCTACCAGCACTCCAGAGCCACCTTAACCAATGGAGTAGTTCGTTGGGTGGCCTCCCAGCATCCCTGAGCTATTGAGCTGCAGGCCATGACGCCCCCCCCCCCCAGGGGCGGTAGCTGGAATCCATCCCTCTTGCGGACCACAAGGACTGCCGACCCTGACAGCAGATCGACATGAGGGACAGACGGAGGCATAGAACCCACGGTGGCCTCGGACTGAGGCGTAGCACCCACGGTGGCCTCAGACTGAGGTGTAGCACCCACGGTGGCCTCAGGTGGAGAGGGGGAAACCACGGAGACCTCCAGCGGAGAGGGGGAAACCACAGAGACCACTGGCAGAGAGGGGGAACCCACGGAGACCTCTGGGGACCCTGATGAAACCAAATGGCTGACCCGTGAGAAGACCAGGCACAGAAGGCAATCGATCAGCAGTGGACCAGATGAAAGTGGAGAAGAGCCCACGGCGACCTCAGGTGGAGCAGGAGGACCCACAGTAACCTCAGGTGGAGTTGGGGGGCTCACGGTGACCTCAGGCGGAGTTGGGGAATCCACAGTGACCTTGGGGAAAGGCTCAGACAAAGAGGACACAGACACTGAGTCAGAGTCACTGGCAGCAGTGAAGCCTGGTGAGGAGAGCTCAGGTGCAGCTGACAGCTGCACTTGGTCCTCCCCACCAAGAGCCAGACAAGATTTCTCTAATACAGATAAGAGTGAAGACAAAAAACAGAATTTGCCTGAGCTCGAACTCCACCGCCATCCAGGACTCCGGCAGTCCAGGCTGGGACATCTTAAACCCAGTCTTCTGATGATCCAATTCCAACTCGGCCACCTCGGAAGAAGAGAAAGGGAAAAATATCGGAGAAGAATCACCAGCAGCAGTGGAGCCCGGTGAGGAGAGCTCAAGGGCAGAGAACATTTGCACCCGACTCTCCCCAGCATGAGCCAGACAAGATTTCTCCAGATCTGTAGATGTAATGACAGAACAGAGCACTTGCCTGAACTCGAGCTCCACCGCCATCCAGGACTCCGGCGAATCTGCTGCGACAATCCCGGCAGCAGGTGTGATGACAGGCAGTGCTGGCGGAACCCCATCCATGGTGGCTGACACTGGCAGAGCTCCAGGTGTGGCGGCTGGTGCTGGAGGGCATTTCACCAATGGTGCCAGAACCTGCATGGACGAAACCAGGGAACACTCGATTGTTGGGTCAGGCTTTGGGATGTGGGGGCCGCTCCTCTCCCATCCAGGATGCGGCTGTGGGATCAGAACAGGACTCCTCAGAACCACAGGACCCTCCATTGTCCAGCAGCTCCCTCCCAGGACTGGTGGACACTCAGGGAAAGCACAGGGGGACACGGGAGGGGCAGGTGAGGATAGGGTAAATATTGCAGCAGCAGGCGGTGAGGACTCAGCCACTGTGGATAACTGCAGATGAGCACCCCCCTTCCCCCCCCCCCCGGGAATAAGACAATTCATTTATAGGTGTTAACAAATGAATTGGTAGTTGCCTTAATTCCCGGGTGGTAGCTGTTGCCGCTGCTGCATGACCAGGCAAAATCCCTCCGGAGGCTGTGGAGGTCGTCTGACGAGGGTGGTGAAACATTGGAGTCAGTGTTGTGCCGTTGTCAGCTCAAACTCCAAAGCATCCGATGAACCTCCATCCAGCTGGGCCGCTAACTCCCGAAGGAGCCATGGCTTAACATCCAGCAACAGTTCTGTCTCAGCCACCAGAACCTGCTGGCATTCCTCCAGCTCCTCAGCAGTGGGACCGTCAGGAGGCACGAAGGCTGCATGCCCAATCCGGCAAACTGCGGGCTCATTCAGTGTGGGAGTGACGACAGATAACATGTGCCACTGTCTGGGAGGAGAAGGCAGGGTTGTGGCTGGATGGCGGCGCAAGGCTGAAGACCTTCGTACTTAGGAGCACTTCTTCTTCAGCACAGGTACTGGAGGAGAGGTTTTCCTCAGCCCGCGGGGTGTTTGTTGTGAGCTGAACATGGAGTTGAGGAGAACCGCTAGTCCCGGATAGCTCCATAGGCTGGAGTACGCCTCTATTACGTGTGCTGAGCTATCCAAACACTGCTGAGCCTCCTCGGGCGTGCAGGAAGAGCGTGCGTCTGAGACCATGTCCTCTCACAATTCCGCTGCCCAGCACCCCACCTTGTCCAAGCCCAACACATTGAAGTTCGTGCGGGTAGACATCCTGGCAAAATCGGGGAAAAACACAAACTAAAACCAGAAAAGCAATCGGAGAGCGCAGACCTCCGCCAAGCACCACAGTTCCCCCCCATACAGTGTTTGTGTGTACGTTTTCAGATTCCTTGACCATGAAAACATATGACTAGCAATTGGATTCACAATGATAGGATTTGTGGTTCAGTAGTAAAAGCATTACCTCCTTGGCGGAGGTAATAAACTCAAGTGTTGCTGTTGTGTCCAACTCCTCCCTCTCCAAACTCCCAGGCTGCGAGCGTTGCAATTCATCGCACAACTGCGTACAACCCACAGGCCAATGGGTTATGCGAGTGTTTTCATAGATCACTGAAAGCAGCACTGAGGGCTTCACTGACGGATGCAAATTGGGTAGACAGGTTGCCGTGGGTTTTATTGGGGTTGCGCTCCGCGGCAAAAGAGGAGTTGGAATCTTCCCCGGCAGAGAGCTCGTCTTTGCGCAGCCACTATGGCTGCCTGGGGAATTTCTGCCAAATAATCCGGCGCCGGACAGCTGGCCGTCTCAGCTTTTGCAGCGTTACACAAACACAGGCACGCTGGCGGGCCCTGCTCACAACTGTTTTCCGCATGCTTTTGTGCCTAAAACTTTTAAGAACGCGAATTTTGTGTTCGTCAGAAACGAGGACCAGCGCCCTCTATTGCCCCTGCACACATGTTGAAAATGGCCGTATCTCACAATGTTAAAGAATCCTTTAAAAAATTCCTGTATCCAGACGGTGATTCGGATCATCCCCAAAATTTAATCAGTTCTTCCTTGTACCATTTCCAACAACGCCTGAAAGTTTCATGGAAATCCGTCCAAAACTTTTTGAGTTATCTTGCTAACCAACAGACAGAGACAAACAGACAGACAAACGCTGGCAAAAACATAACCTCCTCCTGGCCTCCGGCCTGGCAGAGGTAAAAATAACAGGAAGGAGGAAAAAGGAGCATAAAAACCCACAGTGACTGGTGCTCACACACTGGCTATGTCCTTCTGTCATAAATCACCCTTTTCAAGGGCTAGATGAAGGGCACCAAATGCATACTGTGAGTTTTCAACATTTATTGATACAACAAAAATGCTACACTTACAAATGGAGGGTAACAGGAGGAAAGCATGCAGCGATGCTGGGAGCTCCCGTCTGCAAAAATACAAGAACAGCAGCCTGGCAACTGCCACGCTAAGACGCACAGACACATCAGAGAAAAAGAGAAAAAAAACAATGGAGCTCACATGTACACTCCCACGGAGAACACACAGGAAACCAGAAGGACACGGCAATGGGAAGCGTTGCTGTTGTCCTTAAATAAGCATATGGAAAATGGGCAAATGAATCACAGGTGTGGATCAAACGAGCTGGAAAAAATCAGGTAAACCATTGACAGCTGAGGTAGCCTGTGAACAGGGTTGACAGGAGGAAGTAACCAAAAGTGACTGTCAATGTAAAAGCACAGACCGGAATGAACAAAAAGTAACTGATAATAAATAAGAACTCATTTCAAAACAGGAACATACCAAATGATACAGTAGGAAACATAACCCATAATGGTGAGGGCAAGAAAAACTCAAAACAACAACAAAGAACAACGCAAATACACCAACCATACCAAATACCAAATAAACAGAGATGCAGAAATACAGGAAAAGACTAAAATACATTCAGAGACTGAGCACAGCACTCCACTGTGCTCAGAATCATGACAAGTAGTAGCTAGAAATTGTACTAACCTTGTGATATCAAATACTCAACTACAAGTCAGGGTAGTCACCAAAAAACAAATCTAAAAAAACACTTGAGTAGTGTAGTAACCAAGTTATTTTTGTTCTTCTCAAAAATTTAGTTTTCTCATAAATAAAAAATTTTCTGTTAAATTTACATTTTTGTTCTTATAAATTTGCACCTTTTTGTTGGAACTTTGTGACTTTTTCCCTGACAAATTTGCAGTTTTTTCACATACAGACTTTTTTTTCCTGGAAACTGTGTTGGATTTGCATTTTTTTTAATTATTATTTATTTTTTAGACTTTTTGTGTAAATTTGCCAGTTTACCCTGAAGAATTTTTGCAGTTTTTTTTCTCTCAAGCCAAGTTCAGGTTAGACAAATTGCAACTCATCAGGTAGCCTGAGTTTATGAAGAGCACAATAAAAACCTCAGCCAGCAGCCCACATTTAATGAAGGTGCTACACCACTAGAGAGAGCTGTCTCTCTCATCATGTGCTGAGGAGCTATCATCAGAATCCTGTGACAACACTTGTTCGGCAGCAGGTGATCACAAAAAATTAAAATAGGATCCAAATCGCAGGTCGATTCAGCCGTTCTCCAGCTATCTGTAAGACAGAAACCAAAAGGTAACACTAACAGAGTTTTGGTTTGCTTTGCGGAGTGCCTGTTTGTTTTTTACCAGGAAACAAAACTTTAAAAAGTCACATGAAGAGGAGGTGAGAGACTGACACATCTGAGACAGAAAAACCTTTCTCAGAAGTGAACCACATTGAAAATCTTTATATCATACTCAGAAATGCTCTCGTCATGAAATAAACATTCAAAAACAAAAAAAAAAACCAAACACACTGACAGTTTAGGGCAGGGGTGTCAAACTCATTCCATGGAGGGCCAAGACCCTGCAGGTTTTACCTCCACCCAGTGTCTTCAACAGGTGATTCACCATATTTCTTCCAACTGATTGCTGATCAGTGAAAACACCTGCTGAAGACACTGGGTGGAAGTAAAACATGCAGGGTCTTGGCCCTCCATGGAATGAGTTTGACACCCCTGGTTTAGGGGAACAGACTGGGACTTTTGTCATCAGTTATTTATCTTTTGTTCATATAAAAGACAAAAAGCCTTCTGACAAAGGCTGCAGTGCAGTTGAAACATGTAAAGAAGTTAAAGACATCTCCTTTCTATTTTATTTTTTTGTCTTTTATATGAACAAAAGATAAATAATTAAAAGAAGACAAAATGAACCTATTTGACGTTTTGTCATCAGTGCTGACTTACAGGCAGTGTTGGGCAAGTTACTAAAAAACAGTAACTAGTTACAGTTACTAGTTACTTCTTTTCAAAAGTAACTGGGTTACCAGTTACTGCATGATTAAAGTAACTAGTTACTTGGAAAATTAGCTTTCACATTAAATAATGCACACTTAAATCATCTTGCACACATAGCAAGATAATTACCTCCGCCAGGCCGCAGGCCGCAGGCCACAGGAGGTTATGTTTTTGCCAGCGTTTGTCTGTCTGTCTGTTTGTCTGTCTGTCTGATTGTTAGCAAGATAACTCAAAAAGTTTTGGATGGATTTCCATGAAACTTTCAGGCGTTGTTGGAAATGGTACAAGGAAGAACTGATTAAATTTTGGGGATGATCCGCATCACCGTCTGGATACAAGAATTTTTTAAAGGATTCTTTAACATTGTGAGATACGGCCATTTTCAACATGTGTGCAGGCGTAATGGAGGGCGCTGGTCGTCATGTCTGACGAACACGAACTCTGCGTTCTTCAAAGTTTTAGGCACAAAAGCACGCGGAAAACAGTGGTGGGCCGGGCCCGGCAGCGTGCCTGTGTTTGCGCTACGCTGCAAAAGCTGAGACGGGCAGCTGTCCGGCACGGAATTATTTGGCAGAAATTCCCCGGGCAGCCATAGGGGCTGCGCAAAAACAAGCTCTCTGCCCTGGAAGCTTCCAAATCCTCTTTTGCCGCGGAGCGCAACCCCAATATAAAACCCACGGCAACCTGTCTACCCAATTTGCATCCGTCAGTGAAGCCCTGAGTGCTGCTTTCAGTGATCTATGAAAACACTCGCATAACCCATTGGCCTGTGGGTTGTACGCGGTTGTGCGATGAATTGCAACGCCCGCAGCCTGGGAGTTGGCAGATGGAGGAGATGGACACAACACCAACACTTCAGTTTATTACCTCCGCCAAGGAGGTAATGCTTTTACTACTGAACCACTAATCCTATCATTGTGAATCCAATTGCTAGTCATATGTTTTCATGGTCAAGGAATCTGAAAACGTACACACAAACACTGTATGGGGGGGAACTGTGGCGCTTGGCGGAGGTCTGCGCTCTACGAGTGCTTTTCTAGTTTAATTATTGTATTACATTAGGGGCTTATTAATGTCAGGCTGAAAACAGACTGTTTCAGACAGTTTTTAGAACATGTTCAGTCTGCTGCCTTGAGAGCTCTTAATGTGGGAAAATCTGAAGAAAATCAACACAAAATTGCCAGAATTTCCTCATTTTGGAGTGAGAAATAGGATTTGTGGAGTGACAGAAAAGTTTCATATTTGTTTCATAGATGTGATTTGCTTTGTCTCAGAATCTGTCTCAGTCTGTGTAAAAGTGTCAAGGATGGAGCTGCATTTGTTATCATCTTGTTTTTAGTTCACTTTGTGCGGCTCCTGTGTGACTGGTACTGAGTGAGCGTCATGATTCTTGAGAAAGAGATAATCTGTACACCAAGTTTGACTAGATGTACTGGACCAATCATGATGGACGATTCTTTCACCATCTCCCAGATAACGAACGGCTTAAAGAACTGAGTGATGTGTGCATGAGTCAGAATGGTGCGCAAATAGGCTCTGACACTATTTTTGTATTGTTCTCCACTGGCCAGTGTAATTAAATTTGCTGAAACTCTGATCCAGCCCGGTTTTTGACCAGGCGGAGTGATCGCTGCTGAAATGGGCCACGGTGAGGAAGTTTTTCCCCCACTACAGGATAAGAGGCAACCCAGTGTCGCTTTACGGTTATGGAGGTGGCAGGCTGTGCACAGTTGGAACATTGGAGTTAATGGTTTGGTACAAGTAGGCGGTGATGGCTGAATTCATGTTCCACGTCACGGCCCGAGGCGACAACATCATGGGCTGTGACTTGTTTTACAGACTGGGTTTCGCCATCAAAGATAACGCTGGGGAGGAGTGGTCTGGTTGTGGCCAGTGGAACCATCCAGTTCTGGTGGGGGAGGATGATGCTGTGTGGGATGAAGATCTACCGGGCGCCACGGTGGTCAAGCAGGACCAGCCTCGCTCAGCTTCAGCGCAAGAGGGTCTTAGTGCCGGCGCTTGGGGAATGGTAGGAGAGGGCACTGAGCGTGGTGGTGAGGCACCTGCGTCGGCGAGCAATGCCAATGTGCTAGCCCCAGATTCCTCCGGAGCTTGGCTGCAGAGGGCTTGAGGATCTGCAGCTATGATGGCGACTGCTGCAACGGCGTTAGAAGAGGTCGGGGCCAGACCAACAGGCACGGAGAGACCGCATGCCAAACAGCACCATTTTAGGCCAAGCAGAGCCCCTCTTAGAGTTATGGACTTGGTCCAGGCTCAAGGACACGAACATCCACAGCGGATACAGACCAAACGACAACCAGTGGAATACCAGGGACGCCTACGCATCGAGGCTAAGCTGGGTGCAGCTTATTTCCAGCTGTTGGACAGCTCTAGAAGGCACACAAACGAGCTGCGGCATGTCTGGGAGGAGGCTTCTTGTGGCAGGGCTGGACGAGAGAGGCGGTCGGTGGCAGAGAGGAGGTGCTTTCATCCATGAGGTCAGCTGCGACCCCGGGGGCATGCTGCTTCCAGGGGCGGGTCTGCTAAGGGGCTGCCCTGGGCCCCCCATGAACCGGTCCCCTTTCTGCTGGAAGGGCAGTAATGTACATTTAATAAATAGTGCTATGTTCACATGTTTGTGCATGTAAAAAAATGTTATTGTTCTGGGTGTTTTGATTAATATAGGAATACGGCAGTAATTTTAAGTTATATATGGACTTTGGAGTTAGACCAACAGGTGGCAGTATAACCCACCTTGCCGTGTGGGGTAGGACAGTAGTCCACCTGTCCTCCCTATTGTAGATTTCATCGTGTGAATGTGGTAGGCCATTTAGTGATTTCAGTTTTAGTTTTCTTAGTGCGTGATTCGGGTCCTAAATTGGGGAGGGTCTCAATTGTGTGTGTGATTTTGGACTTTTCTAAGGGAGGGAGGAGATGTGATGTTGGGATTTGATACCATTAATGTGAAGTGCGGTGCAGCAGCGGCCACTTCCGGTTCCGCCACTGCACTGCCCTATAAATACCAGGGGTATCCATTTTAGGGTCTCTTGACCGATGCACCTGCCTGGTGGTTGTTGTGTGTCCGACCTGATTAATAAAGCTGAGTTCATCTGGCCTCATCCTTGAATAAGGTATTTATCCACACATAACATCTTACCTTTAATATTATGGATTTAATCCGATGTGCAGTGATCCAAAAAAAATGTCCATTATCCACAGTCCAAATGTCTGCTGTGACAGAGACATAATCCAGTCCTTTTGGAGATCAAATCCATTTTTAATCATCTTTATCCAGGTAGCAGGTAAATGTGTTTTAACTTCAGTGGATAATAGTGTCACCTGTCTGATGGAAAATGTGTTATCAGATCTTCATTCTGTAACGATGTATCTGGCAATCAGTCGGTTTAATTCTTGCTGGGTCACAAACACTCCAGATCCATAACTGTGCTCAAAATCCAGCCGCTGTTCAGATAAAGTAAATCCACTAACACGGTGTTAGCTTAGCATAGCATAGCACTAGCTTTGCAGGACCTTATTGCTGTTCTTAGGGGCTTCAGGAGATTGCAGTCGGTCTCAAGTGCATTTAGCTTGCAACCCACCAATATGCTTTTGTCCTTAACTGCGACAAAGAAAAAATAATCTGTCTATTTCCACAAAAACAAAGTAGCTTCATCTTTTTCCAGCAGGAGCAATGTCCATTTGTGGCTGCAGCAGTGAAGAGGCTCTTTGACAGCTTGGTAGCTAGGTGAGGTCAGTTTGTATTTATTTGCACTAAAAATATCTATCCATATTAATAAAACGTGTAGCACAAGGTAACGCCTCTGATCAAATTTCAGTAACTGTAACGCATTACTGAATTTTTAAACAGTAATCTCGTTACACAGTACGTTACTGCAAAAGTGGTGGTGTTACAATAAAGCGTTACTCCCAACACTGGTTTATAGGTCAGTGTCAAATCAACTCCATTTTGTTAATAAATAAACAGGTGAACTCAGTCAAGGTACATAATGCCAGTTGAAGATATGTAATTTGCCTATAACACAGATTGTGTCTGTGTGATTGGAAGGAGTTGTTTAACACAGTTTACTCATATCTGACTTCAGTGATTCATAATAAAAATATCCCGATAGTTGTTTTGAATTAAATCTACAATTTTGCGTTCACCAGAACAAATTAATACAATTCAGGCCGTGAAGAGCGGCTCCTCTTTTTTGGTTTAAAAGAGAAGTTTGGATGAATGATAAGACGTTGTTTTATTCGTGAGATCGGGTTAACAATAATACTGTATAACTGAAGGAAACTCTATCAACTTCATGGCTGAAAGAAAGACTGGTATGATCTCTGAATTGTAGCTGACAGGTCTCATCTATAAGCAAGCAAGGCTGTGGAGTTAAAAAGCTCCTTGCATTTAAATGCATTTTCACTTTGAGAATGAGTCTGCATTGTCCTCATTGCAAAATGGAAGTGTCCTCCCACTTAAACCTCTTTTGTGTTAGTGTCACATCTTTGATCTTGTGCCCCGTTTATTAAAGATTCAAGCTTCAAAGATTCAAAGATTTTATTTGTCAACACTACTATATGTACAGGACATACAGGAGAATTGAAATACTGTTTCTCTCTCTTCAGAGGTGTGCACAATATATATATACTGTATCTATACTGTATCTATATCTATCTATCTATCTATCTATCTATCTATCTATATATATATATATATATATATATATATATATACTATATATACAGTATATATATATATATATATATATATACTGTACAGTGGGGTAAAAAAGTATTTAGTCAGCCACCAATTGTGCAAGTTCTCCCACTTAAAAGATGAGAGAGGTCTCCAATTTTCATCATAGGTATACCTCAACTATGAGAGACAAAATAAGAAAAAAAAATCCAGAAAATCACATTGAAGGATTTTTAATGAATTAATTGGTAAATTCCTCAGTATATTAAGTATTTGGTCAATAACAAAAGTTCATCTCAATACTTTGTTATATACACTTTGTTGGCAATGACAGAGGTCAAACGTTTTCTGTAAGTTTTCACAAGGTTTTCACACACTGTTGCTGGTATTTTGGTCCATTCCTCCACGCAGATCTCCTCTAGAGGAGTGATGTTTTGGGGCTGTCTCTGGGCAACACAGACTTTCAACTCCCTCCAAAGATTTTCTATGGGGTTGAGATCTGGAGACTGGCTAGGCCACTCCAGGACCTTGAAATACTTCTTACGAAGCCACTCCTTCGTTGCCCGGGCGGTGTGTTTGGGATCATTGTCATGCTGAATGACCCAGCCACGTTTCATCTTCAATGCCCTTGCTGGTGGAAGGAGGTTTTCACTCAAAATCTCACGATACATGGCCCCATTCATTCTTTCCTTTACACAGATCAGTCGTCCTGGTCCCTTTGCAGAAAAACAGCCCCAAAGTATGATGTTTCCACCCCCATGCTTCACAGTAGGTATGGTGTTCTTTCTCCTCCAAACACAACAAGTTGAGTTTTTACCAAAAAGTTCTATTTTGGTTTCATCTCACCATATGACATTCTCCCAATCCTCTTGTGGATCATCCAAATGCTCTCTAGCAAACTTCAGACGGGCCTGGACATGTACTGCAGGATTTGAGTCCCTGGCAGCGTAGTGTGTTTCTGGTGTAGACTTTGTTACTTTGGTCCCAGCTCTCTGCAGGTCATTCACTAGGTCCCCCCATGTGGTTCTGGGATTTTAACTCACCGTTCTCGTGATCATTTTGACCCCACGGGGTGAGATCTTGCGTGGAGCCCCAGATCGAGGGAGATTATCAGTGGTCTTGTATGTCTTCCATTTTCTAATAATTGCTCCCACAGTTGATTTCTTCACACCAAGCTGCTTACCTATTGCAGATTCAGTCTTCCCAGCCTGGTGCAGGTCTACAATTTTGTTTCTGGTGTCCTTTGACAGCTCTTTGGTCTTGGCCATAGTGGAGTTTGGAGTCTGACTGTTTGAGGTTGTGGACAGTCATCTTTTATACTGATAACGAGTTCAAACAGGTGCCATTAATACAGGTAACGAGTGGAGGACAGAGGAGCCTCTTAAAGAAGAAGTTACAGGTCTGTGAGAGCCAGAAATCTTGCTTGTTTGTAGGTGACCAAATGCTTATTTTACTGAGGAATTTACCAATTAATTCATTAAAAATCCTTCAATGTGATTTTCTGGATGTTTTTTTTTTTCTCATTTTGTCTCTCATAGTTGAGGTATACCTATGATGAAAATTGGAGACCTTTCACATTTGGTGGCTGACTAAATACTTTTTTGCCCCACTGTGTATATATATAGTGGGGCAAAAAAGTATTTAGTCAGCCACCAATTGTGCAAGTTCTCCCACTTAAAAGATGAGAGAGGTCTCCAATTTTCATCATAGGTATACCTCAACTATGAGAGACAAAATGAGAAAAAAAAATCCAGAAAATCACACTGAAGGATTTTTAATGAATTAATTGGTAAATTCCTCGGTAAAATAAGTATTTGGTCAATAACAAAAGTTCATCTCAATACTTTGTTATATACCCTTTGTTGGCAATGACAGAGGTCAAACGTTTTCTGTAAGTCTTCACAAGGTTTTCACACACAGTTGCTGGTATTTTGGCCCATTCCTCCATGCAGATCTCCTCTAGAGCAGTGATGTTTTGGGGCTGTCGCTGGGCAACACAGACTTTCAACTCCCTCCAAAGATTTTCTATGGGGTTGAGATCTGGAGACTGGCTAGGCCACTTCAGGACCTTGAAATGCTTCTTATGAAGCCACTCCTTCATTGCCCGGGCGGTGTGTTTGGGATCATTGTCATGCTGAAAGACCCAGCCACGTTTCATCTTCAATGCCCTTGCTGATGGAAGGAGGTTTTCACTCAAAATCTCACGATACATGGCCCCATTCATTCTTTCCTTTACACTGATCAGTCGTCCTGGTCCCTTTGCAGAAAAACAGCCCCAAAGCATGATGTTTCCACCCCCATGCTTCACAGTAGGTATGGTGTTCTTTCTCCTCCAAACACGACAAGTTGAGTTTTTACAATAAAGTTCTATTTTGGTTTCATCTGACCATATGACATTCTCCCAATCCTCTTCTGGATCATCCAAATGCTCTCTAGCAAACTTCAGATGGGCCTGGACATGTACCGGCTTAAGCAGGGGGACACATCTGGCACTGCAGGATTTGAGTCCCTGGCGGCGTAATGTGTTACTGATGGTAGCCTTTGTTACTTTGGTCCCAGCTCTCTGTAGGTCATTCACTAGGTCCCCCCGTGTGGTTCTGGGATTTTTGCTCACCGTTCTCATGATCATTTTGACCCCACAGGGTGAGCTCTTGCGTGGAGCCCCAGATCGAGGGAGATTATCAGTGGTCTTGTATGTCTTCCATTTTCTAATAATTGCTCCCACAGTTGATTTCTTCACACCAAGCTGCTTACTTATTGCAGATTCAGTCTTCCCAGCCTGGTGCAGGTCTACAATTTTGTTTCTGGTGTCCTTTGACAGCTCTTTGGTCTTGGCCATAGTGGAGTTTGGAGTCTGACTGTTTGAGGTTGTGGACAGGTGTCTTTTATACTGATAACGAGTTCAAGCAGGTGCCATTAATACAGGTAACGAGTGGAGGACAGAGGAGCCTCTTAAAGAAGAAGTTACAGGTCTGTGAGAGCCAGAAATCTTGCTTGTTTGTAGGTGACCAAATACTTATTTTACCGAGGAATTTACCAATTAATTCATTAAAAATCCTTCAATGTGATTTTCTGGATTTTTTTTTCTCATTTTGTCTCTCATAGTTGAGGTATACCTATGATTAAAATTGGAGACCTCTCTCATCTTTTAAGTGGGAGAACTTGCACAATTGGTAGCTGACTAAATACTTTTTTGCCCCACTGTATATATATATATATATATATATATATATATATATAATAAGGCTGGAAAAACAACAACAGCAGTCTATGTACAGTAATGCTACCAATATTGCAAATATAGTCATGTGAAAAAATTAGGATACCCTGTATAAGCCTGTGTTTTTTAACATATTTGGACATATGGATATTTAATATCAATGTTAAAAATACTGGGAGATTCATGTAATACAACTAAACAATTAAAAACGAATTAAAGACTTTCAAAATTTCTGTAAAATGTTATTCTAAACAAACAGTGAGAAATAAATTAGGACCCCCCCCCCCATCTTTTTTAGGACACCCCCACATTCATTCCCATTTAAAATGGCTAAAATAAATGTTAAAAAATGCAAATAAAAACAAAAACAAGGTCAGACATACTGTAGATATGTGAACATTTCTTAATAAAGAACTGAATTTAAAGGGGTATCCAAATTTTTTTCACATGAGTGTAACAGTAAAAGATAAAACCCAGACATCCCATAGTGCAAATAAAGATAAATGATAAAAACCCAGCAATCCTATAAACAGAAAAAGGTAGAGCAGTAATATTCATAGTTGCAAATTCGATGCGGTAGTGTAGGTGCAGACAATGACAGATAGGACTGCACATGATCAATATTGCAGTAAGAGACAGCAGCAGGTATGGCATTTGTGCAAATGGTTACAGTAAAGTGCAGAGACATACAGCAGCAAATGTATTACTGTTGGTGTGGCAGTCTTTCTGTGCCAAGAGCTGAGGTAGTTATTGTGCAGGTGAGTGCTTTATGGTCCGGGGTGGGGGTGGGGATGGGGGTGGAGTTCAGGGTCCTGATGGCCTGGTGAACAAAGCTGTTTAGCAGTCTTGTGGAGCGGGCCCAGAGGCTCCGGTACCTTTTTCCCAAGGGCAGGGGGCTGAAGAGGGAGTGTGAAGGGTGGGAGGTGTCACCTGCAATGCTGATGGCTCTGCAGGTGAGGCGGGTGAGGTAGATGTCGGGGGGGGGGGGGGGGGCGGAGGAGCAATGATGATCTTACTGGCTGCTTTCACTGTGCGTTGTAGGAGGAGGCGATGCTTCCATATCACACCATAATGCAGCTCATGAGGATGCTCTCAATGGTGCCCCAGTAGAATGAGCACATGATGGGGGGTGGGACTCGTGCTGTCCTCAGTTTGTGGAGGAAATGGAGACAAGTTTCAGCCTTCTTGGCCAGTGATGCGGTGTTGATGGACCAAGAGAGGTCCTCAGAGATGTGCACCCCTAGGAACTTGGTGCTGCTCATCCTCTCCATAGCTGCCCCATCGATGATCAGAAGGGGATGCTGTGTGTGTCCCCTCCTGAAGTCAATCACAATCTCCTTGGCTTTTCCCACGTTCAGGACGAGATTATTGTCTTTACACCTTTGGTGTCAAAGTCCAACTACTTCGTCGTAGTGACACCTGGAAACAGCTCAAGTAGAGGATAGCCTGTTGGGGTGAAGTACGGTGGGGACTTTGTGTGCCCCATGACCGCAACGATAGCCATGAAGGCTTAACAGGAACCCTGAAAATATGACGGCTAATGGGGCTTAGGTGAATCAAATCCTCAACGATGGATCAGGCGGAGGAAGTTGTCCCTGAATCAATTTTCAACGGCTGTGAAGGCAGACGAAGTCTGTATCTGTCTGTACTATATTCCACCCACCCTCACCGGAGGCTATTCCCGTAAATAACCTGCTAATGCCAGGGTAATAGTAGTTTCTGCGGCAGACTTTTCGACAAAATGATGCTCTGGTGCAGGAGCAACGTGGTTCGGCAGAGGATCGCCCTTGGTGGTGACAACAGCTAAGCACACAGCCCTAGTTAGAAGGGAATGGCGGTGATTCTCTGACTACTGTGTCTGAGTTGGGGCATCAGCTAGGATGGGCGGCCCTGTGGAAAAAAAACCCAACAACTTTGATCTCTATCATTATGGCTACACTTCAACAAGTTTCACGTTTGGGTGGTGCTGGCAGCATAAGCGCCAGTGATGCCCACGGCTTGGCAGCTCGGGGGTGCGGGGCTGCAGGGTCGGGTATGCGCTGCTTAGGCGAATCATGTGAATGCCCAAAACATTTCAGGGTTGGCTCACTTAACCCCTTGCACTCCGGTCAATTTCCCTAAAAACGCCAAAACATAACGTGCCCAAAGTAAATCAAAAGCTGTTCTTCAACCCTTTGCAGCATCTTCATGGGGTTGGTCTCATTTAAAAGAAAACACTTTGAATTTTTGGGCAAAACAGTCATAATCTCTCTAAGTGCTCTGGCCACTGAGTAACAGTCATCTAAACATACTGAACTTGAAGAAAATAAATTTGGCCTGGGTGTTTTTTTGGATACAAATGCTTGCAAATAACACACAGCTTCAGATCCGGGCTGGAAAATGCAACAGAAATGTAGAACCAAGTGTTATCCAGCTGAGGTCAAAATTTTGTAACAATACCACAAAAAATGAATATATTACACAACTTTGTTCTCAGGTAGTTCCCAGGCGTTTTTGAACTGTGCCAAATTGTGCCAAATGGCACAATTTGGAAAAACGCCTGTAACGCCTGTAACTTTTGAATGATTCAATATAGAAGCTTCATCTTGGGCTCTAATGAAAGGTGACACTCAGGGCTGTGTGTGTGTTTGTGGGGGGTTGTTTATTCATTCATGAATGAATGAATGAACAAACAAGCCCCCACACACAAAGAAGCATGCCACATAAAAAATGTGTGGCTTTTTTTATAAGAAAAAATAACCTACAGTGCACTAAAAATTATTCTAAAATATTTGTAATGTAGAAGATAACAACTCCCACCACCACCCCCCCCCCCCCCCACTACAGAGGACGGACATCGGCCATCGCTACATGACGGAATAGTCATGTGGCGATGTGGCGACCGCGGCGACAGTCACCGCGGCGTTCATGGTCCGGACGCGGCGCACGAACCGTGTACTGCGGCGCATGGACTTCGGACTTCGTGCGCCACACAGTTGTAATTTACCGATCGGTCAAAAGTCATTTTTGATTACAATTTTCAGGGATAAAGAATAATTTAGCTTATAACACTTACCTGTTCACAGCAGCTGCGTACCTGGCAAACTTCTCTTCCTCACTGTCAGTCGAACGCGACGCTGGTCTGCTTTGGTTCTGGTCTCACGACCCGGTCAAAACATAATTCCATTATTGCGGTTTTGTGCTTCCATGATTGCGGTTTTGGCGAACGATTTTTCAAAACAAATAACAGTAGTAATTCAAAAAGACTGGCGAACGCGTGTGTGTCACCCAGCCTTCGTCGTCGGCCTCCGTCGGTCTATGATGACCATGGAAGAGAATCCTAAACGTCTATTCTGGTGGAATTAAAAAAAAAAAAGCACCGCCTGTGGCTGAACAGGCCAATGCGCGAATGGCAGTCCCTGTCACACAGGTCACACTTGTGGGTGGTCTCCGTGCTGCTGGGTCTATGGTGATTCTTCCTACAGGTCCTTTTTTCATCTGCTGCAGCAGTCAGTCTCTCCACCCAGCCTTACACAAAACAGCTTTCGAACTTCTGTGCTTCAATTGGCTCGCTGCATTCGCAGCGTTGGTAGGCGGGTCCTTCTTGCTAGGTTTTCAGTCATTGGTTCTTCAAGGTTTCAGAAACCCAATTCAAGGCTCTTATTAGTCGAATGAGAGGTCAATCATATCTGATCTGTTCGCGGCTGTGTCTGTAGTGGAAGAACGGAAATGCAGCTTTTTTTTTCAGTGCGCTCTTGGCGCAGCACCCTTGTGTGTCCTAGAGCACACAAGAGCGCCCTCGTGCGCTCTAGGACGCAGAGACGTGCCCGTCCACGGTACACCGGAGTGCAAGAGGTTAATGTGGGGACACTCAAGAAGAAAGCGAGTGAAGTGGTCTAGACTGCTTCTAGAAGGAGAATCGACCTCTGCTGTTTACAGGAAACTAGATGGAAAGGGGGCCTGTTCCTAAGTCAGAACAGGAAGATAACTGGCAAGGACTCCCGGTACAAGTTCTACTGGACTGGCAACAAAAAAGGCACTGGGGGTGTGGGCATGCTGCCGGCTGAGAGATGGGTGGAGAAGGTGTTTGAAGTGCAGCGCATATCAGATAGGATCATGATCCTCAAGATGGTCATTGTCAAGCTTGTGTACACCTTCATTTCTGTCTATGCACCTCAAGTCAGCCTCAGCAAAGCTGACAAAGACCACTTCTCCAACCAGCTTCGCAGCTTTGTCACAAAGGTGCATGCGACAGAGATTCCCATCCTGTGTGGAGACTGGAATGGCCATGTTGGCACAACTGCAACTGGCTATGAAGGTGTTCATGGTAGACCTGATTGGGGTCCAAGAAATCTGGAAGGTGAGTGAGTACTAGAGTTTGCGATGTCCTGTGAAGTGGTCGTCAGCAACACATGCTTCAGGAAGAGACCTAGTCACCTGATCACATACCAGTCGGGTGGAGCCTCAACCCAGATCAACTACATCCTGCTGCGCAGGAGCTTCCAAAGATGGGTGGTAGATGTCAAAGTCATCCCCGACAAAGAGTGTGCTTGTCAACATCGCCTCCTTGTCTGCAACTTCAAGGTTGTAATCCTACCGCAGCCCAAGCGTAAGTTTGTGCCGCGACTCAAGATCTTGCAACTCAAGTGCCCTGTGGTCAAGCAAGAGTTCCACAAGGTTTTCATTGCTAGAACAGGCACAAGTGCAAGTATGGAAGACAGTCTGAATGAGGAGACATGGGTCAGACTGAAGGCTGGCATGCTGGGTGCCACTGAAGAGGTGTGTGGCTACTCTAAGAAGCATCAGTGGCGTCAACAGACCTGGTGGTGGAATGATGTCTTGGACAATGCAGTGAAGGAGAAATGTAGGTGCTGGAAGGCCTGGAAGAAGGGCAGCAGCAGAGCTGATTACAATATGGCCAAGAACCTGGCCAAGCGAGTCGTCTACCTAGACAAATCCCAGGCTGAGAAAGCTGCATTTGCAGACATCAACCCCAACAGCTCTGACATTTTCCGCCTTGTCAACCAGATACGGCGGGAGAACCAAGATGTCAAGGGTAAGAAGTCTGTACTAAATAGTGTGGGTGAGATGTGCCTGGATGAGGAGTCGAGGAAGGTAGCCTGGAAGGAGCACTATGAGGCCTTGGCCAATGTGGAGTTCGACTGGGATCCTGACACCCTGTCAGTGGAGCTTCCTGTTGAAGGCTCTGCCCCTCAAATATCATTGGAGCAGGTGTCCAAGATCATTGGCGAGATGAAAAATGGCAAAGCAGTCGGCCCATTACAGATTGTCGCCGAGATGCTCAAAGCTTCAGGCAACAATGGCGCCATGCTGATTCATGACCTTATCACATCGATCATGAAGTACGGGAGGATCCCCACTGGCTGGGAGGAGAGTATCATTGTGGGCCTCTACAAAGGCAAGGGTGTTGCACTTGAGCGAGGCAACTATCGTGGTCTAAGGCTACTCGACCAGGTTATGAAGGTGTTTGAGAAAATGGCTGAGAGCCTCCTCAGGCAGTAGGTGTGCATTGATGATATGCAGTTCGGGTTCATGCCTGGTCGTGGAACAACAGACGCCATCTTCATTGTGTGCTAGCTGCAGGAGAAGTACCTCGGTGTCAGCAAGCTCCTGTACATGGCATTTGTTGACCTTAAGAAGGCGTTTGACCGAGTTAATTGTGATTAATTTTTGACGTTTTTCAAACAAATTTGCACTTATTATCATAAATTTGCAACCTTTTTGTTGTACATTTCTAATTATTTTCTTGCAAATTTGCAACTTCACACTGACCAATAATAAATCAAATATTGAGCAAGAACAAAAAGAAAAAAAAATCTGATGGGGAGGGGAAAAGGACTCTCATTCAGTTTAAATTGGTGAAATCAAAAGTAATTTAGGTTCAGGTTCAGGTTACTTTATTTGTACCCGTAGGTAGATTTGTTTTGCAGTCTGGTGACATCCATATTTACAAGCCACAAATTACATTCAACATAGACACAAACACAGGCACATATGAAGCTGACTATAAACATGATAAGAACACTCAAGGCTCCATCAATCAGGGTATAAAAAGACAAAGAGATGAGGGAAAAACCAGAGGTAAGAGAGAAGGGTCATATTAAAAGTTAAAAACTAGTCAAAGAGGTTAAAAACTCAAAGGTCTAAAACCCAATAAAATATTTAGAACCCAAGTGACATCCTACAAAAATAAATAAATATAAAATGGAGTTAATAAATAGGTACCTAAATTATGTGCAATATATTTTACAGCTTGTTCAACTCTTTGACAGCAGCAGGGACAAAGCTGTTTTTGTAGCGCTGGGTTCTACTTTTTGGGACAGCAAACCTCCGTCTTGAGGGAAGAAGCTGAAAGTGGCAGTGCAAAGGGTGGGAGTCATCATTTAAAATGGAGGTAGCCATCCTCTGTACTTGTCTGGTGTACAGGGATGTCAGGCTCAGCTGTGGCTCACCAAGCAAATGACTGGACCATCTAACTACCTGATCCATGGATTTCCTCTGTTTCAGTTTTATCTGACCAAACCATGACACTAAAGAAAAGGATAAAACAGATTCAATAAAAGCCCGATAAAACATTGTCATTATGGTTCGGTCAACTTGGAAGCGTGCAAGTTTTCTCAAGCAATGCAAATGTTGCTGACTCTTTTTGCACACCCTTTCACAGTTTTCTTCAAAGTTTAAATTACTATCAATAATCGTCCCAAGATATTTGCAGGATTGTACACATTCGGTGACTTTGTGCCTGGGATTTTTCCTCCTAAAGTCAATAATCATGTCTTTAGTTTTTGTCGTATTCAGCTGCAGGTAGCAATCCTCACACCAGTGAACAAAATCATCAACTACTGGGCCGTGGCCACTCTCACCATCCTGGAGGAGACTGACAATAACTGAGTCATCAGCATACTTTATAATGTGTCTGTTGTCATGTCTGCTCGGACACATGTTTGTGTACAGGATGAAGAGTAGTGGTGACAACACACACCCCTGAGGAGAGCCAGTAGAAGAGCACTTTAGGTCAGACAATGTACCATTGACCCTTACTCTCTGCGTCCTGTTGGTTAAGAAATCCAAAATCCAACCCACCAGATTATTACTCAAATCAAATTGCTGCAGGAGCCTTTCAACTAAGATATGAGGTTGGATTGTATTAAAGGCGGAGGAAAAGTCCACAAATAAAAGTCTGGCGTGTGTCCCATTAAAATCCAGATGTTTAAAAAGCATGTTAAACAGAGTGACAGTGGCATCCTCCACTCCTCTGTGTGGCCTATAGGCAAACTGCAGAGGATCCAATGCATGCTCAGTCTGCTTTAGGACCTCACATCTGACCAGTTTTTCAAAAATTTTCATTAAAATTGAAGTCAAAGCAACTGGTCTAAAGTCGTTTACCATTTTAAGACAGCTGGATTTTGGAACGGGAACAACCACGGCTTCTTTCCAGATCTTAGGCACATGTTGTGTCTGTAAGGACTTTTTGAAAATGTAATGAAATATAGGACTCAGTTCATGTGCACAGGACTTTACCAAGCGCCTACATATATTATCAGGGCCCTGACTTTTGTTCACTTTTACAGCGCAGAACTCCCTTTTAACATCCTGCATCTCAATATTAAAGTGCTGATTGTCTTTGAGTTTCTGTTTCAAATCTTGGATTTCTGTGCTAAAATCAAAAGAGTCAAAACGACCATAAAAACAATTAAGGGCATTAGCCAGCTCTGTGTCTGAATTAAAACCATCTAAAAACACACGATTACTGTGCTCTGTGCTCTGAAGGCCTGCAATAGTTTTCATACTGGCCCAGGCTGAACCAAGTTTCTTTGTTGCCATCTTGCTTTCCAACTCTGATTTATAATTCTGTTTTGCTCTTAAAATTTCGGCCTTCAGCTCCTTTGTGGCAACCTGTAGCTCAGAAACAGACCTCTGTTTAAAGGCAAGTGCTTTCCTCTGTAAGCAGGATTTAACTGATTTTGTAACCCATGGTTTGTTGTTGGGATATATTTTGACACGTTTAGGTGGAACAATCTTATTTTTACAGAAAGCCATGTATGAGCATGTGACGTCCACCAAAGAATCCAAATCATCCCCGCAGGCCAGTGTGAACATCTCCCAGTCTGTACAGTCAAAGCATTCCTGGAGGCTGTGTACTGAATCTTCTGTCCACACATCAATGTCTCTCGTCTCCACCTTGCCTCTTCTGAGAGCAGTTTTATATGTGGGCAGCAAATGTACATAGTTGTGATCTGAGGATCCTAAAGGAGGAAGGGGGAGTGATTTATAGGCCCTCTCTATGGATCCATAGCACAGGTCCAATGTCTTTTTTCACCTGGTTGGGCAGGAGACATACTGATAAAAGTTTTTAAGTGTCTTCTTTAAAGAAACATGGTTAAAATCCCCAAGAATGAAGTTTGGCGCCTCTGGCGAAATTGATTGCAGCTGCTGGATCACATCAAAGATAGTGCTGCAGGCGGAGTCAGCATCTGCCCTCGGGTGAATGTACACAATTGTGATGAAAAGTTGGGGGAACTCGCGAGGCAAATAAAAGGGACATAGTGACACAGACAGCAGCTCCACATCGGGTGTACAGATGCGCTCTCTGACCGTGACAGGTGTGCAGTACTGCTTATTAATGTATAAACATACGCCGCCCCCCTGATGCTTCCCCGTTACCTCTTCCTGCCGATCCGAGCGCAGCGGGGCTCCAAAGCCGTCAATCCACAGGTCTGCGTCTCGGTCATGCACAGTAAGCCAAGATTCCGTGAAAGCCATGACACAGCAGTTCTTAAAGTCCTTCTGGTAGTGTACATTCCCTTGAATTTCCTTCACCTTGTTTCTCAGAGACTGTACGTTCCCAAAAATCATCGAAGGAAGAGGAATGTTACCAAACTGACATCTTCTCAGGCGCAATTTCACACCTCCACGCCTTCCACGCTTCCTTCTCCCGTCTCTCTTTTCACCGCTATGTCCGTCTCTCAAAATAAAGTCCGGCAGTTGCGGCTTAGGCTCAATCACAGCCGCTGCATCAACCGTGTTTAAATGTAGCAACATGTCCCTGGAATAATGTATTCTGCCCGCCATAACGCCGAACGCGTTTACCTCATAGACAAAGAGCCGGAGGAAAAGTAGCAGAAGTGCAAGAAAGGGGAGGAAGTCCTTGTTGTTGGAACCAGGGAGCTCTTCGCCATATAGTCCACAAACACTCCAGGGCAGAAACGACACAGAGGATTTTGTAAAAACATATAAAAGTACATAAAAACAGACACACAGACGACGAACTATTTCACCAGCTGCCGGTCGCTGCATGCGCATGCGCCCTTTTTTTTTTTAAAGAGGATCACTGAATTTTCTTGAGCAAAATTATAGGTTTTTTCTTCAAGTATCCTGCAATAAAATTATCCATAAAGTTTCAATTTTGTGAAAAAGTTAAGTATATGTACTTGAATAAATATAACTAGTTACTACCCATCTCGACTGGTACACAGTCATGGGTCAGCAGGGTGAAGAGCAGCAGGCTGAGCATGCACCCATATGGGGCCCTGTGCTCAGTGTGATGGTCTTGTAGGTGTTGCTGCCAACCCACACATTCTGTGATCTCCCTGTGAGAAAGTCCAACACCCAGTTACAGAGAGGGGTTTTGAGTCCCAAGTGTCTGAGTTTTTGTATTAGGTGTTGGGGGATGATAGTGTTGAATGCTGAAGTTCAAGAACAGCATTTGCACATAGGAGTTCTTTAAGTCCAGGTGGGTGAGGGCTGGATGGAGAGCAACAAAAATGGCATCTTCTGTGGATCTGTTTGACCTGTATGCAAACTGAGATGGGTCGTGGGAGGGAGGAAGGATGAACTTGATGTCCTGTATGACCAGCCGCTCGAAGCAATTCATTATGATGGAGGTCAATGCTACTGGCCGGTAATTGTTGTAGCTGGATGGAATGGGCTTCTTTAGGACTGGTATTATGGTGGCAGTTTTGAAACATGTTGAGACAACAGCTTGACTCAGGGGGATGTCAAAGATATCGGCCAGCGCATTCTTGAACTCCTCCACACAGCCCTCCAGAATGTGACCTGGTATGTTGTCTGGTCCAGTTGCCTTGCATGGGTTGATCCTGGAGAGGGCCCTCTTCAGGATAGCCAGATCCAGACTTATGGCTTGTGGGTCAGGAGGATGAGTGGTCTTCTGAGCTGATATGCTGTTTTGTGTTTCAAAGTGGCCAAAGAAGTCATTTAAGTTGTTAAGCAGTGTGATGTTGCTCGCACAGGTCTGAGGTGGAGGCTTGTAGTTGATGAGGGTCTGTATGCCACGCCAGAGAGAACGTGCATCTCTGGTGTTGATGAAGTGGCCGCACTGTTGTTTTGCCTCCTTGATGCCACGGGACAGGTTGGCCCTAGCTGTTGTTAGTCCTGCAGTGTGGCCAGCCCTGAAGGCTGCGTCCCGAGCCCTCAGGAGCCTCTGGACCTCTGCTGTCATCCATAGCTTTTGGTTAGCACAAACAGTAATGGTTTTTCAGTGAGTGACATTATCAATGCATTTAGTACAGTACAGTATGCTGCAACAACCTCAGCATACTCCTCTATGTTTGTGTGTCCATTGTGAGTGGCTGAATTCTTGAAAGTGTCCCAGTCTGTAGTGCTGAAGCAGTCTTTCAGAACATCCAAGGCCTCCTCTGGCCACACACGTACCTGCTTTTTTGTTGGTCTGATGGCTTTCTGGGTTTGTATGCTGGCCTTAGCAAGATGGTGATGTGATCAGAGTGGGGGAGGGGGGAGTCTCTGTATGCTCTCTTGCAAGCTGTGGTCACCAGGTCCAGCAAATTGTCTCCTCTGAACAAAGTCCACATGTTGGTGTAGTGTTTGGTAGGAGGGCCTTTAAATCTGCATGGTTGAAGTCTCCTGCTGTGATGAGGAATCCATCTGGATGGGCTGTTTGTGTCTGACTTATAGCCTGATAGAGTTCCTTTAGTGCTTTACTCCCCTCGTTGATTCCGGTGGGCAGGACATACACAGCGACTAGCAGGACAGAGGAAAATTCTCTCAGAATGTAAAAGGGTTGGCACTTGATGATCATAAACTCCACCAATGGAGAACAGTGTTTATGCACAACAGTCGCATCTCGGCACCAAGCGTCACTGATGTAAGCACACGCCTCCTCCTTGGGATTTTCCTCCCTTCATCAACACCCGATCAGCACGATAGCGTGTTAGCCCTGCTATTTGAATAACAGAGTCCGGGATATTGTCATTTGACCATGTTTCCCTAAAGACAAAAACACAGCAGTTCCAAGCATCACATTGTGTAGATCTCCGGAGCTGTATGTGGTCTATTTTGTTGTCTAGTGAGCGTACGTTGGCCAGAATGAGGGAAGGAATTGGGAGTCTGTGTGGGCTAGTGGCTAGCTTCGTTTGAATACCTCCATGTTTACCTCTCTTTCATCACCGCTCACACCGTCTACAGCATCTCCATTTGGGATGAGACACAGCTGTCGAGTCCAGGAGTGTGGAGATCTGGTGGAGAAGACCTAGGTCACAGAGTTCCTCTGTAACACTCCGGTCCAAGATGTAATGTTTGGTCATATTCCATATCTCCAGAAGGCTGTGGCGACTGCAGCTTGTGCGCAGCATCATTTACGGACATTAAACACATGAATATACATTTAGGCGTAATTAAAACAACACTAAACGGCACAAAAACACGAAGAGAGAATGGAGGCCACTGCGTGTTCACGCATCACCTAGTGTCAAAGGGAATGAGACCAAAAGCAGCAATTGGTTTATTTCACATGACACCCCAAACACACCTGAGCAATTAAAAGCATTAGGACAGCCCTTTTGACTTTGTGTCTTATGGAAAATTCATTTCTGCGCTGTTGTGATAAGGAAATGAACTTGGAAGCGCCCACAAAGATGTTCTGTGTCAGTGACAACTGACAACTGACTACATCCTTGTAATACGGCCCAAGATACAGTATGTTCTTAAGTGCATAATATACAATAAACTGGACAACAGTGGGTTATTCTGAGTAATGTAAAAATCAAAAAAATTGAGGAAAGTAAAATCTACATCACACACACACACACACACACACACACACACACACACACACACACACACACCTATATGGGGGGGGGGGGCTCTGAAAAGTTCATAGTGGTCAAATTTGATGAAATGTGGTTTATTTTTCAACATAGTCTCCCCTTCAGTCCACACGCTTCTTCCATTGGTGCTGCAGCGCTTGTATTCCTGTGGTTGAAAAATAAACCACATTTGATCAAATCTGACCACTATGAACTTTTTAGCCCCCCTCATATATACCCAAAATAAATACGGTCTCAAGTTTTCTTTTTTTCAGTCCACAGAAAATAGATAGCTAATAAACTGTTTAACTGTTTAAGCAGGGCTGCTCACAGAGATAGCAAAAAAACGTGACGACCTAATAGTATTGAATGCAAAAGACGCAATAGACTTACACAATGGTCCCCTCCAGTATACAACTAGGACAATATCGGTCGCTACGGAGGGTGACAACATGTATGGGTACATATTCATACTATGTACGATAACTAAGTAGACGGTTATGCTGTTTATTCCATCTAGCTACAATGCTCCGCACTGTGTGTATATATATTTATATATTTATTCCATCTAGCTACAATACTCCACACTGTGTGTTTATATGTTTATATTTTTATATGTACATACAGTATGTATACTCGCTGCTCTTGTTTTTCTTGTCTTCTTGATTGTTGCTCTGAGTGTTGCTATCCCTGCGCTGTTGCAATCCTGGAATTTCCCCATTGTGGGACTAATAAAGGCTGTCAGACAATGTCTCTTCACCTCATCTGACGCTGGTCAGATGAGGTGAAGAGACATTGTCTGACAGTTACTGTGGTTTCTGTGACAGAAACAAATCTGACACAAAACAGACTTTTGAGACGGTCACAAACTGTCACACCTCTCGTGTTGGAGAAAACACAATTTCATCAACAAAAAGGTAGCATTGTAGAAGAGCTGGAAATGACGAGGCGGTTTTGTATCACAAAAGCAGCGTCTTTAATGAACAACTCTTCTATCTTGTCTCATCTGGTGCAGAGCTTAGCAGAAGGCAAAGAGAAAGAATTCTGCCCAGCTCGCTGGTTAAATACAGGCACACATCAAAGACATGCAAAACACAAGCTGAAATCCCCCGTTATCTAAATCCCCCATTAGTCCTGTTAACTCCTCCCTTCGTCTTGGATGGTGATGGGAAAACCTCTCCTCGCCTTAGGGGGTGAAGGTGTCAAGTCTGTTGCCACCGCGTCCTGTGATGTAGTTGGTCTTCACACGGCGGTGAGATTCCTTTGTCCCTTTCAGAGGTGTGAAGTTCCTTTGTATATTCTGTCACAAACATTTCCACATGCTCTAACAAATGTAGGTATGGAACATATGAGTAATATATACCACAGGCCCCCCAAACAACTATGAAAGGACACAGAAAGATTCACAGTCTAGGGTAATTACTAAGACATACTACGTGTTACAGCTGTTGCCACAGAAGAAACTTTTAAGCAGACATGCTCCTAAGAGAGTTCAGTGAAAACATAACAGCATAGTATAATCATAAGTCAGTCCTAAACTGTTGCAGCACAATTAGCGAAAATTTGCAGAGTGGTGGGATCAGTCCCTGTGCTGCCTGGGTTTTAGTCTTCTCCCAAAGCTGCTGTGGGTTGGTTTAGGTGTCCTGCTGGGACCTTGTTGTGAGGAATCTGCACTGTGGGAAGGAGAGAGATTATCTGTTCCCTGCCTGGGGGCTGAGACTTTTCCCTTGGGGGGTCTACCTCGCTGAGGTGCTCGAGCCAGCTGTGCAGGTTCGTCTCTCAACAAGAAGGCAGGTTTGAGTCTGTCAATGCTGACCGTTTCATTTCTATCCCCATAATCAAGCACAAAGTGTTTGTCACCATTTTCCAGCACTCTATACGGGCCATCGTATACTGGGCGTAACGTTGGTTTTAGAGCTTCATGCTTAATAAAAACAAACTCAGCGTTTTTTAAAGTTTGAGGAACAAAAACTCGTGGAAAGGCGTGATGAGCTGGACCGTGGAGAGAGTCCGGTCCGTTACTGCCTAAAAACCTTGGGACTGGGAGGTGCCCTGGTTCCGTGTTTTCTGGTAAAAATTCACCTGGTAGTCTGATAGGCTGAGCAAAGATTAATTCTGCAGGGAAAGCGTCTAAATCCTCTTTAGGTGCCGCACGCAACCCCAATAAAACCCAGGGAAGTTTATTTACCCAATTTGTGTCCGTTAATGAGGCTCTGAGGGCGGCCTTTAAGGACCTGTGAAAACGCTCGCATAACCCATTAGCGTGAGGGTGATAAGCGGTGGTACGGTGAATTGTTGCCCCTAAACTGTTGGACATGGCTGACCAGAGCTCTGAGACAAATTGAGGCCCCCTATCTGACATGATGTCTGATGGGACGCCGAAACGTGCCACTTAATTTGTTAGAAAAACGCGAGCGACTTCCTCCGCTGTAGTTGCCGCTAGAGGGACTGCCTCTGGCCAGCGCGTGGTGCGGTCTATCATTGTTAGCAGGTGTGTGAAACCCTGGGAGGAAGGCAGTGGCCCCACGAGGTCGACATGAATGTGGTCGAACCTTCTAGCAGGGATGGGAAAAGGCTCCAGAGGGGCTTTTGTGTGTCTGTGTACTTTGGCGCGCTGACAAGGAATGCAAGTTTTTGCCCATTCTTTTACGTTTTTGCGCAGGCCTGGCCACACAAACTTTTCGGCAACCATTTTGACCGAGGCGCACACCTGGGTGCGCGAGGGAGTGAATTGCGTCGAAAATACGGCGGCGCCAAGCAGCTGGTACTAACGGGCGAGGTCGGCCGGTTGAAACATCGCATATTAGGGGGGGCACACCGTCGCGCAACCCTTTTTTCTCCAGCCTTAACCCTGTTGGTCCAGACAGGAGCGCGCGCACGTCCGCATCACTGCTTTGTTCTTCCGCCATGGCTGCATAATCTATCCCTTCATGGATAGGTGCTGCATATGTGTTTGCATTAGAGAAAAGCTCAGCTGCTGAGGCAGTGTAATCTGTCTCCTCGTGCTCTGGCGGTGCCACAGTGCAAGAGAGACAGTCCGCTACTACGTTAAGTTTGCCCGCTACATGTCGAATGTCTGTGGTGAACTCTGAAATCGCAGCTAACTGTCTTTGTTGTCTGCCCGACCAAGGTTCTGAAATTTTAGCCATAGCAAAAGTGAGCGGTTTATGGTCCACAAAAGCCGTGAAACTCCGCCCTTCTAACCAAAACTGGAAGTGGCGGATGGACAAATGGAGCGCCAGCAGCTCCCTGTCAAAAGTGCTGTATTTGCGTTCCGTCGGGTTTAGCGATTTGCTAAAGAATGCTAAAGGTTGCCAGACCCCCTTGACAAGTTGTTCTACAACTGCCCCTATGGCCAAGTCTGAAGCATCTGTGGTTAGAGCAATGCGGGCCGAGGGATCTGGGTGGACTAACATTGTGGCGTTAGCTAGGGCGTTTTTAACTTCCGCAAAAGCGGGTTCGCGTTCCGGGGTCCATTCGACCGCGTTGGAAGCTTTCTTTTTTTTGAGCGCGTCATACAGGGGCTGCATGAGCTGAGCTGCATGAGGGAGGAAACGGTTGTAAAAATTAACCATCCCCAAAAATTCCTGTAGCGATTTGACCGTTTGGGGCCGTGGAAAACCTTCTATCGCATGAATTTTGTCTGGAAGCGGAACTGCCCCTTTCGGGGAGACTCTATGTCCCAAAAAATCAATTTGCGATACGCCGAATTTGCATTTGGCTGGATTAATTATTAATCCGTGCTCCTCTAGCCTCTGAAAAACGGTAGAGAGATGCTGCTAGTGCTCTTCCTCCGATGAGCTGGCTACCAGCATATCGTCGAGGTAGACGAAAACAAAGGGGAGGTCGCGTAAGACTGCGTCCATCATACGCTGAAAAGTCTGAGCAGCGCCTTTGAGGCCAAAAGGCATTCGCAGGAATTCAAAAAGGCCGAAAGGGGTTATAACCGCTGTTTTAGGAATGTCTTCAGCTCGGACTGGGACTTGGTGATAACCGCGGACTAAGTCTATCTTTGAAAAAATGCGCGCGCCCGCTAAATGCAGTGAAAAATCCTGTATATGAGGGATGGGGTAGCGGTCATGCACTGTGGCGTTGTTTAATCTGCGGTAATCTCCGCACGGTCTCCAAGAACCGTCGGATTTTGGAACCATGTGAAGTGGTGAAGCCCAAGGGCTCTTTGAACGTCGGACAATGCCTAATTTTTCAAGAGCTGCAAATTCGTCCCTTGCTATGTTGAGCTTGGCCGCGTCTAAGCGGCGAGCTTTGGCAAAAACGGGAGGTCCCGTTGTTGGAATGAAGTGTTTAACCCCGTGTTTGGCTACAGTGGCTGAAAATTTGGGGGTTGTGAGTGCTGGAAATTGGGTGAGGAGTTGCTCAAACTTACCTCCTGCTGTGGTGACGTTGGCCTGCACAGGTGGTGGAGAGACTCGAGCTGAGCATGGAATAGAAGCAAAAGATAATGCATTAACCAGGCGCCTATTTGCTAGATCAACTAATAACCCATGTGCACATAGAAAATCAGCGCCTAACAAGTTAAAACTCACCGCCGCTACAACAAATGTCCATCTGTAGCTGCGGCCGTGAATGAGGAGGTGCAGGCTCTTTTCCCCGAACGTGTCGATGTCAGAACCGTTGGCTGCCACTGCTCCATTGCCCCGGGTGCCCATGGCTCGATCTGCGTGGGAGGGCATGATGAAACTCAGCTGAGCTCCCGTGTCGATGAGGAACTGCTTGCCTGTGTGTCCATCCGTCACGTATAACAGCTTGTTTTTCTCGCCGAGAACCGCTGCCGTTAACGGCCCTCGGCTTTGGCGTTTTCCCGACATCGTGAACTTGCAGGGGGGAACACATTTGTGGGCTTTCTCGGCGAAGTGGTGGTGATAATAACAGACGTCGATCTGTTTGTTACGCTTGGGCCGCGCCGCTGTCACCGTGGGCTGTGGCTTTCCATGGCTCGGGGCGTCAGTTTTGAGGTCCGCGGATGCCGCTGTAGGTGTCCGCTCCTTGCAGGCGTTGATGAGCCGATAAGCCTCGCTGGCCAGTGTGCGGAAGTCTTGGTGGGTGTTGCACTTCGTATTGGCAAGTGTCCCTCTCATGTGTGGTGGAAGCGTGCTGAGGAAAATAAACTGGAAAAGGAAATTGTCGTTGTCCTCCTCCTTAAGCTGCAGCAAATCCTCCAGCCATCACTTTTGGAGTGGTCTGCTGGGGCAGTGGCATTACTGCAGCCGATAGGAAGAGACTGAACAAACTGATTAAGAAAGCTAGCTCTGTCCTGGGGCAACGCCTTGATCCGATGGAGGAGATAGGAGAGAGAAGGACGGTGGCTAAACTGTTATCTCTGCTGGAGTCCGAGTTCCACCCTATGCAGGACATACTGGATGCACTGAGGAGCTCATTTAGCAGCAGACTACATCATCCCAGGTGCACAACCGAGAGGTTTCGTAGGTCCTTCCTACCAACGGCTGTCAGACTGTACAACCTAAGCAGGGCTGCTCGCAGAGATAGCAAAAAGACGTAACAAACTAATAGTTTTTTTTGAATGCAAAAGATGCAATAGACTTACACAATGGTCCTCTCCGGCATACAACTAGGAACATACCGGTCGCTATGGAGGGTGAGAATATGTATGGGCACATAATCATACCATGTAGTATAACTAAATAGACGGTTATGCTGTTTCATCCCACCTAGCAACAATGCTCTGCACTGTGTGTGTTTATATATTTACATATTTATTCCATCTAGCTACAATGCTCTGCACTGGGTGTGTTTATATTTATATATCTATATATTTATTCCATCTAGCTACAATGCTCAGCACTGGGTGTGTTTATATTTATATATCTATATATTTATTCCATCTAGCTACAATGCTCCGCACTGTGTTTTTATATATCTACATATTATTCCATCTAGCTACATTGCTCCGCACTGTGTGTGTTTATATACTTGCATATTTATTCCACCTAGCTGCAATGCTCCGTACTGTGGGTGTTTATATATTTACATATTTATTCCATCTAGCTACAATGCTCTGCACTGTGTGTTCATATATTCATATATTTATTCCATCCAGCTACAATGCTCTGCACTGTGTGTCTGTGTGTGTGTGTGTGTATATATATATTTTATAGTAATATGTACATATGTATATTAGCTGCTCTTGCTTGCTTGTTTTTTTTTCTTGCCTTCTGATTGTTGCTCTGAGTGTTGCTATCCCTGTGCTGTTGCAATCCTGGAATTTCCCCGTTGTGGGACTAATAAAGGCTTATCTTATCTTATCTTATCTTATGAGGGCCTTCGGATTGCCCCCTCTGTGGCCGTAGACCGCCAGGATCCTCTCGGCTCTTTCCTCCGCTGGTGGGACATAGTTCGCCACGATGGTCGCCTTGAGCGTCTCATACTTGTCCCGGGCCGGTGGTCGCCGGATCAAGCTCCGCGCACACCTCGAAGTGGCGGAGTCGAGTTTGGAGACGATATGGTAGAATTTTGTATCGTCTGCTGTGATGCCCGCCAGTATGAACTGGGCTTCAGCTTGTAGAAACCAAGAGGCGGGGTCTTCTCGCCAGAAGTCTGGCAGCTGGACAGCGACGGCGTTCGTGCACACCATCACTGTTGTGCCCGCCGGGTGAGAGTGCCTTGCCTCGGCTCTCACGGCGGTGTTGGAGCTCGGTTGAGCCCTCTCAATTCCTTCTGCCGGAGGGGACAGCTGTCTGTCTGCTCCCTCGTCTGCGTCGTTGCTGGCGTATGTCAGAGTCGCCACGGATGAGTCGCTTGAAGAACGCCTCCGGTCCATACTCGCGTCAAGGTCACCAGTGTAGAAGAGCTGGAAATGACGAGGCGGTTTTGTATCACAAAAGCAGCGTCTTTAATGAACAACTCTTCTATCTTGTCTCATCTGGTGCAGAGCTTAGCAGAAGGCAAAGAGAAAGAATTCTGCCCAGCTCGCTGGTTAAATACAGGCACACATCAAAGACATGCAAAACACAAGCTGAAATCCCCCGTTATCTAAATCCCCCATTAGTCCTGTTAACTCCTCCCTTCGTCTTGGGAGGTGATGGGAAAACCTCTCCTCACCTTAGGGGGTGAAGGTGTCAAGTCTGTTGCCACCGCGTCCTGTGACGTAGTTGGTCTTCACACGGCGGTGAGATTCCTTTGTCCCTTTCAGAGGTGTGAAGTTCCTTTGTATATTCTGTCACAGGAGCCGCAGGAGCGGCGGGTCCAGTAGTGACCGAGCTAGTTGAGGCCTAGCCGGATTCTCTGCTTATTTCTATCCACAGGTCAGTAAAATGCCACCCAAAAAAGAGGAAATGGAAGAAATTAAAAAAACTCTGAACTTTGTGTTAGATGAACTGGCCAAAGTGACTAGCCAGCAGGACAAAATATTAGACCTAATACAGGAGGTACAAGCCCTACATTCAATAATAAAAGAAAAAGACAAAAAAATTATGGACCTGGAGCAACACGGGCGTCTTTTGGAGCAACGCGTTGAGGATCTTGAACAAGGTTCTCGCATTGATGACATAGTTATAAGTGGACTAGACATCAGATATCAGTCGTACGCCCATGCCGCTACAGGACTGAGTGGTGAACATGCTTCCATAAGTGAATCAATGTCCTTAGAAAACCAAGTGCTTCAGTTCCTTAATGATAAAGACATTAAGGTAGAAGCCAATGCGATCTCAGCCTGTTATGCTTTACCGAAGAAAGATAACAAAACAAAGAAATCAATTGTGATGCGCTTTGTGAACAGGAGGGTGAAAAATGACATACTGAGGCAGGCCAAAAAACTAAAGGAAACTCAAGTTTACCTAAATGAACACCTGACAAAAAAAAACGCTGAATTAGCACGGCAGGCACGGATGCTAAAGAAACATAATAAGATACAGTCAACCTGGACAAGAAATTGTAGAATTTGGATTAAACTAAATGGAACACCTGAGCAAGCAAAAAGTATAATGATCAGAGATGCTACTGACTTAGATAAATACAGATGAACACTGACTATGAAACACAGAGTGAGGAAACTCAAACTCTAAAAATATGCCACTATGCTGAACATAAACCACAAGAGATGGAGAATGATATTGATCCTGATAACCACTTTTTCAATAATATTCATAACCACTGTGAATATTACACTGAAAAGCAATTCAAAAGTCAAGTGCAATTAGATGGTAAACTGTCAATAATACACTTCAATAGCAGAAGTCTTAACAAAAACTTCTCACAGATTCAGGACTATTTAAAACAGCTAAACAGAAAATTCACAGCTATAGCAGTCTCTGAAACCTGGCTTAATGCAGACCAGGCTCCCCTGATGGCAATAGAGGGATATCAGATGTTTAACATTAACAGATCTCAAAAAAAGGGTGGTGGTGTTGCACTGTATATTGATGACCTATATAGATGTAAGCTTGTAAATGAAATGTCCTTAGCACTACCAGGGATTCTGGAATGTGTTACTGTTGAGATTGACCTAGACAAAACAAAAAATCTAATCATAAGCTGCATATACAGAACGCCGGGAACTTGCATTGAGACATTCAGAGATAAATTAGTCGAGCTGTACAATAATATTACTAGTAAGAAAATGGTAGCAATTTGTGGAGATTTCAATATTGACCTACTTAATCCACATCAACAAAATGTAGTTACAGAGTTCATGAACTCTATGTACAGCATGAGTCTATATCCCACAATAACACATCCCAGTAGAATCACAGCTCACTCTGCTACACTTATTGACAACCTGTTTGTCAATGTTCTCGACAAGAAAATAGAAAGTGGATTATTGATAAATGATATAAGCGACCACTTGCCAATCTTTGCACTTATCCATGGCCACACGGGGCCCAACCCAGAAAAAATCTCAAAATCGTTCAGACACAAATCACCAAACGCAATCAGTTCTTTTAAAGAGGACTTGCTGAAGCAAGACTGGACAGAAGTCTATGTATCAGATGTAAATGAAGCCTATGACACATTTACAAACATTGTAACCACTCTTTATGAAAAAAACTGCCCATTAGTTAAAAAAAAGCTTAAACACAAATTTACTGACAAACCATGGCTAACCAAAGGACTACAAAAGGCGTGTAAAAAGAAAAATTTATTATATAAAGCTTTCATAAAGAAAAGGACAAAAGAAGCAGAGCAGCGGTATAAAACATACAAAAATAAGTTAACATATATAATAAGATGTAGTAAAAGAGACTATTACAGTAAAGAACTGGAAAAAAACAAAGACAATATTAAAAATACATGGACAATAATCAACAGTATCCTTGGAAATAAAAGCAGAAATACCAGCTACCCAACTAACACTCCAAAAAATAATAAATCGACTCCGAATGTGAATATAGCTTCACCTGCAGATGAATTTAATAATTTTTTTGTTAACATTGGACCTAAACTGGCCCGAGAAATACCCACTACGGTGCCAACAGGTGATTCAATATGCAATAACACTGCTGTAAAAGACACCATCTTCATAAAGAACACAGACGAAAGAGAGGTCATTGAAATTGTTAAATCGTTCAAAAGTAAAACATCTACTGACTGCGATGGTATTGATATGCTACTAGTCAAAACTGTTATCGAATGCATAGTGAAACCACTGACGTATATCTGTAACCTGTCTCTCCAATCAGGTATATTTCCCAATGCAATGAAAATAGCTAAAGTAATTCCAATTTACAAGACAGGCGACAGAGGGGAACTCTCCAACTACAGACCAATTTCACTATTACCGCAATTTTCCAAGATACTTGAAAAAATATTCTATGAGAGAATTGACAACTTCATACTGAAGAATGATTTATTGTGTGAGCAGCAATATGGGTTCAGACACAAAAGGACAACAGCATATGCCTTAATGGAATTTACAGAAAAAATATCAACAGCCATTGAAAATAAAGAGTATTCAGTTGGAGTATTCCTGGATCTTAAAAAAGCATTTGATACAGTAGATCACAATCTATTATTAAAGAAACTACAAAATTGTGGTATCAGAGGGGTAGCACTGTCCTGGTTAAGAAGTTACTTAAAGAATAGATATCAGTTTGTATGTGTTAACAACAAAAACTCAGAGCTACTGAAGGTCACCTGTGGAGTCCCACAGGGTTCAGTTTTGGGACCATTATTATTCAATATGTATATAAATGATATATGTAAAGTTTCAGAAAAAATGGACTTAATATTGTTTGCTGATGACACTAACCTGCTATGCAGTGGAAACAACTTGGAACAACTTCTGGATACACTCGGAAAGGAATTAGGAAAGCTGAAACTGTGGTTTGATTCAAACAAATTAACGCTCAATTTAAGCAAGACAAAATTTATAGTCTTTAACAACCATCACAACTACCCAGTACCCAAACTCAGTGTAAATGGTGTAGAGATTGAAAGGGTATCCGAAACTAAATTCCTTGGAGTAATAATTGATAACAAACTGTGTTGGAAGCCACATATTAATTATATAAAAGGTAAAGTATCCAAATCAATTGCAATATTACACAGAGTGAAAAATTTGCTGAATCAACCCACACTATACACCTTGTATCATTCATTAATACTCCCATACATGACATATTGTAATGAAGTATGGGGAAATACATATAAAACAAACATATATCCACTCTTTATGCTTCAAAAGAGAGCTATTAGAATAATCAACAAAGCAGCTTACAGGGAACCAACAAACCCACTTTTTCTTAAACAAAAAACTCTCAAGTTGAAAGATCTGATCGACTTTAAAACCGCAATAATAATGTTCAAAGTGAAGAATCTATCACTGCCCGCAAATATCCAAAAGTTGTTCCAAACAAGGGAGAAACGATATCACTTCAGAGGAACATGTATATTTCAAAAGCCTACAGTGAGAACAACTACCAAGCAACACTGTATTTCAGTGCAAGGTGTCAGATTATGGAACGATTTTGGACCTGAATTAAAATCATGTACAAAGCTTGGACAATTTAAACAAAAACTAAAGGAAGAAATACTCCAAACATATTTACAAGACGACATGTAAACTCACATAAGGATTGACATTTCCAGCCTGTGTTGTGTTATAGCTTAGTTTTTCTTTTTTCTCTGTGACACTATGTCTTAGATTTGTTTTTGAATAGTAACCGCTTAACTTAGACTAGCTCAGTTTTCTTTTTCTCTCAGTCATATTTTGCTTAGCCTTGTTTTAAATTGTAATCGCTCTTGTCTTTTTTTCTCTTTTTTCTCCTTTGAATTCTTGGATGGAATATGGGTGGGCAATATAAGCTGCGGCTTCAGCCATCACCCATTTCGGATAACTCACGTGGAATTGTATAGTAGAAGGAGTCTTTGTCTAATTTGACCTTGTTGTTATATTATACAGTTTCTTTTAACCTGTAATGTACTATCCGAAATCCGAAATAAATTCATTCATTCATTCATTCATTCACAAACATTTCCACATGCTCTAACAAATGTAGGTATGGAACATATGAGTAATATATACCACAGCATACTACTTGCATACTTATACCACACAGTTTATAGTGTGACTATGGAACTTTAAGCCTGTGAACCAAATTGACACGTCTAATATCAAATGATAGCTTACTTTTTAGCTTTAACCAGTCCAAAATTAACTCTGTGGTCTGTGAAGTTTTAGTTTCTTTGTCATTTTACTTTCTGCCCCTGTTACTTGCAAAAGAACACATAGAAACACAAATGGAGTTTTATAGAGCGGGAAAAATAAGTATTGAACACATGAACATTTTTCTCATTAAACATTGTATTTCTGATGGAGCCATTGACCTGAGATTTTCACCAGATATCAGTAACAACCCAAGTAACCCAAACATACAAAGAAATCAAGGCAACTGTTACTGTTATAACAAGTTATATTTAATAAAATAAAATGACACGGAACAAGTATTGAAGTATTGAAAATGCTTGGTGAAATTCTTTTAATATTTAGTAGAAAAGCCTTTGTTGGTAATAACAGCTTCCAGACGCCTCCTGTGTGGAGAAACGAGGCACAGGCATTGTACAGGAGTGATTTTAGCCCATTCTTCCACACAAACTGTCATCAAATCTTGAAGGTTCCATGGGTGTCTTCTATGAACTCTGATCTTCAGTTCCTTCCACAGATTTTCAATGGAATTCAGGTCAGGTGACTGACTGGGCCATTCTAGCAGCTTTATTTTCCTTCTCTGGAGCCAGTTGAAACTTTCCTTGGCTGTGTGTTTGGGATCATTGTCTTGCTGAAATTTCCACCCTCATTTCATTTTCAGCGTCTTGGCAGATGGCAACAGATTCTTATCAAGATTGTCTCTGTACATTTGTCCATTCATCTTTCCTTCAATTTTATGAAGTCTGCCTGGATCATGGGCTGAAAAACACCCCCACACCATGATGGGATATGCAGTGCCATTTCTCCTCCAAACATGCTGTGTGTTGTGGCATCCAAAAAGTTCAGTTTTGGTTTCATCTGATCTCCCAGTATTTTACTGGTTTGTCCAAATGTTGTGCAGCAAACTTTAAACGAGCTTCAACATGTTTTTTCTTTAGCAATGGAGTCTTGTCCCCCTCATGGATCATCACCTTATCTTGGTGGGGGGTTTGCGTGCCCCAGTGATCCCAGGAGCTATGTTGTCTGGGGCAATTTGCCTCTGATAGGGTCACCCAAGACAAACTGGTTCTGGGTGAAGGGCCAGACTAAGAATGATCCAACAGACTCTGATGATAAATTCTATATCAAGGATTCAGTGTACCCCGCCTGGTATGGGGTTACTGGGGCCCCACCCTGGAGCCAGGTCTGGGGGAGGGGCTCGAAGGCTAGCGTCTGGTGGCCGGGTTTCCACCCATGAAACCCGGCCGGGCTCAGCCCGAAGGAGTTACATGGGTCTGCCCTCCAGTGGCCTCACCACCTGCAGGAGGGATCATGGGGGTACGGTGCTATGTGGATTAGGTGGCGGTCAAAGGCGGAGACCTTGGCGGACTGATCCCAAGCTTTCTAAACTGGCTTTTGGTACGTGGAATGTCACCACTCTGGTGGGGAAGGAGCCTGAGCTGGTGTACGAGGTTGAGAGATACCGGCTAGATATAGTTGGCCTCACCTCAACACACAGCTCCAGTTCCGGAACCAGTCTCCTGGAGAGGGGCTGGAGCTGGGCCTTTTCTGGAGCTGCCCCGGGCGAAAGGCGACGAGCAGGGGCGGGTATTCTTGTATCCCCCCACCTTGCTGCCTCTATATTGGAGTTTTCCCCGGTGGACGAAAGGGTTGCTTCCCTGCGCCTTCGGGTTGTGAAACGGGTCCTGACCATCATTTGTACCTATGCACCAAATGATGTTTCAGAGTACCCACCCTTTTTGGAGTCTGTGACTGGGGTGCTGGAGGGTGCTCCCTTGGAGACTCCATTGTCCTACTGGGGGACTTCAATGCGCACGTGGGCAACGACAGTGAGACCTGGAGGGCAGTGATTGGGAGGAACGGCCTGCCCGATCTGAACCCGAGTGGTGTTCAGTTATTGGACTTCTGTGCTAACCACAGTTTGTCCACAACGAACACCATGTTCAAGCATAAGGGTGTCCATATGTGCACCTGGCACCAGGACACCCTAGGTCGCAGGTCGATGATCGATTTTGTTATCGTGTCATCAGACCTGCGACCGTATGTCTTGGACACTCGGGTAAAGAGAGGTGCAGAGCTGTCAACTGATCCCCACCTGGTGGTGAGTTGGATCCGATGGCAGGGTAGGAAGCCATTCAGACCTGGTAGACCCAAATGTATAGTGAGGGTGTGCTGGGAACGTCTGACTGAGGCCCCTGTCCGGGAGGTCTTCAACTCCCACCTCCGGAAGAACTTCAACCACATTCCGAGGGAGTCTGGAGACATGGAGTCTGAATGAGCCATGTTCTCCACCTCTGTTGTTGAAGCAGTGGCCCAGAGCTGCGGCCGCAAGGTTGTCAGTGCATCTCATGGTGGCAACCCCCGAACCAAGTGGTGAACACCAGGGGTGAGGGGGGCCATTAAGTTGAAAAAGGAGTCCTATCAAGCTTGGTTGGCTTGTGGGACTCCCGAAGCAGCTGAGGTGTACCGGCAGGCCAAGGGGAGTGCAGCTCGGGTGGTTGCTGAAGCAAAAACCCGGGTATGGGAGGAGTTCGGTGAGGCCACGGAACAAGACTTTCGGTCGGCCTCGAAGAGATTCTGGCAAACTGTCCGGCGGCTCAGGAGGGGAAAGCAGCTCCCTGTCCACACTGTGTATGGTGCGGATGGGGCACTGTTGACTTCGACTGGGGATATCGTCAGGCGGTGGAAGGAATGCTTTGAGGATCTCCTCAATCCCACTGATACGCTTTCCACAGAGGAAGCAGGGTTTGGGGACGAGGGGGATGACTCGCCTATCACAGGGGCTGAGGTCGCCAAGGTGGTTAAAAATCTCCTTGGTGGCCGGGCCCCGGGGGTGGACGAGATTCACCCTGAGTACCTCAAAGCCCTGGATGTTGCTGGGCTGTCATGGTTGACATGCCCCTGCAACATTGCGTGGAGGTCGAGGGCAGTGCCTTTGGCATGGCAAGCCAGGGTGGTGGTTCCTTTCTTCAAAAAAGGGGACCGGAGGGTGTGCTCCAACTTTAGAGGGATCACACTCCTCAGCCTCCCTGGGAAGGTCTATGCCAAGGTACTGGAGAGGAGAGTCTGACCGTTGGTCGAACCTCGGATTCAGGAGGAGCAATGTGGTTTTCGTCCTGGCCGTGGCACATCGGACCAGCAATTTACCCTCTCGAGAATTCTCGAGGGTTCGTGGGAGTTTTCCCAACCAGTTTACATGTGTTTTGTGGACTTGGAGAAGGCATTTGACCGCGTCCCTTGTGGTTTTTTGTGGGGGGTGCTTCGGGAGTATGGGGTATCGGGCTTGTTGTTACGAGCTATTCGGTCTCTGTACGACCGTTGTGAGAGTTTGGTTCGTATTGCCAACACTCGGTCAGAGTCATTCCCAGTGAGAGTTGGACTCCGCCAGGGCTGCCCTTTGTCCTTTTTCCTGTTGGCTTCATCCAGCAATGACCTACAGCTCTTGCTGGGATGGTTTGCCGCTGAGTGTGAAGCGGCTGGGATGAGAATCAGCACCTCCAAGCCCGAGTCCATGGTCCTCAGCCGGAAAAAGGTGGATTGTCCTCTCTGGGTTGGGGACAGGCTCCTGCCCCAAGTGGAGGAGTTTAAGTATCTTGGGGTCTTGTTCACGAGTGAGGGGAAAATGGGGCGAGAGATTGACAGACGGATTGGAGCAGCATCTGCAGTGATGCGGACGTTGTACCGGTCTGCTGTGGTGAAGAGGGAGCTTAGTTCTAAGGCAAAGCTGTCGATTTACCAGTCAATCTACGTTCCTACTCTCACCTATGGTCACGAGCTTTGGGTAATGACCGAAAGAACAAGATTGCGGCTGAAATGAGCTTTCTCCGTGGGATTGCTGGACTCACCCTCAGAGATAGGGTGAGGAGCTCAGTCATCCAGGAGAGGCTCAGAGTAGAACTGCTGCTCCTCCACATTGAAAGGAGTCAGTTGAGGTGGTATGGGCATCTGATTAGGATGCCTCCTGGACGCCTCCCACTTGAAGTGTTTCAGGCACGTCCCACTGGGAGGAGACCCCGGGGCAGACCCAGGACTCGGTGGAGAGACTATGTCACCCAGCTGGTCTGGGAACGCCTTGGTATCCTCTCTGAAGAGCTGGAGCAGGTGGGTGGGGAGAGGGAAGTCTGGGCTTCTCTGCTTGAACTGCTGCCTCCGCGATCCGGACCTCCGGAAAAGCGGTAGAAGATGGATGGATGGATGGAATGGAGTCTTGTGAGGTGAGCGGGCAGAGAGCCATGACGGTTGAGCATATTATTGTTTTCTTTGAAACAGGAGTACCTGCTAACTCCAGGCCTTTCTGGCGCTCTCCACAAGTAGTCTTTGACTCTTGGATAACTCTTCTGATAATTCTTTTGACTCCTTAGTCAGAAATCTTGCGAGGAGCTTCTAGTTGTGGCCGGTTTATGGTAAAATGATTTTTTTTCCCCACTTCCGAATGATGACTCCAACAGTGCTCACTGGAACATTTAGCAGTTTAGAAATGCACCTGTAAACAATACCATCATTATGGGTTGCGATAATGTTGCGAAGGTCTTGAAAGAGCCCTTTGCTTCTACCCATCATGAGTTCTTTGTGGTGTGACAATCCGATATTCCAGACCTTTTTAAAGGTTATCAATCAGGACTTAACCAGCTGAAATTAATTTGGAGTGATGGGGGATGGGATGGCTTCCTAAATTCTGATGGATTTCAGCTGGTTTCTTGGCTTTCTATGCCTTTTTGCACCGCTTTTTCTTCATGTGTTCAATACTTATTCCCTGTGTCATTCCACTTTATTAAATAAAACTTGTTTTGTGAACACAGTTGCCTTGATTTCTTTGTATGTATGAATTACTTGGGTTGTTACTGATATCTGGTGAAAATCTCAGGTCAATGGCTCCTTCAGAAATATGTTTAATGAGGAAAATGTTGACATGTTCAATACTTATTTTCCCCGCTGTACACAAAGAAATATTTTTGTAGTAGGTGGTGTTGTAGTCAAGCCATCGTCAAGACCAGAGTCTCCAAAGACCAAGATCGAGAACAAGTCCACACCAAGACCTACATACACAGTGATTACTGGCACTCCGTATTTGTGTAAAAATAAAAGTGAAGATGGGGAAGAAAATAACCCAAAAAATCTGCTAAAAAAAAAAGTAGGTGCATTGCAATGTTATTTGTCTTGCCAGGAGCCTTGTACAGACTGTGTCCATTGTTGAGTTTACATGTCAAATAAATGACTATCCAAACAACCATGAGGCCCATGTGAAGCAAATTTCACAATCCTCTCAGGTTTGCTATCGGGTCCCTCTGTAGCTCTGCCCATGCAGCTCTGCCCATGCAGCTCACAATTCTGTGACGTGTGGACAGTGTGCACTGACTACCCATGAGCTAGAATTCCACATCCCATTACTTCCCATTCAAAAGTAAGTGTTTGGTCAAACAGTAGATGTGAGTGACCCAAATCAAGTATGAATATGGCCAGTGTCATGTCATCATGATCACAGCAAACTAGCATGGATGCACAAAACCTAAATATGGCATACTCTCTCTCTGCTCCTCCCACATTCTGTAAATGCAATGCAGTAGATTGAGGCATTTATTAAGGAGAAGTAACAGTTGTACACAATTTTTTAATAATTTTCCCAAATACAAATAATTAACAATATTTGTAGGAAATAAAAAAAAAAATAACACACTACTTGTACTGTTCCAAATACTGTATTAAGATTCAGGAGCATCCCTACTATGTGGTGCAGTCAGTTATAAACTAGAGAGAACATGGGAAGCACTAACCTCTGTCAGGATAGTTATTCTAACAGCCTGTTAGCTGGTACCGGATAGCATCCTCTGCTGATGACCATCAACGTATCCAAAAAGGCACTGCATTCATTTCCCATTTGGAAGCTTAAAAAAAATTCTGAATGCTGATAGTAAGTCAGATCACTATAAAAATCTGATTGGTTCTTGTTTCATTTCCAACCCATCCTAAAAATGTCATTAAAATCCCTGAATTACTTTTTGAACTAGAAAAGCACTCATAGAGCGCATACCTCCGCCAAGGCTCCTTCCATTTCTCATGGATCACCTCCAAAATGTAATTGGCTTGTGTGTAGGCCTATCGCCACTTGTGGTGAAAATTGCATCGAAGTCTGTCCATTAGTTTTGGAGTTTTGTAGCTGACAGACTGTGAGAAGAGCCTTGGCTGAGGTATGCATTCCCGGATCATCCCCAAAATGTAATGGGTTCCTCTCTAGGCCAAGAACCACCTCTGGTGAAAATTTCATCCAAATCCATCCAGTATTTTTTTGTGTAATCCTGCTGCACAAATACAAACAAAGCCCTTGGTGGAGGTATGCACTCTCAGATCATCACCAAAATCTAATCATCTGTTCCCTGTGCCATTACACACCCTTCCTGAAAATTTCGTCAAAATCCGTTCATAACTTTTTGAGTTATGTTGGTAACAGACAGACAGACAAACAGACAAATGCCAGTAAAAGCATTACTGTACCTCCTTGGCGGAGGTAATAAACTCAAGTGTTGCTGTTGTGTCCATCTCCTCCATCTCCAAACTCTCAGGCCGCAGGCGTTGCAATTCATCGCACAACCGCGTACAACCCACAGGCCAATGGGTTATGCGAGCGTTTTCATAGATCACTGAAAGCAACACTCAGGGGTTCACTGACGGATGCAAATTGGGTAGACAGGTTGCCGTGGGTTTTATATTGGGGTTGCGCTCCGCGGCAAAAGAGGATTTGGAAGCTTCCCCGGCAGAGAGCTTGTTTTTGCGCAGCCCCTATGGCTGCCCGGGGAATTTCTGCCAAATAATCCGGCGCCAGACAGCGGCCCGTCTCAGCTTTTGCAGCGTAGCGCAAACACAGGCACGCTGCCGGGCCCGGCCCACCACTGTTTTCCGCGTGCTTTTGTGCCTAAAGCTTTGAAGAATGCGGAGTTCGTGTTCGTCAGACACGACGACCAGCTCCCTCCATCGCGCCTGCACACATGTTGAAAATGGCCCTATCTGCCAATGTTAAAGAATCCTTTAAAAAATTCCTGGATCCAGACGGTGATCCGGATCATCCCCAAAATTTAATCAGTTCTTTCTTGTACCATTTCCAACAACGCCTGAAAGTTTCATCGAAATCCGTCCAAAACTTTTTGAGTTATCTTGCTAACCAACAGACAGACAGACAGACAGACAGACAGACAGACAGACAGACAAACGCTGGCAAAAACATAACCTCCTGTGGCCTGCGGCCTGGCGGAGGTAATTATGTTGTTAAACACACAAACAGATGCAGAGGGAAATCATCTCCCCAGCCGAGGTTAAAAAAAAAAAAAAATCACAAAACTAGACCATGGTTGTTAATTAATTGTACTGTAGCTGTGATTAATATAGTATAAAATATTTTATATAATCTTGTCACAAGGCCCTTTGTCCTAATCGACTGCCTTATTAAAAACAAAAAGAGAAGGGGATTTCCTGAAAGCTTCTCTCTCTCTCTCTGTTTTTTAAATTTAACCATGTACTTTTTCTGAGAGCCTTTCATAGCAGTTTATTTCTCAATCTGCCGTCAGTGTGGAAAGGGGAAGAGGACACATATAGGGGAAATATAAAGTTCTCTCTTGCTGAGAGGCGGAAGACAGAAACTAGCTCTAACGTCACAATTATGGGCCCACAACAGGAAGCTTGTCATCTGTGGGGGAGTGGAGTTTGACACGGGGTGGGTATTTGGCGAAAACTTTGCAAGTGAAGTCATTCTGGGAAAACAACTTGCCTCTTCTTACATCTGAGCAGAGACCACATTAACAGCTCGGGAACAGCTGCTTCCCCTGCGGCTGACAGTTATCAACATTTAACTCACTGTTCAGTTACAGACAGCTGTCAGAAGTTTTTTCTGCACTGATGACTGGGATTTTATCCGTGACTGCTGTCTGGCTTTTTGAATGAATTATGAAATATTTCAAAACACCCCAAATGGATTTGAGAAATGCCATGCTCGTACTTGTCTTCTTCACAATCTGCATGGACTGTGTGACAGGTAAACCCATTTCCCATTGTATCTGATTATGGTTTTTAAACTGTTATTTTTAGTGTTTATTTTGAAAACGTTTACTTTTTAGTAGAAAGTTTGTCATCAATGTGAGATATTGCAGCTTATAAAGAGTGAAAAATAAAACTAGTTCATTTGTACAGTTTTAATCATAAAGGTGTGAAAGTAAAAAAAATAAAATAAAGATATGTTGGGGTTTTTTTGCACTCTGGTAAATTGTACTGCCCTTTTCCATTCTGTGAACATGAGTAATATTCGGTTCCCTTTGCAAAACCCCCCACAGTGTCATTATTACTGAAGCTCCCATCAGTGATTTACAAGGCCACAGTTATCCAAACTTCCTTTGACTTTCACGCTCTTATAAAAGAATTAATTGGGAACAGTTTCAGGATAATTTGAAAACAGAGTAGTGCAGTTGTTTCCTCTTTGATCATATAAAATGTAAAATTGTGTTTTAATTTTGAGGATATTAACGCGATCAATGCACATACTCCCCCCCGCCCCTTAACTTTAATAGGTGTGCCTCAGCCTGACCGCCTGAAGGTTCATATTGTGGAAGAGGAAGTAATCGTATATTGGAAACATCCTGTGGACCCCCCCTCAAATTTCTACTACAATGTACAAATGGCAAAGTAAGTATAATCAGAGTAAAACATTTTAGTCTAATGCCAAGTCCTACTACTTTCATTTGGTGATTGATGTGGGTTTTTTTTTTGTTTTTTGTTTTTTTTGTCTTCAGGTACATTGGTGAATGGTCTAAGGTTGCTAGTTGCACAAACATTACTAAGACCTACTGTGACCTCACCGGGTCCATACATGATTATGTCGCTAAATACAAGGTCAGAGTTCAGCTGGTGGCAGGAAATGAGACGTCTGAGTGGATGATCAAGAGATTTAACCCAAAAGATGGTAAGCATTATGTGTTCATTTTATGTGTCTGAAACAAGTTAAAAATGTCAGTAAGGTAGCCAATAAAATAATTAGTCCTACATCATTAATGTTTTCTTACATTTCTCCTTCTCATAGGTGAACTGCAGCCACCCTCCTTCACTTTGTTGGCTACATCCAGCACTCTAACGGTTTATGTTCACCCAAAACCTGTTTTGAATGAAATATTTCCATATGGGCTTACCCACACTATCCACCTGGAGGAAAAAGGAAAGGAACAGCAAGTAGGTTGGATTTAGGTTTAAAATTAAAAATCGTAAGTGGATGGATGGATAGATGGGCACAAGATAATTTTAGTTATTGTGTTACTGCTTTTACAGAATATAACAGCATACCTGAAAGATGATGTGGGGGAAGAAAAGAGGACGGTGACTTTCCCTTCTCTCCGCTGGGGAAGAGAGTACTGTGTCAGCATCGAGGTAGAGGCCAATGGAGCGCCGTCCAGAAGCCATGTGTCCACCCAGCAGTGCCTGCTGCTACCAGAGAAAGGTACAAACAAGGACAAAACTATTATAAATATTTATATTTTACATAATTATGCATATCTATGGGAATGTGACACTATAATAACCTGATGCAATTAGGCACAGTAACGAACTGCCCCATAACAATACTTTGACTTGATTGTACTATATGGAATAAATACTGTATGTCCTTTGAGCCACATTTAAAGGTACTGCTAGTATATGGGACAATTGAAAACTCTGATTTTAGTATCACCTTTGAACAGCACCCCATTCACATCATTTATTATTAGTGGCCAAGGGTGTCACTAAAACCAAAATTTCCAATTATCCAATACAGTACCTTTAAGTTTGCTCAAGTGCACTTACAACAGCTTCTCCATAAAATGTGCATTCTAACCTCCTGCTATACTGTATGTGCTTTCACATTTAGCACATATACCTTATCCTATATCAATGACTGCATATGCTTTGCTAGCTCAGGCTACAAACTTTGCTTGTGTGCTTGAGATATAAAAATGAACAATTGTTTGCAAACTAAAGTAATACACATATGCCCTTAATCAAATTTAACTGAAAGATTTTAAGAAAAGAAAGCTCTTGAAAAAAAGTTTTAGCTTGGGGTTAGCTTTTCCCAGTTATATAAATATCAATGTATAAATATTGCTTTTTAAAAATTTAACATGGCCAGAAATACAAAGTTGTAGTAGTAAACACTTTTGACTGGTAGAATCCAGTCTGCCTCATCCAACATACTGTACAATAGCCAGGGTTATATTCATGGTAGCCTAACTGCAATATGGAAAATGATCATGCTGATTTGAGTGAGTGAACGTACAAAAAGAACAGCAGAATCTCTACTCCGTACAGCAGCTGTAGTAAGATGCTTTGTTTGACCACCAGTGTAATTCTTTTATTTTTTTCTTGCTTTTTTCAGAATGGTTCATAATTGCTGTAATATCCCTGTCAATCCTGGGCGCAGTGGTGATTATTGCCGTCATTGCTGTCATCATCTTTTGTTATCTGAGACGATCTGAGAAAACACCTGCTGCATTGGTGAGTGCATTAAAAATACAATTATGCTTATGTGTCTGGTCAGTGCTAGTGATAGATGTTGCCCTTGCAGTTATGCTCTGTGCGTTTTATCTAAAACTGTATGTCTCCCCTTAGAAATCCCCTGCCATTGGCTGGCATCCACTTTCTATTGAAGAAGACATTATGGAGGTGGTTACCAACAAAGGCTGGTTTCTGTCCATGTACAGAACAGAGGTGAAAAATGACATCAAAGACCCAATTGCCCACCTTACAGCACAGAAAAATGAAGAGGAGGACAGGAGAACCAGCATGGACAGTGGGGTCAGTATGGAGTCTACTGGTCCTGTTCACAGTGAAGGAAGTCCTCCAGTGAGACAAGAGGACAGTGGCTGTGGGAGCATGGGAGGACCGGACAGCGTCACTAGTGGTCAGACGGATTACCCCCTCCAGGATGATAATGATACAGTTCAGAAGAGGGAGGACAGTGGGGTGGGTCTGGGCTGCCAGACTGATTGCTCTCCTACGAAGCTGGCTGGACAGGACAAAGAGTGTTTAATAGAGTCTTCCGCCGGGGGTAATTATCACAGCCAGAGACCCTCAGATGTGCAGATCCATGACATTGAAGATGAGGACACCTTTAAACACCTAACCCCAGATGGTGTTTTGGCCAAAGTGGTCACAGGGTACAGAGCTGGGCCTCAGTCTTGTATCTGTTCTGGATCAGGCCAGTGCACGTGGTGTCATAGACAAGAGTCTGGAGTTGTTAAACAATACAGCGATGTTTGCATTGAAAATGGACTTCTGGCTAGCAAATTCGACTTTTTGGACTCTTACAAAGGTCAGGTTACAGGCCATAACAGGAAGACAGAAACAGACACTGCCATAACAGATGACTTAGAAACAACTTTTCTGCAACTAGGGGAATTTCCCCTGCTGACATCTCTGCCACCTCTGCCCCCAATGAATTGCAGACAGGACCTTAATATGAACAATGTGCCTCTCTCTCTCTGTGACGTACAGCTGAACATTGACTGATGCAATTGATGCAAAGTGGAATGTAAAAAAACAAAGAAAAAATAAAAACACTTCATAGAATCAGGCTGATGCAGTCTGTCATAGACCTATATTAACAGGCTACGCTCCCCTTTTTCCCATGACACATCTAAGGAGTCACAAAGCCGGGAAGAAGCTGTAGTACGTATATGGTGAAATATTCCTGTACTAAAATTGGATGAAAGACTGGGGGGGGGGGGGGCATTGGGAGAGAAAGAGTGTTTTTTGAACACAGGAAGGAAATGGAGAGTAGAGCAAACAGCTTCTGAATGTGGACTGTCGGTTGGAGTCCCGAGAGCTCACAGAGACCGAGAATATACTGTGAAGAACCATTTCAAGCTTGTCTCAGAGGATTCACATGCATGTGACTAACAAACACCCAGCCGGAAATGAAACTTGCATGCAAAGCAATGAAGAGAAATGGTTTGGTCGTTGCATGCTTTTGGGTGTTATTGTAATTTCATTTCCATCAACAATCATACCACTGACAGTTACTCTACTTTGTTTTTTCAGCTAATGGCTTCTCAGTCTATCATTAACCCACAATAATAAGAAGCAGTGTCAAAAAGACCTTAATCTGGAGATTTGAGTTTTTTCTTTTCATTCTTTTTCATTTTCAATAATGTGCCGAACATTTCTCTCATTTCTTTAATGTTCTCTGACTTGGCAAGTGATTTTATTCTAGCATAAAGCTATTTATTACACTATTTTTATTTATTGTGTTTTGTTTACATATTTGTTGTTGTTATTTTGCATGTGATTAAACGTTTTGGACTGACTATAAATGTCTTGCATTCAAATTGCCCTGTCCCATTACATTACGCAAGTTTATGCCATTTAAAATGTCTAAAATTAATGAATCAGCTGCTGCTTTTAGGCAATATTTCTTATAATTTGTGTAACAGATTGACCATGGTTTCTCAGAATCTTAGAAAATTGTTTACATTGTGAGATGATTTAGTTAATTCTCCAAATCCCATAGCCAAACAATGGACAAAAACAAACATGAACAGCTAGAGAAAAAAGTTCAAATGAAAAAGTATTAGAGAACTAAGTAATTTCCCACATGGAAGTCAAACCAAAATGTTCTTCATTAAAGTCTTATCAGCTATGCATGTATGTGGCACTTGATTTCCTCACTAGGTCTTTCATTTGAGGAGAGCATTTTTTTTTTATGAGAACAAAATGACAACTGGGAAAGAGACCCACGAAAACAAAAATCCAACACAGAAAGACCCAGCTATGAAACCATGACTAAAGCAAACTAAAGGGAAACCTTGAAACAGCAAAGTGACAACTTCTGCAAAATAAACCCCATCACTATAGGTAGAACTTCCCTAGACAGTGGGATCTCCATATGCAAATTATGTACACTAACCAGGCCAGTGGTTTTAGAGATTCAAAGCTAAGAGATGAACACTTCCTTTGTGAGGTTTACACCCAGTACAAAAAGTCCCACATTACACTGAAAGGGTAAAGAGAGCATTTGTTGTCAACGTGGGTGCATTTTTGAATTACACTTACTGTGGTAGGGAAATCCTATGGGCTAATTTGTTCAGAAAAAGAGGAAAGTGAAACATCTGTCAGCAAAGCATCACGCTACTGAGTATCCACTGGTGATAGTGTTATGTATGAAATTACCTCTGGAATGAAGAGGCCAGGTGCGCGATAGAACTCAGCTTTATTTGGGGTCAGTCACACACATTACAGCCACCAGGCAGGGGCATCGGCGAAAGAGGCTGGATGGAGATGCCTGCCTGGTATTTATGGGCGGTGCAGTAGCAGAAGGGGAAGCGGCCGCCACTACATCACACTTCACAAATAAAGTTACTATTTACAATACATTTTCACACAGAACTAAATATATATATATATGTACTACACACCCAAGGTTTGTTTTCTAAATCTATAGTAATCATGCCGTATGACACAGTAAGTGCTCCCAAATACAGCCATCATGCTTTTTTTTTCTTTTAAAACACACACAAACATCTCAGCAATGGAGCTCTCTCTTTGATTTTTTTTTTTACAACATACAAACACATGAACACCAGAACATTAGAACTTCTTTTTTTTATTATTATTTCTCACAAACTCACATTACTGTCCATTTGGCAAAAAGGAGTAGAACTGGCTTGTGGGGAGCCCTGGGCAGCCCCTTGGTAGACCTGCCCCTGGAAGCAACATGCCACCAGGATCATAGCTGGCCTCACAGACAAGAGCACCTGTTTCTCTTCGTCCTCAATCACCTCTCTCGTCCAGACCCGCCAGCTGAAGCCTCCTCCCGAGCACGCTGCAGCTCATTGGCATGTCTCCACGAGCCGTCCAACAGCTGAAAGTAGGCTGCGCCCTGCTTAGCCATGATGCACAGCCACTCCTGGTAACCCTCTGACTGTTGTTTGGCCCACATCCGCCGTGGACATCTCTCCCCACAAACCCGGTCCATAACTCTCAGGGGAGCTTCGCTCGGCCTGCAGTGTTGCTGATCGGCACTCTGTCCCTCAGTACCTATTGGTCTGGCCCCGGCTCTTTGTAAAGCTGCTGCAGCATTCGCCAATGAAGCTCTAGATCCTCCAGCCCACTGCGGCCGAGCTCCGGAGGAAATTGAGGCTCACTCGTCGGCATCACTCGTCGACGCGGGCACCTCGCTGTCACGATTGGTACCCTCATCCAAGGTATCCCAAGCGCCAGCACTAAGACCCTCCTGCATCAAACTTGAGTGAGACTGGTCCTGCTTGACCTCCATAGTGCTAGATAAACCCTTTCCCACACCGTGTCATCCTCTGCCACCGGAACCGGATGGTTCCACCAGCCACAACCAGTCTACACTTTCCCAGCATTGTCTCTAATGGTGAACCCCAGGCCATAAAACAGGCCACAGCCCATGATGTTATCGCCTCAGGTCATCAAGTGGAATGTACAGTCAGTCATCACCGCCGACTTGTACTGAGCCGTTAACTCCAGCGTTCCAAACATGCGCAGTCTGCCATCTCCATAATCGTAGAGCAGCAGTGGGTTACCTCTTATTCTGTGGTAGGGGAAAAATTTCCTCACCGTGGCCTAATTCAATAAAGATCTCTCCGCCCCCATGTTGATCAGCAGCGGCACCTCCTCATCATCCAGCGTCATCATACAGTACTTGAACCCATTGGTACTCGGGGACACCACATGGACAGTTGTCAGGGCGGGCGCAGTTGTTATTCTCCATGGGCTCTCTGGCTCAGACACATGACACGCCCTGGCATAATGGTTCAAGCGTCCACACATGCCACAGCGCTTCCCTATAGCCGGGCATTCCCTAGCCTTGTATTAGTGCTACATGGACCCACAACCCATACACAAGGGTTTTCTCGGGGCAGACCTCAGGTTGATGGTGTAGGTTTTCGTGTTGTCGTCGGCTGCGCTATCCTCGCTGTCAGGGTCCGCTACTAATGCTGTGGCAGCAGGTCCCAGCTGCCGTAGTGATTGGTGCCACTTTAGCTCCGAAGCTAGCTTGTCTGCTGTCTCCACCTGGAGAGCTAGCTCGACAGCCTTGGCTAATGTCAGGTCACTCAGCGCTGAAAGTCTTTGTCAAAGACTGTCCCAACACTATGCCCGTTTTGACACCTCGTCATCTGTGTCCAACTCCCCCCCTCCCTCCAGCTCCACAGCCTCCACATTCCCTACTTCATTTAAGGCACCCCCCCTCCTCCCCCCCTCCCCTTATCATCAGTGAGCAGGATGTGCTCAAACAGTTCTCCAGACTGAACCCGCGCAAGGCCCCCGGCCCAGACGGCTTGTCTCCCTCCACCCTGAGACTCTGTGCGAAACAGCTGGCTCCTGTATTCACAGACATTTTTAACACCTCCCTTAAGTTATGCCACGTGCCATCCTGCCTCAAATCCTCCACCATCATCCCTGTCCCCAAGAAGCCACGGATCACTGGACTTAATGACTACAGACCTGTAGCGCTCACCTCTGTAGTCATGAAGTCCTTTGAGCGCCTGGTCCTGTCCCACCTCAAGTCCATCACCACCCCTCTCCTGGACCCGCTGCAGTTTGCCTATCGAGCCAACAGGTCTGTAGACGATGCAGTCAACCTGGCCCTCCACTCCATCCTGCAGCACCTGGACTCCCCGGGAACCTACGCCAGGATCCTGTTTGTGGACTTCAGCTCCGCATTCAACACCATCCGCCCCACTCTGCTCCGGGACAAGCTGTCCCTGCTCAACGTGCCTGACTCCCTCTGCAGGTGGATCATTGACTTCCTGACGGACCGGAGGCAGCATGTGCGGCTGGGAAAGACTGTCTCAGACTATACTAGCATCAGCACCGGATCACCCCAGGGCTGTGTACTTTCCCCCCTACTCTTCTCCCTTTACACCAACTCCTGCACCTCCAGCCACCAGTCTGTCAAGTTGATCAAGTTTGCGGACGACACCACCCTCATCGGGCTCATCTCCAACGGCGACGAGTCCGCCTACAGGAGAGAGGTGGCCCAGCTGGCGTCCTGGTGCAGCAATAACAACCTGCAGCTGAACGCTCTGAAGACAGTGGAGATGATTGTAGACTTCAGGAAAGTCACTACTCCTCTGCCCCCCCCTCACCCTCTCAGGCTCTCCCATCACCACTGCTGATTCCTTCCACTTCCTAGGCACTACCATCACCAGGGACCTCAAATGGGAGCTGACCATCAGCTCACTCATCAAAAAAGCCCAGCAGAGGATGTTCTTCCTGCGGCAGCTGAGGAAGCTCAAGCTACCCACCAAGATGTTAGTGCAGTTCTACACAGCCATCATCGAGTCCATCCTCACCACCTCCATAACCGTGTGGTACGCAGGAGCCACTGCCAGGGACAGACTAAGGCTGCAGCGCGTCGTGCGCACTGCTGAGAAGGTGATCGGCTGCAAGCTCCCATCTCTCCAGGATCTGTACATCTCCAGGACCCGGAGGCGTGCTGGCCGGATCATAGCCGATCCCTCACACCCTGGTCACGTACTGTTTGCCCCCCTCCCCTCTGGTAGAAGACTTCGGTCCATCCAGACTAAAACCTCCCGTCACATGAACAGCTTCTTCCCCTCTGCCATTAGACTGCTGAACACTAAGTGACTTATTGACTCTCGTGCACCATGTACAGCAGCTCAACCAGACTCATGTCAATCATCACTGTTTTCTTCCTGCATTACCGACTGCACTATATAGTTCTCCACAGTATCTGCTGCTGGCTAATATATATTTTAACTGTTGACCAGTATCACTTAATCTTATCCTACACTTTATTACATGTATAGTTTATTTCTCTTATCTTATCATGTTTAATGTTGCAGCATTGCACTGAGACAAATTCCTAGTTTGTGTACTACATGAACAATGGCAATAAACCTGATTCTGATTCTGATTCTGATTCTGAAAGCAGCCTAGCTCTCAAAGAATAGCTGGTTGTGTGTTCTGCCAGCTGATCACGTACCATTCCCTCCTCCAATGTCCCAAAACAACACTCGGTAGCCAGCTGCCATAGGTCGGTGACAAACTGGCAGACAGGCTCACCCACTCGCTGGTGTCGTTGTCGGATCAGAATCTTCAGTACAGTGACATTGTCCGGGGTGTGGAAATGGTGCGCTAGCAACTCGACCACATCCTCATACCAGTCGGTAGCCCCGAGTGTACATAGGATATGCTGGCTCTCGAACCCCAAATTATGCACCAGAAGCACACGTGCCCTCCGTCTATGTAGCTCACCCAGGTCGAGCATTGCAATGTAGTTTTGAAAGGCGGCAAACCATCTTGACCAAGGCACAGGTGGCTCACCTGAGAGCTCCTGGAAAGGCCAAAGCGGTGAAACACACACCTCCATTTTTTATTCTCATCGCCAAAATGTTATGTATGAAATTATCTGTGGAATGACGAGGCCAGGTGCACAATAGAATTCATCTTTATTTAGGGTCAGTCACACACATTACAGCCACCAGGCAGGGGCATCGGCAAAAGAGGCCGGATGGAGATGCCCGCCTGGTATTTATGGGCGGTGCAGTCGCGGAAGGGGAAGTGGCCACCACTACACTGCACTTCACAAATAAAGTTACTATTTACAATACAACAGATATGTCCATCATAATTGGTTTATTTGTCAGTTAAAGTTTAAACTAAATAATAATTTAGGAGTCAGGATTTAAAAGGACTCCTGTTGATCCTTCACTTTGTGTATCTATCACCTCCACTACAAGTGCTCTCATGCTGAAAAAGCTGGGAATTGAACTTAAATTACAAACTTGAGAGCAGTTTTTCTTTTTACCTGGTAGCTTAGCCATGGCATTATGACTGGATGTACTTAAATACAAGTATTTTCATGTTGTTTTTATTTTATTGTTTGTTTCATTCTGTTGTTTCAAAAAAAAAGTTTAAAATGTTCATGATGTTAACATGTTGTTAAGTAAGCATCAATAAATAAAATAAATCATTGGGAAAATTTATGTTTGAATACTTTTTACAGATAATAAAATCAAATAGATTCATACCACAAATCTTCTGATAATCTGTATTGTAAATCTATTTGTATTTGGTGAAAATAATATATTTAACTATGTGTCAGTGAGTTCATTAAGCACCATATTTATGTTTGCAATAATTAAATAGTAAACACAGATGGTCCTCCAACAGAAAATGACAACAGAAGACATTTACCAGCAGGTACTATGACCTTCAGTCGAGTTACATTTAAAATAGCAACCATAGTGGTTGTGAAAACTATGAAATGAGACAGTGGAGGGTTACAGCTATAATGTGCTGAAAGAGATCCAAACCCTAGCCCCTAAAAATGTTTATTTAATCCATAAAGTAAGTGAATGACCTTGTAAAAGAAAATAAACACAAATGTGAATAAAAAGTCACCAACTAGGTTAAAACCCAGGTTATAAGATAAGATAAGATAAGATAAGATAAGATAAGCCTTTATTAGTCCCACAATGGGGAAATTCCAGGATTGCAGCAGCACAGGGATAGCAACACTCAGAGCAATAATTTAGAAGATAAGATAATAAGAGCAGTGAATACACATATGTACACATAAATATAGTATATGCACAGTGCGGATCATTGTAGCTAGATGGAATAAACAGCATAACCGTCTATTTAGTTGCCCCACATAGTATGAATATATACTGTCTCGAAGCATGTATTTTAGTACTGCTTACCAACCCCAGTTCTCGTCTGCATTAGGATTCGAGTGCTTTTGAATTTGTGATGACTGTGATCTCACTTGACTAAAAAAAGTCTCCATTTGCAATACAATCTTGAAATAAAAATGGCAGTGCTAATCTATTACTGATTGAGATGAAAGTCAGTCCAAGGTGCTTTTGATAGAAATGTTTTGTATTTTTTAAAAAAGCATTAAAACTGTAATTCCAAAAAGGTTGGTACACTTCAAAATCTAAATAGAGAATACATGGTTTATAGATCCTGAAAATCACTATTATAGTCACAATTCAATATAGAATATACAGTATATCAAATGTTGAAAATGAGACATTTTCCAATTCCATGAAAATATCAGCTCATCTTGAATTTCATGGCAGCAACACATCTCATAAGAGTTGGGACTGGTCCATGTGCACATCTTGTTTTAACAACTTTTAAACATCTGGGAACAGAGGAAACCAGTGGCTGGACCTTTGCGAGAGCAATGTCGTCACATTCTTGTCTGATATTGGATGCTAGCTGCTCAACAGTCTTGGGTCTTCTTTGTCATATTTTGCATTTCATGAGGAGCCCAATGTTTTCAGTTAGTGAAAGCTTGGGACAGAAGGTAGGCCAGTCCAGTACCTAGACTATTTAAATACAAAGACATCCTGTTGTGATAGATGCAGTATATTGATTAGCATTGTCTTGCTGAAATATACAAGGCCTTCCCTAAAAAAACAACATTTGGTTGAGGTATGCTGCTCTAAAACCTGTATTTACTGTCACCATGGGTTGAGATGCCGTCTCGGCACTGAGCCCATGTTTTCCCTCATCCCTGCCTCCCATTGAGCAGCGTCTCAGCTGGTCCCCAGCTGGCAGCATTATGGACGGCTGGGGCCAATTAGTCTTCATCAGCTGGGGCGCTGCCAATGAGGATAAATAGGAGCAGCCTCGATGACTCGGGGCTGCGACATAAGCACTGCTAGGCTGAAGCCCCTTCGTCTGGTGTCAGCCTCAACTCCCCTTGCAGCATTCCTGTGTTTGTATCCCGCTGTGAGGATGTACGTCTTGCTACCCCCACGTCCGGTACGAGCTGCTTACCTCTGCGCTGTGCAACCTGTGAGTGTACCTCTGCATGAGTATCTGTGCTCTCCTCATCCCTTATCCCTTACCCAAAATAAACCATCTCGACTCACTGGCTTGTCCCTGGCTCTGATTGCCCGGCTCCCTAGAGCCGGATATGACAGTATGTCGCAGCCAGAAGAGTTGCCGGCGGCCGTGAGTCGCTGTGGAAATGTACCTTTCTGTCCGGGTGTCTGCGCTGCTAGCATGCCGTTTCCCAGGAGTCACTTCCGGCGCCAGGGCGACGAGCTAAGGTCCATCTCGGAGGCTGTCGACGGGACATTCTTCACCCTGCACGACGCCTCCAACGCGAGACGCTGGCATCCGGGCCGTGCTGAGGAACTCCTGGACTGTCACCCTCACTCTCTGTACCATCTGGAGGACAGTGCCAGGATAGACGTTGCAGGTACACAGCGAGAGAAGCTCCACGGGGTGGATGGAAATCCCGGCAGGGAGTCGAAGTGGGCGACGTCTTTCCCCGCTTCGGAGTCCCGTTCCTGCCGCCATTCCAGTCCGGGAGTTCGCGCCAACCAGAGGACTTCCCCCGACCTGCGCCACGTCACTCGGGATTCCCTTCTAGGAGCCGCAGCTGACAGCAGTTATGTCCGGGGTCGAGTGGCTGTCGCGAGCTCTACTGTGTTTCCTGTCACCACCTTCAGGCATGTGGCGGCGGCAGTGAGATTGATGGTGAGGACTTCAGGGCTACGAAGCTTTCCCGTGCTCGACGCCTTCCTCGTCTCGATCTCCGATCTGGAGCGGCGAATCCTGGGTTTCCCCCTCGCTTCGTCCCCTGGGAGTAGTCGTCATCACATCGCCGAGTCACCTCTGCACGAACCTCGTCCGGATCCAGTTCTGGGTCATCGTCAGGACCGTTCCTCCCACGCAGCTGTCATCCCTTCGCCTCGTCAGTGTGGAGATCCTACAGCCTCGTCCCCTGAGCCTCGTTCCCCCGCTGTCATTCCTGGACATTCGGGCTGGCTCACCCCGGCTGTTTCCCCCTCCTCCTCGACGCGCTTCCTGACCGCTGTGTGTGCCTGGAATCCCGGCCTGGTGAGCTCTCTGCTGGAGACAACGCGAGCGATCCTCAGACGAATTCCCGGGGGGTCCTCCGTTATCGCCGGGCGGGGAGAGGAAGAAGCAGATTCCACTACAGCAGGCGATACTCGACCTCCAGGGGGCAGGCAAGTCATTGTTTTTTCACACCTGCTTAATGATTTGCTCTGTCACATCCCTGGAGGAGAAGTTCAGGGTTCGCAGCTCCCTGAACTCTCCCCACCTGCTGTAACCTGTTTTCCTAATCCCGCATCCTCTGTGTCTCTCTCCGCCGAGCGGTCCCCGGCTCCGGGTCAACGTGGTGGGATATGGAGAGGGCCTGTGGTTCCGCAGCTACATTGCGGACGGAGGAGGGGGACTGACTGCTGCGTGGAGTCTACGCTGACGACTGAGCGTCCCTGGGTCTCCACGGAGGAGCGGTTCGGTCCAGCGGGACGAGATTCTTCTGGCTTCACGCCGAGTGGGTCGTCGGCGGGGTTACCTGAGCTGGAGGGATCTCAAGCTGCGCTGACCATCGTGCTGGCTGCGGGGCCCGACGCGGCTAGATGGGAGCCTGACAACGACCTCCTGACGACGGATCCTGGATCTTCGCAGTCCTGGACGGCGTCAGAACCCGAGATCAGGCGAGTGCTCTCCTTTCTTTTCTCTCTTTTTATCTTTGAGCACTTCAGCCTATCTCCAGGGGAGACGAGCAGGGTGCAGCCGCCCGCTGCGTCTGAGCTCGTCTCGCCGGGTTCTGGCGCTGCCGGTGATCCTGATCCCGGTTCTGTTTTCTCTTCTGAGCCTTCTTCCAGGGTCACCGGCGAGGAGTTGCTGTTCCTCGTGGTGCTGGAGGGTCCGGGTTCAACGTTGGAGGTCGGTTCTGGTGCAGTGTCCAACGTGGGTTCGCCCGAGACCCAATCGGGGTCCAACGTGGGTTCGCCTGAGGCCCGATCGGGGTCCGACGTGGGTGCTGCCCCAGTGTTGTCCAGGTCCGGTGAGGAGGTGGCCGTTTCCCTGAGGCCCGCCGCCCTCGTCATCGGCTCTCCCCTGAGCCTCTTCCACCGGGATCCGCTCTGACCCTTCGTCCGTCTCAACGGTCCTGGTGGTTGAGTGATGCGGGTCGACGACCCGACCCGCAAAACTTTCGGTTCGGCGATCTGGTTTCCCCCCACTGGTCTGTGTTTGCCTTTGGGCGGCCTGGTTCGGCAGCCGTTGGACTGGATTCCTGGGATCTGGGTCCAGAGTTCGCCGTCCGAACATTTCTCTTCCCCTGATTCGCCAGCTGGACAATGGGCGGGGAGATCTCCGGAGCCATCTCGGCTATTTTTGGACTCTGCCTGCCATACACCTCGGGTGTCACTTTTTCTTTTATCGTTATTAAGGTCACTTGGGTGTAATGTCTGTCCTGTTGGTGGATGTGTATTTATAGTGCTGTGCGTTTTCCTTCCCTCGTACCCAGCATTTTATTTTTTGTACCATGTTTTTAGTCTCGTTTTTGCATTGTAGAGTTATGTTTTGTTCCCTTTCAGACCATACTCTGCAGTTGCCCATTCATTCCAGTCACTTTCATTTCTTTAGGTGACTGTGGGTATTTATATATTCATGTGTGTGGGTTTTTCTTTGCCTGCACTCAGTATTTCTTTTTTATGCCCTGTTGGTTCATTATAGAGTCATGTGCCTTGTTTTCCGTAACACCATGCTCTGTAATTGTCCATTTGTTCCAGTCACCTTCACTTTTCTTGGTGACTGTGTGTATGTACTTATATTGGTGCTGTGTATTGTGTTTTCCCTTTATTTGACCATACTCAGCATTTTTTGCCCTGTACCTTTTTGGTGGTTCTTTTTTTTTCTTGCTCTGGGTCACGCATGGTTGGTACTCTCTGGGTAGTATGTAACCGGCGTGCTGACCCAGTTCTTCTCCCCATCTGTACCTGGGTTAATTATTCTGTTTTGTCAGTATTGTATTTGGGTTTTTCTTTCCCGCTACCCTACATTGCCCCATTGGTGTTGTCCTTCCCTTGGCTTCTTCCCCTCCGGTCCGCCTCCCTTCCTCCCACCCTAGGTGGGGGGGGGGGGGGGGGCTGGGATGTTCCTGGTCGTTCAGGAGCCCGACCTTGAGGGAGGGGCTCTGTCACCATGGGTTGAGATGCCGTCTCGGCACTGAGCCCATGTTTTCCCTCATCCCTGCCTCCCATTGAGCAGCGTCTCAGCTGGTCCCCAGCTGGCAGCATTATGGACGGCTGGGGCCAATTAGTCTTCATCAGCTGGGGCGCTGCCAATGAGGATAAATAGGAGCAGCCTCGATGACTCGGGGCTGCGACATAAGCACTGCTAGGCTGAAGCCCCTTCGTCTGGTGTCAGCCTCAACTCCCCTTGCAGCATTCCTGTGTTTGTATCCCGCTGTGAGGATGTACGTCTTGCTACCCCCACGTCCGGTACGAGCTGCTTACCTCTGCGCTGTGCAACCTGTGAGTGTACCTCTGCATGAGTATCTGTGCTCTCCTCATCCCTTATCCCTTACCCAAAATAAACCATCTCGACTCACTGGCTTGTCCCTGGCTCTGATTGCCCGGCTCCCTAGAGCCGGATATGACATTTACCTTTCAGTAACAATAGTCCATTTCCAAATGTGCAAGTTGTCTGTTCTACAGGCACTAACGCAACCCATAACATCAAAGATGCAGACTTTTGAACTGAGTGCTGAAGCTGAATGGTCCCTCACCTCTTTAGTACTGAGGAAGCAGTGTCCATGACTTCCTCCATTTCCAGAAAAGAATTTCAAATTTTGATTTGTCTGACCACAGAATAGTTTTCTTATTTGTCTCAGTCCATTTTAAACTATCTTTTGTTCAAAGAAAATGCCAGCATTTATTTTATTTATTCTTCATTTAACCTTTATTTGTACAGGGGAAGACCACTGAGAGGCAACCTATATTTTTCAAGGATACCCTGTTCACATTCACAGAGTTACACATTCACATTTGGGAACTACTCAGTACAACCGCAGATGTGTGATGTTGTTCATAGGACGTATTATTGTGTGACACGGGTGGTGGCTCTACCTTTCTGGTTCCGCCGCCACCCGGGGTATAAGAGGGCTGTGAGGCAGCGAGGCGGTCACTTTGACCACCTCTCAGCCTAGCAGGAGCGCTTCTGTATAACCCGTGAGTCTATAATAAAGTCTTGTTCACTTCCACTTTAAGTCTCGTTATTCACCCTCAGTTACAGACATAACATTTGGCGACAAGGGTAAAACACATGGACGTGGGAGTCACTACCATTCGGCCATTTCCGGAGCTTCCCAGCGAGCCACTGGCCCCTTGATTGAGATGGTACGCTGCATTCCAAAATTACTTGGTGGCTCTGAACCTTGGTGAACTGAAGAAGATAAGGGCTCGGGCGATATTGGTTCATAATTTGGGCATGGAAAGACAGCATATCCTTGCTACCTTGGGTGCTAGCGATAGCTTTGAGGACATTGTTGAGATAATGGCACAACATTTTCGCGCCCCTGAGAACGTCATCGTCTGGAGGATCCAGTTTCGACAGCACCACAAGCGGATCGACGAGTCAGTACAACAATATGTTGCGGACCTGCGTCAGCTGGCCGGGGACCACCGGTTTGAAGCATTGGAGGAAGAAATAGTCCGTGACCAGTTGGAGGAGCACACGCTTTGCTTGACGGCGAGGTCGAGGCTCCTCACACACTCCGGCGAATTGTTGTTAGCCGTGGCTCTCATGATAGCTCAGCAGTGTGAAGCAGCAGATCGACTGTCACGTGACCTCTGTGAGAGAGCTACGCTGCACTGCTCTGAATCACAATCAACGGTGCAGGCTGTGGACCCGGACAGTGATGATAGAGGGCAGGAAAAGGAGGAATGCGCTACGGCTGTGAAGATAAGGTCCGCCCCAGGATCGCCCAGATATTTGGGTTGTGGGTCCACTAAGCACCGCTATAAGGCAAGAAAGTGTCTGGCATGAAGAAAATGCTGCGGCAAGTGCGGACTTCTGCATCATTTTGCCAGGGCCTGTAATAGGTTTGAGCAAGGGGAATGGCGACACAAAGCGGACACCCCTGCTCCAACTCCCACAGTTATCCACACCGTCTCTCTGAACACCGTGGGGGTGGGACGGTAGTCCACCTGTCTCCCTCTAGCCTTAGTTGTTTGTATGAATGTGGTAGGCCCTGATATTTCTGTTCGCTTTTAGTGTGTGATTCGGGCTCTAAATTGTGGAGGGTCTTGATTGTATGTGTGTGTTGGACCTTTTTGAAGGGGGGGCGGTGATGTTCATAGAACGTATTTTATTGTGTGACATAGGTGGTGGCTCTACCTTTCTAGTTGCGCAGCCACCGGGGGTATAAGAGGGCTGTGAGGCAGAGGGGCAGTCTCTTTGACCACCTCTCAGCCTAGCGGGAGCGCTTCTGTATAAGTCTATCATAAAGTCTTGTTCAGTTCCACCTTAAGTCTCGCCATTCACCCTCAGTTACAGACATAACACTCTGGCCACTGAGCAGCTTCACTGGAGAGGGACAGCAGTGGGGTTAATGAGGGTGGGGCAAACACTGCTATGTCTTCTGTCCCAACCAGATGTGATCCTGCGGGTCCAGGGTTTTAACCGGCAACCCTCCAGTCACCAGTCCACATGCCTAGCCACTAGGTCACCACTGCCCATTTCAATATCATGTTAATATATGATTTCTTCTTTGTATCGAAGAATTTAAACCATCATTTTTGGAAGTGTTCCTGAGCCCATGCAATGATTTCCACAACAGAATTATGGCCGTCTTTAATGCAGTGCCCCCCAAGGGCCCGAGGATCACAGTCCTCCAATAATAATTTTCAGCCATGTCCTTTGCATACAGAGATGTATGCAAAGACTAAATCTTATGATAATATTGTGTACTGTAGATCGATTTTATCAAACATTTAATCCTTTCGGGTCATAGGGGGCTGGAGCCTATCGTAGTAACTTTGGGTGAGAGGTAGGGTACACCCCAGACATATTGTCAGTCCATCGCAGGGCCAACACACAGAGACAGATGACCTCTTACTCTCACGTTCATACTGAAGGGCAATTTTAACCCCAGTTAATGCCAGTTTATCTAACATGCATGTTTTGAGGCTGTGGGAGGAAACGGGAATTCTACGAAAACTTACATAGACACGGGAAGACCATGCAAACTCCAAACAGATAGATCCCCAGCTGGCCAGCTCTTCGGTTCAAACCCAGGATCTTCTTGCTGCGAGGTGACAGCTCTAACCACTGCTCACCTGAACTGCCCACATTATTCTAAAACTGCTTCACAAATTGTATTCTGTTTATTGCAGATGGGTGAACTGTTGCCTATCTTTACTTCTGAGAGACTAAGCCTTTTGAAGATACTGTTTTTATGCCCAATCATATTACTCTTTAATAACTTAATTAGTTGCAACAAGTTCCCCCAGCTGTTTCTTTTCATAACTACTTACTTTTCCTGCCTTTTGTTGTACTGTGCCAAGTCTTTCAAGACATGTTGCTGCAATCAAATTTAAGATGATTTGATTTGTGTGTGTGCGGGGATGGGGGGAGGTGTTCTAAAATAGTGTTTTTTAAATCACAGTTTTCCATTTTTATCTGCTAGATTATACACAGTGCTCAACTTTTTGGAATTGGAGTTGTGTTTTTTCCCATAATGTATAATATAGGTTAAACAAAAGTGGAAATGGTGCACCATTTTGCAGTTGTGTTTTAGTGCATGTCTACCTTTTTTCTAGTATAACAAAAGAAGCAATGACACAGAGGCTTTCAAAAACATGGCTATGTCACTATGCATACTGTGAAATTTGGCATCAACGGTTTCATTCATATTGGGAAAAAAGTCTGAGCACCTGTTTTTCACTTAACACAGCAGATGTCCTCAGTTCAGTTCATGTGAGGAAAATTAAAAACATAACCTATGGAAAACACACTTTTGTTTCATTAGAGGGAAAATAATGAGACATCAGAGTTTCATCAACCACATAAAGTATCAGAAAGGTAGTTGATATGTGAGTTAGGAAGGAAGTCACCATCAGCTTACAAGAAAACTGAGGGCTGTGGCTGAGCTGTTGATATTCTGCAGTTACCTCAAAATGTTCAGCACTGCAGTGTTTGAGTATGTGTACATGCATATTTGAACGTGCATACTTTAACTCATTTCCCATGACGCACAGCAAAGCCGACAAAGAAAAATTGTGCAGAATTATTTATTTACAGGTTTATTTTTTCTAACTCCACTGAATTGACAAAATTAAGAACTTTGCAAAGACACATTAAAATGCAATACGCCCTTTGTTTCAGGAAACAAAGTAAACATTTTGCAATTAAGATAACCGACATTATAATTTAAAGATAATAGGTTAAGCATTTTTTTTAGCAGCAAAATACAGTTGAAACATAAAAAGATAACCTACTGTACATAATGAAAACATGCATTGTGTCTTCAACTGAGATAGTTTCAAGGATCTTCTGTCATCGTTATTTAATGATACTACTGATGGAGAAAGGAGGAGGAGACTTCTTTACACCGACTTTACTGTAAGACATAAAAGAAAGGTCAAAATCAGCTTATGTAAAGGAAGAAATAAAACTTGCAAAACTACATTTGAAAGATCTATCTTGAAAAATGCACTCACGTAAGCACTCTGTCTTTCAATGATGGTTCTAGAGAATAAATGGAGGAAAGATTAATACTAATTTCTAGATGTTAATAGCATGATAGAGCCATCATATTGCAATTTTACTATTAGTTGCCAAACTCACTCTTTTTCTTGCAGCACTTTTTACAATTTTTGCATTTGTACTTGCAGCAGAATTGTACAATTGCAATGGTGAAGAGGATCGCGAGAATCCCAAAGCCCACTGCTACACCAACTGCCGTTGAGTTTACCCTGCTCCCTGCAAATGCAAATGCAGAGTGGTAATTAGATCAGTGCTATTGATTAACACATTTTCAGACAACCTTACAGACAGCTGGACAACAATGTAACATTCATAATGAGAAAACAATCTTGATTAAATTTTAGAGTACTGTATTCCTGACATAATGTAAAACAACAACCTCAAATGCCTGTGTTGTTGCCTGTACCTACCTGGATCAGTATATGTAAGTAGCTTTCTATTTGTAATGAATGAATATGAAAAGGAACTTAAAAACTGATCTCTCCCAAAGATGATACACATATGTTTGTTAGAAGGTGAAGTGAGACTGTTTATGGAGTGAGTTGCAAAATCAGCAGATTTACTATTTACATATCCAATTATCATAGGTCAAGCAACACATCTTTAAAAAATATATAGCAAAGACCATCCATCCATCCATCTTCTACCACTTATCCGGGGACAGCAGTTCAGGCAGAGAAGCCCAGCCTGCCACCCAGTTCACATGATGCACCATGATCCCCCCTGCAGGTGATGAGCACACTGGAGGGCCGACCCACATACCTCTGTCGGGTACACTGGGTCCTTGTAACTTTTTTCCATGGAGAGCCACTGGACCACTCTTGGTCTGGCCCTTCACCCAGGACCAAATTGCCCTACCAGAGGCAAGTTGCCAATGACAACATAGCTCCTGGGATCATTGGGGCACTCATGCCCCTCCATTACGATAAGGTGGTGGAAAGGTATAGCAAAGACAATCTTGTTGAAAGACAGTCTCGTTAAAAGAACAATTTGAAAGAGCAGTTGTGTTTAAAATACATGAAGCAAAGATACCTCAAAAGGTGTGAAGCAGAACAAGGTCAAACAAAGCCTTAAAAACATATTATAAATAGTATTTTAGTCCAGATAACTAAAATTTGCAATGTTTAAAGCAGCCTGTGTGTCACACTACAGACAAACAAAATAACAAGCATCAACTGAAAGGCTCTTACCATTATTCCCCATATCTGACAAGCCAGGATGACTGTTGGTATAGCTCGTCTTTCTTCTCCTCTGCTCCCTATTTGTTTGGTCTTGAGCTCAGTCACTTATTTGCTTGACTTTACGTCAGTCTTCATAAAATTATTTGTCTTGACTGTGAAGAACCAGAGCAGGCTTCCTTCTTGTCTCGTCTTCTTTCTTTAACTACATCTGCTTGTCCATATCCCCATACCAGTCATTCCTTTAAACCGGTCTATCTTCTTTCTCTTTCACGCCTGCCTTCTACCCTCTCTTCATTAGCAAATGAAGAATGTGGAGCTGATGGCCTATTGTTAGTACATGGACAGTCAGGTATGGCAACCTCATTGGTAATGGAAACTGCTAAACAAGCCACAGTATTTGCTACTTGTGTTTGTATCAAGCATTTACAGCATAAAATATTTATGAAATTATCTTACTAAATCTACCTATCTGTGGTGACACATATGTTGGGCTCACATTTCCACAGAGGTATGACTGCATGTGTATTGGGGGCTTCACATCTGGAAGGACAAAAGACTCGAATCTGCAGAAGATAACGAGGAGGTGTGAGATTTGCCTTTTTGTCCCAAAGAAGATGCCCCGGAGGGATTTCCGGTTCATCAATGAATGAGAGACAATGGTGAAGTTTCAAAGAGATGCTTTGTGACTGTATGTTTACTGAAGCACCATGTGACTTGAGTTCTGATGCTGGAAACGTATAAAAGGGTGATGTGAAATGATTCTTTCTCTTCTTCCTGCTTTGAGAATGCTAGAGGATGTGTTCTGTCAATAAAGCTGAACCTGAGAAATAAAACTCAGCCTCATCATTCGAACGCATCCACTACACTGGTGACCTACGACTAAGAATGAGCAGACAGAATTCTCCCGAGCGGGACTTGGCGGAAGCCAGCCTGATGGCCGCCTTCACGATTCGGCTGCCTGATTTCTGGCAGCACAGCCCGCGCTCATGGTTTAGCGCAGTCGAGGCGCAGTTCAACCTCTGGAGAATCTCTGACGACGACACAAGATTCTACCATGTGGTAGCGAAGCTGGACAGCCACACGGTCCAGAGGGTGGAGGATCTGGTTAATCACCCATCGAACAGCGACAAGTACAGCTCATTGAAGGACGTGCTGATCAGCCATTTCACCCCTTCGGTCCAACAGCGAGCAGAGGGGCTCCTGACATTGACGGAGTCGGAGAATGACAGACCTGTGGACCTGATGGTGAAGATGCTGAGGTTGAAAGACTCCGAGGATGGCGAATTCATTTTCGCCCACCTTTTCCTCCGGACCCTGCCGCCAGCAGTGAGAGTAGCCCTGGCAGAGTCGCCCCGATTGGCCAGGCGAGACTACCATGGGCTGAGCAAGGAGGCGCAGCGGCTTGTCGACGCCCACAAGAGGAACGCGGTTTCGGCCGCGGCAGCTAGCCCAGGAACGACGCCTGGAGATGGCTTGGAACCAGCGGCCGCGGCACCAGACGCACCAACGACGGCGGCGATGGGAACCAGGCGGCGTGGAGCGGAGGACGGCCTGTGCTTCTACCACCGCCATTTTGCAGAGAAAGCACACAAGTGCGTCCCGCCGTGCCACTTCAAGCGCCAGGGAAACGCCAAGACTGAGGGCCAGTAGCAGTTGCGACCCTCGGCGACGAGAACAAGCTGCTTTACCTGACAGATGCACACTCGGGGAAACAGTTCCTGGTGGACACGGGCTCCCAGCTGAGTTTCGTCACACCCACCTACGCGGAACGGCTGATGCCGTCTAAAGCTCCCTGGGTGTCAGTGTCAGCAGTGAACGGCTCCACGATTAAAACGTTCGGTGAGAGGACCATGCTCCTGTCCTTACAGGGCCGTTCATTTGAGTGGACTTTTATTGTAGCAGCAGCCAGTTTCAACATGTTAGGGGCTGATTTTTTGTGCTCACATGGTTTATTGGTTGACCTTGCTAATAGATGTCTGATTAATGCATTAATGTCTTTTCATTCTATCCCCTGCACAGCTCAGGTGGCCCCGCCGACTGAACATGCCAGCGTCTCAGCTGCGGGTGGTAAGTTTCACACATTGCTCGCTCAGTTCCCAGCACTCACAGTCCCCACGTTTTCGGCGACGGTGGCTAAACATGGGGTGGAGCATTTTATCACCACCACCGGGCCCCCCATTTTTGCAAAAGCTCGGCGCTTGGACCCAGCTAAACTGGCCATCGCATGCGAGGAGTTCACCAACCTGGAAAAACTGGGCATTATTAGACGCTCCAAAAGCCCCTGGGCTTCGCCGCTACACATGGTCCCAAAAGCTGATGGCTCATGGCGACCTTGCGGTGATTTCCGCAGGTTGAACAACGTTTCAGCACATGACCGCTACCCGATTCCGCACATTCAGGATTTTTCTGTTCATTTGGCGGGGGTGCGCATTTTTTCTAAAATAGACTTGGTGCGCGGTTACCACCAAGTTCCAGTGCGCGCGCAGGATGTACCCAAAACAGCGGTTATAACTCCTTTCGGCCTTTTTGAGTTTTTGCGCATGCCTTTTGGCCTCAAGGGGGCCGCGCAGACTTTCCAACGTATGATGGATGCAGTTTTACGTGACCTTCCTTTCGTGTTTGTTTATTTGGATGATATTTTAGTAGCCAGCACGTCCGAAGGTGAACATGAAAGCCACCTCACAGCAGTTTTTCGGAGGCTGGCAGAGCACGGGTTAATAATTAACCCAGCGAAGTGCCAGTTTGGGGTGGCGCAGATTGATTTTTTGGGGCATCGCGTTTCGGCAGAAGGAGCGGTTCCTCTGCCCGATAAGGTGCGCGCAATAACAGATTTTCCACAACCTCAAACGGTCAAGGCGCTACAGGAGTTTCTGGGAATGGTTAATTTTTACAACCAGTTCCTCCCAAGCGCAGCGCGGCTCATGCAGCCATTATACACTGCGTTAAAAAAACAAAAGCCCGCAAATAAAGTTCAATGGTCTCCGGAGCGGGAGCGCGCTTTTGCCCAGGTCAAATCAGCCCTGGCAAACGCAGTTTTGTTAGCGCACCCAGTTCCAACGGCCCGCATGGCGCTTACCACCGACGCTTCCGATGTAGCAGTGGGGGCGGTTGTTGAACAGTTTGTGGCAGGTACCTGGCAACCTCTCGTGTTTTTCAGCAGAACCCTGCGCGATAGTGAGCGTAAATACAGTGCGTTCGACATGGAGCTTTTGGCCCTACACTTGGCCATCCGCCATTTCCAGTTCTGGTTGGAAGGGCGACGCTTCACCGCGTTTGTGGATCACAAACCGCTAACGTTTGCAATGGCCAAGATTTCAGAACCCTGGTCAGGCCGGCAACAAAGGCAACTAGCCGCGATATCGGAGTTCACCACTGATATCCAGCATGTCGCGGGTAAACACAATGTTGTGGCAGACTGTCTCTCGCGCGCGGTAGCAACACCAAGCCCCATGGGGGCAGACTCTGTAGCCGTGGCCACGGACCCGGGCAGCGACGCGGGAGCGCGCGCAGCCCCAGTCTGTGTAGGGTTAGATTATGCAGCCATGGCTGCAGAGCAGGTTAATGATGCGGACGTGCGCGCGCTCCAGTCTGGACCAACAGGGTTAAGGCTGGAGCACAGGGTGCAGCAAATTGGTATGCCCCCACTAATCTGCGATGTCTCCACGGGACGGCCCCGCCCCATGGTGCCAGCCGCGTGGCGTCGCCGCGTTTTTGACTCGGTCCATTCTCTGGCGCACGCGGGAGTGCGCGCATCGATTAAGTTGGTGGGGGAGAAATTTGTTTGGCCCGGGTTGCGCAAACAGGTCAAGGAATGGGCGGCGGCCTGCGTAGCGTGTCAGCGAGCCAAAATACACAGACACACTAAGGCTCCGTTGGAACCTTTTCACATCCCCGCTAAGCGTTTTGACCACGTGCATGTTGACTTGGTTGGCCCGCTTCCTCCATCACACGGGCACACACATCTTTTAATGATGGTGGATCGCACCATGCGTTGGCCAGAGGTGATTCCTCTGACATCAACCACAGCGGAAGAAGTTGTGCAAGCATTTTTAACAGCGTGGGTTGCGCGTTTCGGAGTCCCGTCGGACATAACATCCGACAGGGGTCCCCAATTTATTTCCAAACTATGGTCATCGATGGCCCGCAGCTTGGGGGTGAAGATTCATCGCACCACCGCGTATAACCCCCAGGCTAATGGTTTATGCGAACGCTTTCACAGGTCATTAAAAGCAGCCCTCAGAGCGTCGCTGACGGATACAAATTGGGTGGACAAACTTCCATGGGTTTTATTGGGGTTGCGTTCTGCACCTAAAGAAGATTTGCATGCTTCCCCAGCTGAGTTAGTTTTTACACAACCTCTCCGTTTGCCGGGGGAATTTCTCCCCAATAATCCCGCACCAAATTGCCCCCCTGCTCAGCCGTGGCAGAGCAACTCAGGAGCAAACACACTCCCTGGCCCGGTTCATCACAGTCTCCCACGCGTTTTTGTGCCAAAGGCTTTAAAAAAATGCAGAGTTTGTTTTTGTTAGACATGATGCCCAGCGTCCAAGTTTGCGACCGTTTTATGACGGACCTTTCAGAGTGCTGGAGACCGGGCAGAAGCATTTTCTGCTAGAATTAGGGGGCAGAAGGGAGTTGATCTGCATAAACAGGCTCAAACCCGCTTTTGTTTTGGCTGATGAGCAAGTGCAGCTAGCGAGGCCCCCCTGCCGTGGCAGGCCGCCGAGGAAACATTCTCCAGAATCTTCACAGAGACGTGCTAACAGCTTTAATCCACAGATGCAGAGAGACGCTGCAGGGGTAGCAAAGCCAGGTTGCAGCAGATTCGGCAGAAGGTTAAAACCCAGGCAGCTGGTGGATTGATTAGTGATATGTGGAATGTTTTGTGTTTTTTCTTTTCTTTTTTTATGCCATGCATGTTTTGCCCTTAATAGATGTTGGGGGGGGGGGGTTATATGTGGTGACACATATGTTGGGCTCACATTTCCACAGAGATATGACTGCATGTGTATTGGGGGCTTCACGTCTGGAAGGACAAAAGACTGGAATCTGCAGAAGATAACGAGGAGGTGTGAGATTTGCCTTTTTGTCCCAAAGAAGATGCCCCGGAGGGATTTCCGGTTCATCAATGAATGAGAGACAATGGTGAAGTTTCAAAGAGATGCTTTGTGACTGTATGTTTACTGAAGCACCATGTGACTTGAGTTCTGATGCTGGAAACGTATAAAAGGGTGATGTGAGATGATTCTTCCTCTTCTTCCTGCTTTGAGAATGCTAGAGGATGTGTTCTGTCAATAAAGCTGAACCTGAGAAATAAAACTCAGCCTCATCATTCGAACGCATCCACTACACTATCCATCCATCTGTGGCAGCAGGCGGTGGAACTCATTGGAGGAGCTAACTGAGGCCCCAGCTGGATCGGAGCTCAACTGCAGCAGCGGTAAGCGGCGGGGCTCGGCGGAGGAGCTAACCGAGGCCCCAGCTGGATAGGAGCTGGATCGGAGCTCAACTACAGAGGGGGTGGGCAGCGGGGCTCGGCGGAGGAGCTAACCGAGGCCCCAGCTGGACAGGAGCCAGATCGGAGCTCAACTACAGAGGGGGTGGGCAGCGGGGCTCGGCGGAGGAGCTAACCGAGGCCCCAGCTGGACAGGAGCCAGATCGGAGCTCAACTACAGCGGCGGTACGTGGCGGAGCTCAGCGGAGGAGCAGAGGGGCTAACCGAGGCCCCAGCTGGATCGGAGCTCAACTACAGCAGTGGTAAGCGGCAGGGCTAGCAGCAGAGGGGCTAGCTGAGGCCCCAGCCAGATCCAAGGTCATCTGGACCAGACACCAGCAACACCAGCAGAAATTATCCTGCTATCATCAGGTCAGTAAAAAATGCCACCAAAGAAAGAGGAAATGGAAGAGATTAAAAAATTTGTGAACTTCATGTCAGAAGAACTTACCAAAGTGGCCAATTAACAGTCCAAATTATTAGGGCTAATGGAGGAAGTCCGAGAGCTGAAATTAATAATTAAGAAAAGAGACAAAAAAATTGCAGACTTGGAGCAACGCATTGAGGATCTTGAACAATATACTCATATGGATGATTTAATCATTAGTGGACTAGACATTAAATATCATTCATTCATTCATCTTCTTCCGCTTAATCCTTTTCGGGTCACGGGGGGGCTGGAGCCTATCCCAGCATCTTTGGGCGAGAGGCAGGGTACACCCTGGACAGATCGCCAGTCCATCGCAGGGCCAACACAGAGAGACAGACAACCATTCACTCTCACAGTCATACCTAAGGACAATTTAGAATCCCCAGTTTGATGCCAAATAACCTAACTTGCATGCTTTTTGGCATGTGGGAGGAAACCGGAGAAATCCCGGAGTAAACCCACGCAGACATGGGGAGATCATGCAAACTCCACACAGATCACTGTTGGTCGGGGGCTGGGATTGAACCCAGGATCCCCCGGCCAAGGGGGAGTTGCTGTGCTGCCGTGGTGCTAACCACTCCTCCACCGCACCGCCCATTAAATATCAATCATATGCAAATATCTCATTATGCTGAACATAAACTACACGAGGTGGACAATGATATTGATCCTGATAACCACTTCTTCAATAATATTCATAACCACTGTGAATGTTACATTGAAAAGCAATTCAAAAGTCAAGTGCAAGTAGATGGTAAACTATCAATAATACACTATAACAGCAGAAGTCTTAACAAAAACTTTCCACATATTCAGGACTATTTCAAACAGCTAGATAGAAAATTTACAGCTATCACAGTCTCTGAAACTTGGCTCAATGAAGAGCAGGCTTCATAATAATAATAAGAGCACCTAGCACCGACACGGAGAAGCGACTCTGTCCCCGGTGATAGGGGCTCGCCGGAGGAACTAGCCGAGGCAGCAGTTGGACGGGAGCCGGATCGGAGCTCAAGTGCAGCGGTGGTGGGAGACAGGGACCAGTGGAGGACCACTGGGGCCCAGCCGGATAAGAGCCGAAATCGGAGCCCAGTTGCAGCGGCGGGGCACGGCGGAGGAACTCCTGAGGCAGACGGCGGTAGGTGACGGGGCTCCGCGGAGGATCTACCGGGACCCCAGCTAGACAGGAGCAGGATCGGAGCTTGGCTACAGCGGCAGCGGGACTCGGTGGAGGAGCTGCTGGTACTCCGGCTGGACAGGAGCTCGGTTACGGCAGCGGTAAGCAGCGGGACTAGCAGCGGAGGGGGCTAGCTGAGGCCCAGCTGGATTCGAGGTCGGTCGGATCGGATACTGGCGACACCAGCAGAGATTGTTTTACTATCCACAAGTCAGTAAAAATGCCACCAAAGAAGGAGGAAATGGAAGAGATCAAAAAATCTCTGAACTTCTTGTCAGAAGAACTGACCAAAGTGGCTAGTCAGCAGGCCAAAATATTAGGGCTAATGGAAGAAGTCCGAGAATTAAAATTAACAATTAAGGAAAAAGACAAAAAAATTGCAGACTTGGAGCGACGCGTCGAGGATCTTGAACAATATTCTCGTATGGATGATCTAATTATAAGTGGACTAGACATTAAATATCAGTCATATGCTCATGCTACAACAGGAATGAGAGGTGAGGATGCTCCCCTGGGCGAATCAGTCTCCCCGGAAAACCAGGCGCTTCAGTTCCTTGATAGTAGAAATATAAAGGTCGAAGCAAATGCAATTTCAGCCTGTCATGCTTTACCCAGAAAGGATAACAAAACAAAGAAATCAATTGTGATGCGTTTTGTGAACAGAAGGGTAAAGAATGACATACTGAGGCAGGCCAGAAAGCTACGGGGAACAGAAGTTTACCTAAATGAACATCTAACAAAAACTAATGCTGAAATAGCACAGCAAGCACGGATGCTGAAAAGACAAAATAAGATACAGGCAACATGGACAAGAAATTGTAGAGTTTGGATCAAACTAAATGGAACACCTGAGGAAGCAAAGAGTATAATAATCAGAAAGATTACTGACTTAAATAAATATAGATGAACACTGATTAAGAAAATTAAGAGACTATGATAATCCATATCCACACACACGGCAAGAATAGTTCTTTTGACATACCATGTCAATGTCCTTTAAAACAAAACAAAAAAAAACTAAACTAAACAAAACAAAAAAAGAAAAACTAATGACTGACTTTAGTAGACATCAATTATCCCCAGTCGGAAGAAGTCATTGGACACAGAGTGAGGAAATTCAAACTCTGAAAATATGCCATTATGCTGAACATAAACTACAAGAGATGGAGAATGATATTGATCCTGATAACCACTTTTTCAATAATATTCATAATCATTGTGAATATTACACTGAAAAGCAATTCAAAAGTCAAGTGCAACTAGATGGTAAACTATCAATAATACACTTCAACAGCAGAAGTCTTAACAAAAACTTTCCACAGATTCAGGACTATTTAAAACAGCTAGACAGAAAATTTACAGCCATCGCAGTCTCTGAAACTTGGCTTAATGAAGAGCAGGCCCCCCTGATGGCAATAGAGGGATATCAGATGTTTCATATTAACAGATCTCAAAAAAAGGGTGGTGGTGTTGCACTGTATATTGATGACCTGTATAGGTGTAAACTTGTAAATGGAATGTCCTTTGATTGACCAAGATAAAACAAAAAATCTAATTATAAGTTGTATATATAGAACGCCGGGAACTTGGATTGAGACATTGAGAGATAAATTAGTCGAGCTGTACAATAATATTACTAGTAAGAAAATGGTAGTAGTTTGTGGAGATTTCAATATTGATTTACTAAATCCATATCAACAAAATGTAATTACAGAGAATTCTATGTACAGTATGAGTCTATATCCCACAATAACACATCCCAGTAGAATCACAGTTCATGCTGCTACACTTATTGACAACCTGTTTGTTAATATTATTGATAAGAAAATAGAAAGTGGATTATTGATAAATGATATAAGTGACCATTTGCCAACCTTTGCACTTATCCATGGCCACACGGAGGCCAAAACAGAAAAAATTTTAAAATCGTTCAGATACAAATCACAAAAATGCAATCAGTTCTTTTAAAGAAGACTTGCTGAAGCAGGACTGGGCAAAAGTCTATGTATCAGATGTAAATGAAGCCTACAACACTTTTATGAACATTGTAACCACTCTTTATGAAAAAACTTGTCCATTAGTAAAGAAAAAGCTTAAACATAAATTTGTCGATAAGCCATGGTTAACCAAAGGATTACAAAGAGCGTGTAAAAAGAAAAAATTATTATATAAAGCTTTTCTATAGAAAAGGACAAAAGAAGCAGAGCAGCGGTATAAAACATACAAAAATAAGTTAACATATATAATGAGATGTAGTAAAAGAGACTATTACAGTAAAGAACTGGAGAAAAACAGAGACAATATTAAAAATACATGGACAATACTTAGCAACATTCTTGGAAATAAAAACAGAAATACAAGCTACCCAACCAATTTTTCAAGAAATAATACAACGACTCAGAGTGTGAATGCAGTTTCACCTGCAGATGAATTTAATAGCTTTTTTGTTAACATTGGTCCTAATTTGGCTCAAGAAATACCCATTATGGCACCTACGGGTGATACAATAAGCAAAAACACTGCTATAAAAGACTCCATTTTTGTAAAGAACACAGACGAGAGAGAGGTCATTGAAATTGTAAAATCGTTTAAAAGTAAGACATCCACGGACTGTGATGGTATTGACATGCTCTTAGTCAAAACTATTATCGAATGCTTAGTGAAACCACTGACGTATATTTGTAACCTGTCTCTCCAAACAGGTATATTTCCCAACGCAATGAAAATAGCTAAAGTAATTCCGATATACAAGACGGGTGACAGAGGGGAACTTTCAAACTATAGACCAATTTCACTATTGCCGCAATTTTCCAGGATACTTGAAAAAATATTCTGTGAGAGAATTGACAACTTCATAATGAAGAACAATTTATTGTGTGAGCAGCAATATGGGTTCAGACACAAGAGGACAAAATATCAACTGCCGTTGAAAATGAAGAGTATTCAGTTGGGGTATTCCTGGATCTTAAAAAAGCATTTGATACAGTGGATCACAATTTATTATTAAAGAAACTACAAAATTGTGGTATTAGGGGGGTAGCACTGTCCTGGTTAAGTAGTTACTTAAAGAACAGATATCAGTATGTATGTGTTGGTAACAAAAACTCACAGTTACTGAAGGTTACTTGTGGAGTCCCACAGGGTTCAGTTTTGGGGGCATTGTTATTCAATATGTATATAAATGATATATGTAAAGTCTCGGAAAAAATGGATTTAATATTGTTTGCCGATGACACTAATCTATTATGCAATGGAAGCAATTTGGAACAACTTTTGGATACACTCGGAAAGGAATTAGGAAAGCTTAAACTGTGGTTTGATTCAAACAAATTAACGTACAATTTAAGTAAGACAAAATTTATAGTTTTAACAACCATCACAACAACTTAGTATCTAAACTCAGTGTAAATGGTGTAGAGATTGAAAGGGTATCTGAAACTAAATTTCTTGGAGTAATAATTGATAATAAACTGTGTTGGAAGTCACATATTAATTATATTAAAGTAAAATATCTAAATCAATCCCAATACTACACAGAGCGAAATATTTGCTGAATCAACCCACATTATATACTTTGTATCATTCATTAATACTCCCATACATGACATATTGTACTGAAGTATGGGGAAATACATATAAAACAAACATATATCCAGTCTTTATGCTTCAGAAGAGAGCTATTAGAATAATAAACAAAGCTGCTTACAGGGAACCAACAAACCCACTTTTTCTTAAATTAAAAGCTCTCAAGTTGAAAGATCTGGTTGACTTTAAAACTGCAGTAATAATGTTTAAAGTGAAGAATCAATCACTGCCCGCAAATATCCAAAAGTTGTTCCAAATAAGGGAGAAACAATATCATTTCAGAGGAACATGTATATTTCAAAAACCTTCAGTGAGAACTACCACCAAGCAACACTGTGTTTCAGTGCAAGGAGTAAGATTATGGAACGATTTTGGACCTGAATTAAAATCATGTACAACGCTTGGACAATTTAAACAAAAACTAAAGGAAGAAATATTCCAAACATATATACAAGATGACATGTAAAATCACATAAGGATTTGTTATATCCAGTCTGTGTTGTGTTGTTGCTTAGTTTTCTTTTGTCACATTTTGTCCTAGCTTTGTTTCGAATTGTAATCGCTCTTGTTTTGTTTTTCTTTTGAATTCTTGGATAGAATATGGGTGGGCAATATAAGCTGCGGCTTCAGCCATCACCCATTTCCGATAACTTATGTTGAACTGTATAATCAGAGGAGTTATTGTTTAATTTGACCTTGTTGGATTTTTTCCCCTTTGTTATATTATTCTGTTTCCTTTTAATCTTTACTTTTAATCTATCCAAAATAAAGATTCATTCATTCAAAAAAAAGAAGAAATAATATAACTAAAAAGAAAATGGTTGTAATCTGTGGAGACTTCAATATTAATTTACTAAATCCATTTCAACAAAATGTAATTACAGAGTTCATGAATTCTATGTATAGTATGAGTCTATATCCCACAATAACACATCCCAGTAGAATCACAGTTTGCTACATTTATTGACAACCCGTTTGTTAATATTATTGATAAGAAAATAGAAAGTGGATTATTGATAAATGACATAAGTGACCATCTGCCAGTCTTTGCACTTATTCATGGTCACCACGGGGGGCCAATACAGAAAAAAACTTTAAAATCTTTCAGATACAAATCACAAAATGCAATCAGTTCTTTTAAAGAAGACCTGCTGAAGCAAGACAGGACAAAAGTCTATGTATCAAATGTAAATGAAGCCTACGATACATTCATGAACATTGTAACCACTCTTTATGAAAAAAATTGTCCATTAGTAAAGAAAATGCTTAAACAGAAATTTGTCGACAAGCCATGGTTAACCAAAGGATTACAAAAAGTGTGTAAAAAGAAAAATTCACTATATAAAGCTTTTCTAAAGAAAAGGACAAAAGAAGCAGAGCAGTGGTATAAAACATACAAAAATAAGTTAATATATATAATGAGGTGTAGTAAAAGAGACTATTACAATAAAGAACTGGAGAAAAACAGAGATAACACTGAAAATACATGGACAATACTTAACAATATTCTTGGAAATAAAAACAAGCTACCCAACCAATCCTTCAAAAAAAAAAAATGACTCAGAGTGTGAATGCAGTCTCACCTGCACATGAATTTAATAATTTTTTTGTTAACATTGGTCCTAATTTGGCACAAGAAATATGCATTACGGCACCTACAGGTGATACAATAATCAAAAACATTGCTATAAAAGATTCCATCTTCATAAAGAACACAGATGAGAGAGAGGTCATTGAAATTGTTAAATCATTTAAAAGTAAAACATCTAAGGATTGTGATGGTATTGACATACTTCTAGTCAAAACTATCATTGAATGCTTAGTGAAACCACTGGCATATATCTGTAACCTGTCTCTCCAAACAGGTATATTTCCCAATGCAATGAAAATAGCCAAAGTAATTCCGATATACAAGACGGGTGACAGAGGGGAATTTTCAAATTATAGGCCTATTTCACTATTGCCGCAGTTTTCAAAGATGATGAAATAATATATGATAATGAAGAATAATCTATTGTGTGAGCAGCAATATGGGTTCAGACACAAGAGGACAACTGCATTTGCTCTAATGGAATTTATAGAAAAAATGTCAACTGCTGTAGAAAATAAAGAGTATTCACTTGGGGGATTCCTCGATCTTAAAAAAGCATTTGATACAGTGAATCATAAATTATTCTTAAAGAAACTACAAAATTATGGTATTGTGGGGTAGCACTGTCCTGGTTATGTAGTTACTTAAAGAACAGATATCAGTATGTACACTACCGTTCAAAAGTTTGGGGTCACTTAGAAATTTCCTTATTTTTGAAAGAAAAGCACTTTTTTTCAGTGAAGATAACTTTAAACTAATCAGAAATACACTCTATACATTGCTAATGTGGTAAATGACTATTCTAGCTGCAAATGTCTGGTTTTTGGTGCAATATCTACATAGGTGTATAGAGGCCCATTTCCAGCAACTATCACTCCAGTGTTCTAATGGTACAATGTGTTTGCTCATTGTGTCAGAAGGCTAATGGATGATTAGAAAACCCTTGTGCAATCATGTTAGGTCTGCAATGCTGTAATTGCTGCAAATGGAGGATTCTTTGACGAAAGCAAAGTCTGAAGGAAAAAATTATTATTTCAAATACAAATCATTATTTCTAACCTTGTCAATGTCTTGACTATATTTTCAATTCATTTTACAACTCATGGTGGCAAATAAGTGTGACTTTTCATGGAAAACACAAAATAATTGTCTGGGTGACCCCAGACTTTTGAACGGTAGTGTATGTGTTGGTAGCAAAAACTCGCAGTTACTGAAGGTTACTTGCGGAGTCCCACAGGGTTCAGTTTTGGGGCCATTGTTATTCAATATGTACATAAATGATATATGTGAAGTTTTGGAAAAAATTGATTTAATATTGTTTGCAGATGACATTAATTTATTATGCAGTGGAAGCATAATAAATCAAAGGTAAAATATCTAAATCAATTGCAATACTACACAGAGTGAAATATTTGCTGAATCAACCCACACTATATACTTTGTATCAATCATTAATACTCCCATACATGACATATTGTACTGAAGTATGGGGAAATACATATAAAACAAACATATATACAGTCTCCAGAAGACAGCTATTAGAATAATTAACAAAGCTGCTTACAGGGAATCAACAAACCCACTTTTTCTTAAATTAAAAGCTCTCAAGTTGAAAGATCTGGTTGATTTTAAAACTGCAGTAACAATGTTTAAAGTGAAGAATCTATCACTGCCCACAAATATCCAAAAGTTGTTCCAAATAAGGGAGAAATAATATCATTTCTGAGGAACATGTATATTTCAAAAACCTTCAGTGAGAACTACTGCCAAGCAACACTGTGTCTCAGTGCAAGGAGTCAGACTGTGGAACACTTTTGGACCTGAATTAAAATCATGTACAATGCTTGGACAATTTATACAAAAACTAAAGGAAGAAATACTCCAAACATATATACAAAATGAAATCACATAAGGATTATCATATCCAGTCTGTGTTGTGCTGTTGTTTTTTCTTTTGTTTTTTTTTGTCACTTTTTGTCTTAGCTTTGCTCTGATTTGTAATCACTTTTATTTTATTTTTGAATCCGTAGATGGAACATGGATGGACAATATAAGTTGCGGCTTCAGCGATCACCCATTTTGGACAACTTATGTTGAATTGTATAATCCGAGGAGTTATTGTTTAATTTGACCTTGTTGGATTTTCTTCCCCTTTGTTATATTATTCTGTTCCTTTCTTTTAATCTTTTAATCTAATCTATCCGAAATAAAGATTCATTCATTCATCTACACAAACGTATAAAACAGTGGTCCTCCTGCTGGATGCCTCAGTTATTACACCTTTTAATTTTTGCTGGTGCAAGAAAGAAAGAAATCCAAAAAGTATTATTGGTCATCTCCAAAGTAAATCACAAATTTCCAGGAAAAAAAAATACAAGAAACAAACACACCTCTTTCAGCTGCTCCCTATTGAGGGTTGCCACAGTGAATCGTGGGTTTGCATATTGATTTGACAAGGATTTTACACCAGATACCCTTCCTGAGGCAACCCTCTCCATTTTCCCAGGCAGAAGAAGAAGAAGAAGAAGAAGAAGAAGAAGAAGAAGAAGAAGAGAATTTTTCTTATTTAAATCATCTTGCATACATAGCAAGATCAAAGGCCCCTTGTTCTCATCAGAAAAAAAGAAGACAAAGAAAACTGATGAGAAAAAAATCATCTTACAGAGAAAAAATGTCTCAGATTTACACAAACTACTGTAATCAGTAGAAAGTCAGAAATTTACGAGAAATAAAGCTGTAAATTCACAGAGAAAATTTTGGACCCCCTGGTGGGCCGTTTTTGGCCCATGAGCCATATGTTTGACACCCCTGGACCAGCCCATTAAAAATGCATATTTACAGGATTTACTTCCATGAAGTAGTTGCATATCACAACAGCATGGAAATGCATAAGATAAAATGAAACAGAAAGCACAGCTAAATGAAAGTTCACCTTAAAGTAGAACTGAACTGAACGGCATTGAACGGCACTGGGTGATAGTACATACAATTATAAAGATAATTTATCATTGGCACCCCCTCCACAAATCCCGGAATCTTGGAGAAAATCGCGATTTTGAATTTCCCGCCCTGAAAAATCAGACAAATCCGCCGATTAACCGGAAGTGCAGCCGGAGTTCCACGTGACGTCACGAGTGTGACACAGTCCTCCATGTTTACCATTGCGAGCACGTCGACACTGGTTGTTTTTGGTGCATTTTGTTGTGATAGTCGACTACAAAACACTTCCAACACCTGGGAAGATCTGTTCAGTGGCCAAGGAAAGCTGTCATGGCGACGAAAGAAAAGAAAGGGGGAGGAAAAGCGACCGGGAAGCGATGCGTTTCTAGATATAGATATTACAGTGATCCCTCACTTATCGCGTTTAATGGGGACCAGAACCGACCGCGAAAAGTGAAAAACCGCGAAGTAGCATCACCCTCCCCCCCCCAAGGGCGTCACAAGCACTATTTTGCACAAAAAGGCACAAAAGAACAGCGAAAAGTGCCACTAAGCAACACAAGCGATAAAGAACAATGAATGCGGTCTTCCTTCGCTGGGTAAAACGTCTCAGCCAATCAGCTTGCGAGGTAAAACGTCTCGGCCAATCAGCTTGCGAGATTCCCGAGCGGTGAAGAGGTGGGCGGAGAGGAGTGGAGCGGTGGTCAGAGAGGTGGATTTTGAGTTGTGCGGGCTCTCCGTGTTGATACCTGATGTTCTAATGTAGTAGGCTACATTAGAACATTAGAACACATTAGCCCGTGTTGATACCTGATGTTCTAATGTATCGGGTATCAACACGGAGAGCCCGCATTCAACACGGCTTGTGTTGAAAAATACAATAGGTAATAAGGAATTAATCTGCTATTCTACTTTTTGCGCCAAAAGGTGGGTTCAGTTCTTCTTTAAGGCTTAAGCTGTTCTCCACTGCAACAAATCAGTCACTTTTCTCTGTGGGGTAAAAAAACATTTACCCGACTGCGGACATTAAATGCAGCTTCTTGCTCTAAAACTACTCATGTTTAGCCACAGAGGTAGCTGCTGTTGGGGGCTACTCACCGCTCAGACACCTGGTAATAAGGGCTCGATATGAGAAGTTGCCACCGCCACGGCATTTGTTCTCATGGGGTTGCGGCGTGAGCAGTACAGGAAACCAACCTGTGAAGGAGACTGACGGCTGTGTCAGCTATGTAGGATCAGTTCCTATTTATTTGCACTAGAAATATCTATCCATATTAATAAAACTAGTATTGCGAGTAATGCATCTGATCAAATTTCTGTAACTGTAACACATTACTGAATTTTTGAACAGTAATTTCATTACACATGATGTCACTGCAAAAGTAGTGGCATTACAGTAATGCGTTGCTTTGTAACGTGTTACTCCCACCACTGGATATACTGTAGCACAGTCACACGCAAGACAGAAGTGTATAAAATGTTGACAAAAGGAAAACTTCATTGTGGAGTTGTTCCTCTAACTGTCCCAGTCGATGTATGGCGACATAACCCCTAGTGGTCAAGAGTGGTAAAGATTTTTTGTCAATAAAATAGTTCAGATTTCCAAGGCTATAACTTTAAAGTTGCAAGAGATAATGGCTTACTGTCAATTAGAAAAATGTAGAATATGATCCAAAGTTTCAGATACTAATAAATTTACACATTTAATTTGTATAATGTCGCAACTGCTATATAAATTACATAACTCAGTCAAAAGTGAACTTTGTGTCATGTGCTGGCGAGCGCTCGACCCCTCCTTCCTGCTCACCGGTCTCCTCATTAGACACACCTGCTGATTCCTGCTGGGCCAGCATTTCTAAGGAAGCGCTCTTCAGTGATTCAATGCTGGCTCGTTCGGGTATACTGCTCAGCTGACAGCTCTCTAGTAAGCGGTTATGTAACTTGTGACTTTGTCTTACACATTTTCTCCTCCACCTCTTCCAGGTTGCTGCAAATGTAGCGGTGCATCTCCGGGGATTTGGTGCGCTCGCCAGCCCGTTGCTCCACCTCTATCCTGCTCATCCTCTCCACCTGGTCAGACCTCACCAACCTACCCTACTGGCAGTTCTTACCTGCTGGTTCTTCTCCTTCGCTGGGTTCTGGGCTGGTCTCTCCTCACCTCCCACGTAAGTGGTTTAATTAGATTTCCATTTTTTCTCCATTCCTCCCTAATCAGTCTCGTCTATCCTCCGCAGGGCTCCTGGTTATCTGGCAAGTGACTGACTTTTTCCACAAGTGTGCAATTTTGAAAATTCCAATAAAAAGTCAAACATCTTGTGTGTGTTCTCTTGGTGATTGCACTTTGCACTCAGGTTGCTTGTCCAGTCAATATGACACTTTGGACATATATACACAAAGAATGGTCCATTTTTTTTTTACACTGTTTTATCTACAGGGGCATTTTGCTATTTTATCTTCAAAGTATATGAACCACAATATCAGTAAATGTAAAGAGACAAAGAAATTTGTCACTTACTGTTGGCGGAGGGGGGCTTGCTGGCCGGCGTGGTCACTGCGTTTTCGGCTATCGGGGTCGTTATTTTGCGTTCTTTTGGTCATTTACGCTCTCTATCATATCTACAGTCTTATGATTATCCCACGTCAATTTTGCTAGTATCCCATGGCAATTTTCCATGTACGAAGCTGTTTATGTGACGGTCCACAATGGTGCATGGCGGCCATATTTGCTTTCTGGGCTCAAAGAAGCAAAACAGGAAAAGGAAATAAGGATTTCTTCTTCTTGGGTGTATTATGTGTCATCCATGAGTCCTCCAACGCGTGCCTGCCACCTTCTGAACTGACAGATCAGTACAAATCACCAGTACAGCTGGGGATGTCAGAGTGAGTTGACAGGTGCAGTTGCTGCACTGTGCCACTAGGGGCGTGCGACCTGTCCATGAAATGTGGCCAGTTAACCTCTTGCGCTCCGTTGTCCCATGGGTGAGCAAGTCTCTGCGTCCTAGAGCGCATGAGAGCACACGAGGGCGCCCTCGTGCACTCTAGGACGTATCATGGAGATTGTGATGTAGGTGGTGTATGGCGTCCAAGTGCGCACTGAAAATAAAAGCTGCAGACACAGCCGCGAACAGATTAGTTCATCTGATTGACCTCTCATTCGACTAATAAGAGCCTTGAATTGGGTTTCTGAAACCTTGAAGAACCAATGAATGAAAACCTAGCCAGAAGGACACGCCTCCCAACTGCTGCGAGCCAAGTGAAGCACAGAAGTTCACTGAGCTGTTTTGTCTAAAGCTGGGTGAAGAGAGACTGCTTCAGCAGCCACAGGCAGTGGTTTATTTATTTATTTATTTTTTTATTCCAGCAGAGTGTTTAGGATTCTCTTATATGGTCATCATAGACCGACGGAGGCCGACGACGAAGGTCGTAAATCATTCGCCAAAACCGCAATCATGGAATTATGTTTTGACCGGGTCGCGAGACCAGAACCAGAGCGGACCAGCGTCGGTTCGTCTGACAATGAGGAAGAGAAGTTGGCCTGGACAATGTGGCTGTGAAGAGGTAAGGTGTTATAAGCCAAATTATTTTTTATCCCTGAAAATTGTAATCAAAAATGACTTTTGACCGATCGGTAAATTACAACTGTGCGGCGCACGATGTCCGAAGTGCGTGCGCCGCGTTACACGGTTCGTTCGCCGCCTCCGGACTCTGAACGCCCCCCCCCCCCCCCCCCCCCGCCGCTACAATTCTGTAGCGAGGTGGTGGGGGGAGCCGCAGTGACAGCGGTGCTGTGGAAACATGCCTTATCCGAGTGTAATCTGTCATGTAGCGAGGGCGGATCTCCGTCCTCTGTAGCGGGGGGGGGGTGGACAACCCCCCCCACACACACACACAGACACAGCCCTGAATGTGACCTTTCATTAGAGCCCTAAATGAAGCTTCTACATTGAATCATTCAAAAGTTACAGACATTTTTCCAAACTGTGCCATTTGGCACAATTTGGCACAGTTCCAAAACGCCTGGGAACAGCCTGAGAACAAAGCTGTGTAATATATTCATTTTTTGTGGTATTGTTGCAAAATTTGGACCTCAGCTGGATAACACTTGGTTCTACATTTCTGTTGCATTTTCCAGCCCGGATCTGAAGCTGTGTGTTATTTGCAAGCATTTGTATCCAAAAAAACACCCAGGCAAAATTTATTTTCTTCAAGTTCACTATGTTTAGATGATTGTAACTCAGTGGCCGGAGCACTTAGAGAGATCATGTTTTTTTTGCCAAAAAATTCAAAGTGTTTTCTTTTAAATGAGATCAACCCCATGAAGATGCTGCAAAGGGTTGAAGAACAGCTTTCGATTTACTTTGGGCACTTTTTTTTTTTTTTTGCCTTTTTAGGAAAATTGACCGGAGTGCAAGGGGTTAAAAGGTTAAAATAATACAAATTAACAAATGCAGACAAATAGTGACTGTCTTGCAATTAGGTAATTTCACAGTGAAGGCATCTTAGAGACATGCCACCACTCATACACAAGATGATATCAGTTCTCAGTTTACTGTTCTTTAACCTCTGTGACCATTTCAGTGACATCGCACAATGAGTCAAACCACAAATATGAGCCTCAAAGACACAGAGAGATGCTTTCCCTTAATGACTATACAGAAACTGCATATCTTACACTGATAAAGAAAAGGGTTTTTGGTGTATAAAAGACTATTGATTAACCAAAACAGAGAGATGCTTTCCCTTAATGACTATACAGAAACTACATATCTTACACTAATAAAGAAAAGGGTTTTTGGTGTATAAAAGACTATTGATTAACCAAAACAGAATTATCTTTACTAATTATTTATCTTTTGTTCATATAAAAGACAAAAAATAAAATAGAAAGATGTCTTTACCTTCTTTACATGTTTCAACTGCAGTTGAAACATATAAAGAAGGTAAAGACATCTTTCTATTTTATTTTTTGTCTTTTATATGAACAAAAGATAAATAATTAAAAGAAGACAAAATGAACCTATTTGACATATCTTTACTAATCATGCATCTGAAAATGTCAGGGCAACCTCCGGTAGGCAGGTTTGAAGGACTCAATGTGCAGGCAGAGCTCCAGTGTAACATGATTTATTCACAAAGAAAACAAAAATAGCACGGGGGTTGAGAACAAAATGAGAGTTGAATTAGCAAATAACTCACTCGGGGGGGCTACAGGGAGAGAAAACAAGACGGACTGGAAACTAAGATAAACAAAGAATATAACCAATACAAACACGGACATACAGTGGCTATAAAAAGTCTACACACCCCTGTTTAAATGTCAGTTTTTTGTGATGCTCAATTGGATTCAGGTCTGGAATCTGGCTGGGCCATTCCAAAACCTTAATCTTCTTCTGGTGAAGCCATTCTTTTGTTGATTTGGATGTGTGCTTTGGGTCACTGTCATGCTGAACAATGAAGTTCCTCTTCATCTTCAGCTTTCTAGCAGAAGCCTGAAGGTTTTGTGCCAACACTGGCTGGTATTTGAAACTGTTCCTAATTCCCACCACCTTGACTAAGGCCCCAGTTCCAGCTGAAGAAGAACAGCTCCAAAGCACGATGGTACCACCACCATGCTTCACTGTAGGTATGGTGTTCTTTTGGTGATCAGGTTCAGGTTACTTTATTTGTAGCCATAGGTAGATTTGTTTTGCAGTCAGGTGACATCCTTTTAGACACATATTTACAAACCACAATTACATTCAACATGAACACAAACACAGGCAAGCACGAAGCTGACTATAAACACAATAAAAGTACTCAAGACTCCACCAATCAGGACATAAGACAAAGAGATGAGGAAAAAACAAAGAGATAAGAGGGTCATAGTAAAAAAGTTAAAAACTAAGTCAAAGAGATTAAAAACTCAATAAAAGTCTAAAACCCAATAAAAGATTTAAAACCCAAATAAAAACCTACAAAAATAAGTAAATATAAAATAAAAATTAATAAATAGATAACTAAATTATGTGCAATATATTGCTACATCTTGTTCAACGCTTTGACAGCAGCAGCAGGAACAAGGCTGTTTTTGTAGTGCTGGATTTTACATTTTGGGACAACAAACCTCCGTCTGGAGGGAAGAAGCTGAAAGTGGCAGTGCAAAGGGTGGGAGTCATCATTTAAAATGGAGGTAGCAATCCTCTGTACCTGTCTGGTGTACAGGGATGTCAGGATCAGCTGTGACTCACCAAGCAAACGACTGGACCATCTAACTACCTGGTCTAAGGATTTCCTCTTTTTCAGTTTTATCTGACCAAACCATGACACTAAAGAAAAGGATAAAACAGATTCAATAAAAGCCCAATAAAACATTGTCATTATGGTTCAGTCAATTTGGAAGTGTGCGAGTTTCCTTAAACAATGCAAATGTTGCTGACCCTTTTTGCACACCCTTTCACAGTTCTCTTCAAAGTTTAAATTACTATCAATAATCGTCCCAAGACATTTGTAAGAGTGCACACATTCAATGGTCATGTAGGATCTTGGGTGAGTAAGCAGACAGCGTCCCAGTCAGGATACAGAGAAGAAGGAGAGGTGGACAACAGCAAGGAGATCATGGGGAGTTTGGCAGGAAGAAGGAGCTGTGGGGGGTCAAGGGTGAATGTATTGTGATGTGAAATGTCATGCCTTGTGATGTGAAGTGTCGTGGAGATGTAAGACGAGCTGAGGATATAAAAGGAGAAGCTGTGCTTAGCTGTTAGTGCTTTTTGTGTATGACTGATGGGAGAGTGTAGTAAACTTCGTCTGCTCATAACCTTGCCTCCTCATTTCACACTCTCCACACTGGTGACCCTGGACGTATGATGGAACACGAGGCAGGAACCCTGGAGTCGGCCCGGATGGGAACCCCCAGCAGCGCGTGCGCTGTTTCAGTCAAGTTACCGGACTTCTGGCAGCACAACCCGCGCTCTTGGTTCCACCACACCAAAGCTCAGTTCGCCCACCGGGGAATAACAGCAGATGAAACCAAGTTTTACTACGTGGTTGCAGCGCTGGACGCTCGCACAGCCCAACAGGTAGCGAGCCTGCTCGACCAGCCCCCAGCCCACAACAGATATGAAGCTCTCAAGACGGCGCTGACCCGACGCTACACGCTCTCGGACTGCAAGAGAGCAGAGAGGCTCCTGAGGCGTTCTGAGTTGGGAGAGGGTTCGGCTGTCGATCTGATGGAGAAGATGTTGGCGTTAATGGGCACGGACGACGGGCATTTCCTGTTTGCCCACCTTTTCCTCCGGAATCTCCCAACAGAGGCGAGAGCGGTTCTGTCTAATTCGCCGTCGCTGGCCGTGCATGACTACCGTGCGCTAGCCCAGGAGGCAGACCGGATCATCCTCACCACCAGAGCCCTCACAGTCAATGCGACTGCGTCGGACCCCAGCGAGACGACCAGAGGAGGCGAGGAGCCACCGACGGTAGCGGCAGCGGGGGCCAAGGGGCGCCAGAGAGACACGCTCTGTTTCTACCACCGCCGCTTCAGAGAGAACGCACACAGATGTGCGCCACCGTGCCAGATCAAGCGCTCGGGAAATGCCAAGGCCGGCAGTCGGTAGCAGCTGCGACCGCCGGTGAAGAGAACAAGCTGCTCTACATGATGGACGCGCGCTCAGGGAGGCGTTTCCTCGTGGACACCGGAGCCCAGAAGAGCATCATCCTGCTGACCTACGCCGACCGGCTGGCAGGACCTAGCGGCCCCGGGCTGTTGGCAGCAAATGGCTCGGAAATTAAGACCTTTGGTGAGAGAACACTGATCTTATCTCTACACGGCTGTACATACGAGTGGACTTTTGTCATAGCAACACTGAATTACCATATCCTGGGGGCTGATTTTCTTTGTGCACATGGTTTACTGGTTGACGTTGCTAACAGGCGCCTGGTTAATGCACTGTCCTTTGACTCTCTCCCCTGTACAGCTCGAGGGGCCGGGCCAGTAACACAAGCCAATGTCACAGCTCCAGGTGGTAAGTTCCAGACACTGCTCACTCAGTTTCCAGCACTCACGGACCCGACATTTTCAGCGGCCATCGCTAAACACGGGGTGGAGCACTTTATAACCACCACCGGGCCGCCCATTTTTGCACGACCTCGGCGCTTGGACGCAGCTAAACTGGCCATAGTGCGCGAGGAGTTTACCAACCTGGAAAGGTTGGGCATCATCAGGCGTTCGAACAGCCCATGGGCATCCCCGCTACACATGGTCCCTAAGGCTGAGGGGTCGTGGCGACCATGTGGGGATTTCCACAGGTTGAATAACGCCACGGCACACGACCGCTACCCGATTCCCCACATACAGGATTTTTCTGTTCACCTCGCCGGAGCACGCATTTTTTCTAAAATAGACCTGGTCCGCGGTTACCACCAGGTCCCAGTGCGCGCGGATGACATACCCAAAAAGTGGTAATAACTCCGTTCGGCTTGTTCGAGTTCCTGCGCATGCCATTCGGGTTAAAAGGAGCGGCACAGACGTTCCAGCGCATGATGGACGCGGTGCTGCACGATCTCCCGTTTGTGTTTGTCTACCTGGATGATATCCTGGTAGCCAGTGCATTTGAGGACAAACACGTGACCCACCTCAGGAGGGTTTTCCAGAGGTTGGAGGAGCACGGGTTAATAATCAACCCGATGAAGTGCCAGTTTGGCGTGACGCAGATTGATTTTCTGGGGCACCATGTCTCACCGGAGGGAGCGATACCCTTGCCAGATAAGGTACGCGCTGTAGCGAATTTTCCCCGGCCTCAGACGGTCAGGGCGCTGCAAGAATTTTTGGGGATGGTTAACTTTTATAACCGTTTCCTCCCCCGCACAGCTCAACTCATGCAGCCATTGTTCGCCGCACTCAAGAGACGGAAACCCGCAGAGGGAGTTGAATGGACTCCAGAGCGAGAGCAGGTGTTCTCTAAGGTTAAAGCAGCCCTGGCAAACGCCGCACTGTTGGCGCACCCAGACCTGGTGGCCCGGATAGCGCTCACCACCGACGCCTCGGACATGGCCATAGGGGCTGTCGTGGAGCAACATGTTGCCGGTTCTTGGCAGCCGCTCGCTTTTTTCAGCAGGGCTTTGCGCCACAGTAAGCGTAAATACAGCGCTTTCAACAGAGAGTTACTGGCTCTCCACCTGGCCATACGCCACTTCCAGTTCTGGCTGGAAGGGCACAACTTCACCATGTTTGTGGACCACAAGCCGCTGACGTTCACGATGGCCAAAGTTTCAGAACCTTGGTCGGGCCGGCAGCAGAGGCAGCTGGCCGCGATCTCAGAGTTTACGACCGATAAACCATCTCTGGGCTCCAGAATACCTCCCCCCAGGCCACGGGGGGCAGGGAGTGGGCGAACAACCTGAATCTGTTTTTCAATAGGTTTGACCAACCGCCCTCCCCCCTGTCTGCACAACAACCACTGCTGCCTCTAAAGAAATTAAGTCCTGCTGCCCACTCCCCACTCCACCAACACCCCCCCACTCCCAACACACAGCCCCCCATCCTGACCCTGACCAGGACCCAGGTGAGGATGGAGCTGAGGAAGATCAAGGCGAGGAAGGCGTCGGGACCGGATGGCATCAGCGCAAAGCTCCTCAAGTCCTGTGCAGACCAGCTGTGTGGGATTGTGACGTATATCTTCAACATGAGCCTGAAACTGGGGAGGGTACCACAGCTGTGGAAAACATCTTGTGTGGTACCTGTACCAAAAACTTCCCACCCCAAAGACCTCAACAGCTACAGACCGGTGGCCTTGACGTCCCACTTGATGAAGACCCTGGAGAGACTGCTCCTTGCTCACCTCCGCCCCCTGGTGGAACCAGCGATGGATCCACTCCAGTTTGCCTACCAGCATGGCATTGGGGTGGAGGATGCGGTGATCTTCCTCCTTCACCGTTCTCTGCCCCACCTGGAGAAGCCCGGGAATATGGTGAGGATCATGTTCTTTGACTTCTCCAGTGCTTTCAACACCATCCAACCGATGATCCTGAAGGACAAGCTGCTGCGCTCAGGGGTGGACCAGCACCTGTCATCATGGATCCTGGACTACCTCACGAACCGGCCACAGTTTGTGAGAACCCGGGACTGTGTGTCCGACACGATCATCAGTAGCACGGGGGCCCCCCAGGGAACGGTGCTGGCTCCCTTCCTGTTCACTCTTTATACTGCGGACTTCTCACACAACACAACACACTGCCATCTACAGAAGTTCTCTGATGACTCTGCGATCGTTGGCCTCATCTCCAATGGAGATGAAGCTGAGTACAGAGGGCTTATCCAGGACTTCGTGGACTGGTGCCATCGGAACTGCCTCCAGATCAACGCGAGAAAAACTAAGGAGCTGGTGGTGGACTGCCGCAGGCAAGGACAACCCCTCACAGCACCAGTAAATATACAGGGAACAGACATCGAGATGGTGACAGCCTATAAGTACCTGGGTGTTCATCTGAACAATAAACTAGACTGGTCACACAATACTGATGCACTCTACAAGAAGGGACAGCGCAGGCTGTTCCTGCTGAGGAGACTCAGGTCTTTTGGTGTACAAGGCGCGCTGCTGAAGACATTCTATGACACGGTGGTGGCATCAGCCATCACTTTTGGAGTGGTCTGCTGGGGCAGTGGCATTACTGCAGCCGATAGGAAGAGACTGAACAAACTGATCAAGAAAGCTAGCTCTGTCCTGGGGCAGCGCCTTGATCCGGTGGAGGAGATAGGAGAGAGAAGGACGGTGGCTAAACTGTCATCTCTGCTAGAGTCCGAGTTCCACCCTATGCAGGACATACTGAATGCACTAAGGAGCTCATTTAGCAGCAGACTACATCATCCCAGGTGCACAACCGAGAGGTTTCGCAGGTCCTTTCTACCAACGGCTGTCAGACTGTACAACCTAAGCAGGGCTGCTCGCAGAGATAGCAAAAAGACGTAACAAATTAATAGTTTTTTGAATGTAAAAGATGCAATAGACTTACACAATGGTCCCCTCCGGCATACAACTAGGAAAATACCGGCCGCTATGGAGAGTGAGAATATGTATGGGCACATAATCATACCATGTAGGATAACTAAGTAGACGGTTGTGCTGTTTCATCCCATCTAGCAACAATGTTCTGCACTCTGTGTGTTTATATATTTACATATTTATTCCATCTAGCTACAGTGCTCCGCACTGGGTGTGTTTATGTTTATATATCTATATATTTATTCCATCTAGCTACATTGCTCCGCACTGTGTGTTTACATATTCATATATTTATTCCATCCAGCTACAATGCTCTGCACTGTGTGTCTGTGTGTGTGTATATATATATTTTATAGTAATATGTACATATGTATATTAGTTGCTCTTGCTTGCTTGTTTTTTTTTTGTTTTTTTTTTCTTGCCTTCTGATTGTTGCTCTGACTGTTGCTATCCCTGTGCTGTTGCAATCCTGGAATTTCCCCGTTGTGGGACTAATAAAGGCTTATCTTATCTTATCTTATCTTATATTCAGCATGTGTCGGGTAAACTGAATGTGGTAGTGGACTGCCTCTCGCGCGCGGTGGTGGCCCCGGTCTGTGTAGGGATAGATTATACAGCCATGGCTGCAGAGCAGGTTGGCGATACAGATGTGCGCGTGCTCCAGTCTGGACCAACAGGGTTAAGGCTGGAGAGCAGAGTACTGCAAGACGGCAGCCCCCCCCTAATCTGCGACGTCTCCACGGGACGCCCGCGCCCAGTGGTCCCGGTCGCGTGGCGCTGCCGCGCGTTCGAGTCAGTTCACGCTCTGGCGCACCCAGGAGTGCATGCATCAGTCAAAATGGTGGGAGCGAAATTCGTGTGGCCAGGCCTGCGCAAATAAGTGAAAGAGTGGGCTGCAGCCTGTGTAGCGTGCCAACGAGCCAAAGTACACAGACACACGAAGGCTCCTTTGGAGCCGTTTAGTATACCGGCTAAAAGATTCAACCACGTTCATGTGGACCTCGTGGGCCCCCTCCCGCCGTCGCAGGGGTGCACGCACCTCCTGACAGTGGTGGACCGCACCACATGCTGGCCAGAAGCAGTCCCGCTGACGACAACCACGTCCGCGGATGTGGCGCGCGCTTTTTTGACAACATGGGTGGCGCGTTTTGGAATCCCGTCAGACATCACGTCCGATAGGGGCCCTCAGTTTGTTTCCGACCTGTGGTCCACGATGGCCCACAGCCTGGGTGTTGCAATTCATCGCACAACCGCGTACAACCCACAGGCCAATGGGTTATGCAAGCGTTTTCATAGGTCACTGAAAGCGGCGCTCAGGGCTTCGCTTACGGATGCAAATTGGGTAGACCGGTTGCCGTGGGTTTTATTGGTGTTGCGTTCCGCACCAAAAGAGGATTTGGAGGCTTCCCCGGCAGAGCCTGTTTTTTCTCAGCCACTGCGCCTGCCCGAGGAATTTTTGCCAGATAATCCCGTGCCAGACAACTGCCCGTCTCAGCATTTGCAACAGAGTGCAGACACAGGCACGCTGCCAGGCCCGGCCCATCACTGTTTTCCACGCGCTTTCGTGCCGAAAACTTTGAAGAACACGGGGTTCGTGTTCGTCAGGCACGATACCCATCGCTCCTCATTGCGCCCACCCTATGATGGCCCGTTCAGAGTGCTGGAAACAGGGGACAAGCATTTTTTGGTAGATTTTGGAGGGCGTTGGGAGAAAATATGCATAGACAGACTTAAGCCCGCCTTTGTGGTGGCGGACGAGCAAGTGCTGCTGGCTCGGGCCCCTCGGCGTGGAAGACCCCCACGGAGAGCTCCCCAGGCAAATGATTCACCAGGACAGCCACACGAGCAAAGCGGAGTTCCCCCCCCCCCCTCGCCACGGCCCACCCGCAGTCAGACACACCTCCAGCAGCCACCCACCGGCACAGAAACCCCGGTTACAGCAGATATGGGAGGAGACTGAAGCCCAAAAGGCATGTGGACTGAAACTCTGTCTGGGGGGGGGGGGGGCGGGTGTAGGACCTTGGGTGAGTCGGCAGACAGCGTCCCAGTCAGGATGCAGAGAAGAAAGAGAGGTGGACAATAGCAAGGAGATCATGGGGAGTTTGGCAGGAAGAAGGAGCTGTGGGGGGTCAAGGGTGAATGTATTGTGATGTGAAATGTCATGCCTTGTGATGTGAAGTGTCGTGGAGATGTGAGACGAGCTGTGGATATAAAAGGAGAAGCTGTGCTTAGCTGTTTATGCTTGTTGTGTATGACTGATGGGAGAGTGTAATAAACTTCGTCTGCTCGTAACCTTGCCTCCTCATTTCACACTCTCCACAGTCTGGCCTTTTAGTACAGTGACTTTGTGCCTGGGAGTTTTCCTCCTAAAGTCAATAATCATATCTTTAGTTTTTGTCGTATTCAGCTGCAGGTAGGAATCCTCACACCAGTGAACAAAATCATCAACTACTCGGCCGTGGCCACTCTCACCACCCTGAAGGAGACTGACAATAACTGAATCATCAGCATACTTTATAATGTGTCTGTTGTCATGTCTGCTCTGACACATGTTTGTGTACAGGATGAAGAGTAGTGGTGACAACACACACCCCTGAGGAGAGCCAGTAGAAGAACACTTTTGGTCAGACAATGTACCATTGACCCTTACTCTCTGTGTCCTGTTGATTAAAAAAATCCAGAATCCAACCCACCAGATTATTACTCAAATCAAATTGTTGCAGGAGCCTTTCAACTAAAATATGAAGTTGGATTGTATTAAAAGCAGAAGAAAAGTCCACAAATCGTGGGTTCGATCCCAGCCCCCGACCAACAGTGAGCTGTGTGGAGTCTGCATGTTCTCCCCGTGTTGCGTGGGTTTACTCCGGGATTTCTCCGGTTTCCTCCCGCATACCAAAAACATGTAGGTTTAGGGCGCTCGCGCACGCAGCGACCGACAGCTGGTGGCTTGTCACCAGACTGCAAACCAAATCTACCTACAGGTACAAATAAGTAACAAAAAAATTTTTAAAAAAAAATAAAAGCCTGGCGTGTGTCCCATTAAAATCCAGATGTTTAAAAAGCATGTTAAACAGAGTGACAGTGGCATCCTCCACTCCTCTGTGAGGCCTATAGGCAAACTGCACAGGATCCAATGCATGCTCAGTCTGCTTTAGGACCTCAAATCTGACCAGTTTTTCAAAATTTTCATTAAAATTGAAGTCAAGGCAACTGGTCTAAAATCATTACCATTTTAGGGCAGCTGGATTTTAGAACAGGGACAACCACAGCATCTTTCCAGACCTTAGAGACATGTTGTGTCTGTAAGGACTTATTAAAAATGTAGTGAAACACAGGACTCAGTTCATGTGCACAGGACTTTACCAATCGCCCACATACTATATATTATCAGGGCCCTGACTTTTGTTCACTTTTACAGCACAGAACGCCCTTTTAGCATCCTGCACCTCAATATTAAAGTGCTGATTGTCTTTGAGTTTCTGTTTCAAATCCCGGGTTTCTGTGCTAAAATCAAAAGGATCAAAACAACCATAAAAACAATTAAGAGCATTAGCCAGCTCTGTGTCTGAATTAAAATAATCTAAAAACACATGATTACTGTGCTCTGTAGGCCTGCAATAGTTTTCATACTAGCCCAGGCTGAACCAAGCTTCTTTGCTGCTATCTTGCTTTCCAATTCTGATTTATAATTCTGTTTTGCTCTTAAAATTTCGGACTTCATCTCTTTTGTGGCTACCTGCAGCTCAGAAACAACCCCTGTTTAAAGGGAAGTGCTTTCCTCTGTAAGCAGGATTAACTGATTTAGTAACCCATGGCTTATTGTTGGGATATATTTTGACACGTTTACGTGGAATGATCATATCCCTGCAAAAAGCCATCTAAGAGCATGTGACCTCCACCAAAGAGTCCAAATCTGTCATGGTTCGAGCGCCGAATCCGTCCGCACTCGAGCCATGCATTATCTTCACCTATTTTGACAGCGGTGTGTTCCTTTTGGCTCCCCGAGCCTTTATCGTGACAGCACTCGGAGGGGCTTCCAGCTGTCAAACTTGGCAGCTGAGCCGCATTTCGCCTCATCGGCGGCCCTCCACTTAAGAGGGCAGCTGGGAGCGAAAAGAGGCAGCAGTCTCATCAAAACTTCCCCAGTGTCAGACGTGAGCGAGCATCCCTCTGTTTGCACGCTGACCACTCTACTGCTATGATCGTAAGTGTGCTTCTTTATTGCCCTATGATCGTCTGTATGTAGTGTAGTATGTTTTAGCCCACCGTGGCTTGTTATTTTGTGTTTCTTTTCTGTTCACCAATAAACCGTGCAAACTCACCGGTATCTTGTGGCATCTTATGATGGCTCGCGAGGGGCCTCCATGACAGTAGACTGCCGCCAAACTGAGACGCCTGTCACCATGAGTTTGCCATGGTTTGGAGGTTTTCCCCTTCGCTTGGGCTTGTGAACAGGATGTCCGCCCTCGAGCGTGGGTTTTGCCCTGAGTGGTTTGAGGAGATTGACGGCTATTTGGCTAAAGCCCATCGTCTCATGCCCACTCCAGCGGCAGGTGACTATTTGTTCCTCGCCCAGCAGGCCTTATTAAGATACCACCTCACCTCCTTTCCGAAAGGAGGGGAGAGGATAACATGGATTGTGGCCCAGCGACAGTTAATTGAAAAGGTGCTCCAGAAACCTTCTTCTTCTCCCTCGAGTACGGCGTCCCCGACAAGAGTGGAGATCTGTAGGCTGGAGGGGAATCCAGGCAGGAGGCTGACGGAGAGGCATCCCCGCTCCACGTTTCAGAATTCAGCTCCTGTCGCCCGTTCAGTCCCGGCGTCATGTGTTCCTGGTCCCCTCGCCGCACTGTCGGCCAGTAAGCATCGTCGCCGTGTCACAACCAGGCCCCAGCGAGAATCACGTCCGGATCCAGCTCCGGGTTGTTGGAGGAACCCAGCCTCCCAGTCAGCTGCATCTCCCACGTCACGACAGGAGGGAATCCCCGCAGTCGCCTCCCCCGGGTCATCTGTCTCAGCTGTTCCATCAGCTCCTCGTGCCCGGTTCGCCTTGGCTATCGCCCCCTCCTCCTCGACGTCATCTCCGGCGGCTGTGAGTGCTGTGAGTCGTGCTTCGGCGAGGCCCGTCAACAATCCACCGCAAGCGGCTCCTCCTCGTCTCCCCAAGGGGCCTGCCATCACCATCCGGAGGGGAAAAAGAAGAACTCCATCCGCTACAGCAGGCATCATCCGTCCTCCAGGAAACAGGCAAGTGCAAGTTCAATTTCCTCCCCATAATTGTGATTTGCCTTGTCTGACTCCTGGGGGTGGAGTTCGGGGTTTGCAGTCCCCCAAGCTCCCACCACCTGCTGTAGCCTCTGTCATTAAACCTGCTGCCTCTGTGTCTCCCTCTGCTGAGCGGTCCACGATGCCAGGCCTACGTCGCCGGACGAGGAGGGGGCCTGCAGTTCTGGAGAGCCTGGTTCCAGCCCCGCAGCCATGTCGTGGGCAGAGGAGGAGAGCGGACTGCAGTGTGGAGCCTGCGCCGACGATGAAGCATCCCCGGGTCTCCACAGAGAAGCAGTTCGAGCCAGCAAGTCGAGGCTCCCCTGCCACCACGCTGTGGTGGTCGTCGGCGTGGACATTAGTGCCGGAGGGTCCTCAGACTGCGGAAACCATCACGCTGGCTGCGTAACCTGCCGTAGCCGAGTGGGAGCCTGACGACGATCTTCTTTGTCCTGAGCCTGGATCAGCGAAGTCCTGGACGTAGACAGAACCCGAGTGCAGGCAAGTGCTCTACTTTGTTTTTCTTCTTTCTATTTTGGAGCATTTCTGCCTGCCTCTCGGGGAGATGAGCCAGGGGCAGCCACCCGCTGCACCCGAGTTCGCCTCGCTGGGCTCTGTCACTACCGGTGATCCTGATCCCGGTTCTTTCCTTTCTCTTGAGCCTTCTCCCAGGGTCACCGGTGCGGAGCCAATCCTGGTCGCTGCACTGGAGGTTCCGGGTTCGGGGTTGGAGGTCGTCGCTGGTGCTGCGCCAACCCAATTGGCGTCCAACGCGGGTGCAGCCGAGACCCAATCGGGGTCCAAAGCGGGTGCAGCACCGGTATGGGTCAAGGTCAGTGAAGGAGCTGCAGACCCTTTTACGCCTGACATTGTACGGGCTCATCATCATCATCATCATCCCCCTCCTTATCGTCACCATCCCAGCTCACCGCCACCGGGGGCCGTTGGAGGTCTCTATGTTCGGCCCGGCTCTCCCACGTCTTTCCCCCTGCCAGGGAGGCCATCGCCAATTGTTTCCCCACAGTTCTAGTGGCTGAGGGATGCGGGTCGGCTGCCTGAGGAGCTTTTTCGCCTGTTCGGCGCCCTGGGTCGGCCACCCGACGTACTGTTTTTTCAACTGGGCGACCTGGTTCGGCCGCCGGAGGTTCTGACTTTCCGGGCCTGGGACTGGGGTAGGCCGCCCGAACAATTTCCTCTTCCCCTTAATCACCCTTTGGCCATTGGACGCAGGGAGACCGCCAGAACTGTTCCCGTTTTATTGGACTCTGCCTGTCGTCATCCTCATGTGTTGTGTGGTCCCACTGAGGTATAAGGTCATTCGGTGTAGTTGTTCTGCTCTGTGTATTTGCCATTGCTAGCATGTTTTTTTTTTCCTTCTCTCCTGTCTGAGGGATGAAACGTGCCTAACTTGTGGGGTTTTTTTTGCCCCTGCTCTGTGTGTTTACTGTGCGTTACGGAGTATTGTGGTTTCTGTTATTTTTACTCAGTAATTGCCTCATTTGTGCCCTGTCCTAAGTATCATTCGTGCATTATGGAGTATTGTGTTTTTCTTTTAACCATACTCAGTAATTGCCACGTGTTCCTGGCCATTGTTATGGTTTTTTCTCTGGTTCTCTCCCTCCGGGCCTTTCCCCCCATCCGCCCACCCTGGGGTGGGGGGGGTGGGAGGGGGCTTGGGTGTCATTGGGTGCTCGTAGCTTGCCCTTGGGGGGGAGGTACTGTCATGGTTCGAGCGCCAAACCCGTCCACGCTCGAGCCATGCATTATCTTCACCTATTTTGACAGCAGTGTGTTCCTTTTGGCTTCCCAAGCCTTTATTGTGACAGCGCTCGGAGGGGCTTCCGGCTGTCAAACTTGGCAGCTGAGCCGCATTTCGCCTCATTGGAGGCCCTCCACTTAAGAGGGCAGCTGGGAGCGAAAAGACGCAGCAGTCTCGTCAAAACTTCCCCGGTGTCAGACGTGAGCGAGCATCCCTCTGTTCACTAGCTGACCACTCTACTGCTATGATCGTAAGTGTGCTTCTTTATTGCCCTATGATCGTCTGTATGTAGTGTAGTATGTTTTAGCCCACCGTGGCTTGCTATTTTGTGTTTCTTTTCTGTTCATCAATAAAACTGTGCAAACTCACCGGTGATTTGTGGCGTCTTATGATGGCTTGCAAGGGCCATCCATGACAAAATCATCCCCGCAGGACAGAGTGAACACCTCCCAGTCCGTACGGTTAAAACATTCCTGGAGGCAGAGCACTGAATCATCTGTCCAGACATTTATGTCCCTGGTCTTTGTCTTCTCTCTTCTGAGAGCAGTTTTATATGTGGGCAGCAAATGTACACAGTTGTGATCTGAGGATCGTAAAGGAGGAAGGGGAAGAAATTCATGCGCCCCCTCTATAGATCCGTAGCACAGGTCCAATGTCTTTTCTTGCCTGGTTGGGCAGGAGATGTACTGATAAAAGTTTTTAAGTGTCTTCTTTAGAGACACATAGTTAAAATTCCCAAGGATAAAATTTGGAGCCTCTGGGGAAATTGACTGCAACCGCTGTACCACATCAAAGACGGTGCTGGAGGCGGAGGCAGCATCCGTCCTCGGGTGAATGTACACAGTCGTTATGAAAAGTTGGGGGAACTCACAGGGCAGATAAAAGGGGTATAGCGATACGGACAGAAGCTCCACATCTGGTGTACAGATGTGCTCTCTGACCGTGACAGATGTACAGTACTGATTATTAATATACAAACATACGCCGCCTCCCTGACGTTTTTCTTCTTTATTTTATTCCTTATTAATAAAATTAATCAAACTTAATGCCTGTAATCAGGTTGGAAGTAGGCAATAGGAAGTAGGCTGATAACCTTTAAAAGGGAAAAGGAAAAAGAAAAACAAAATCCATCCATCCATCTTCTTCCACTTAATCCTTTTCAGGTCGCCGGGGGGGGGGGGGGGTGCTGGAGCCTGTCCCAGCATCTTTGGGCCAGAGGTAGGGTACACCCGTATCAATGAAATCAGTTCATTCACGCACATGATAAGTCATTCTTATTTTAACCACCTTTGAGCTAAATCAAATACATTACAATCTTTGGCTTCAATGACTATGATATTTTAACCCATTTATTACAATTTTAACCTATTCATTGTAGCAAAGGTTTTAATACTGTTTTTAGATTTAGGAGATTTTTCCATGCTTCTAGACCAGAAATGAACCACTCATAACCAAAATGGCAACCCAGTTTACTTTGACACATTAAACTCAACTTCATCTATATAATTTTACTACTATACCCGCTAATATAACACCCACATTATACTTCTACATTTCTAAATTATAATCAAGATTAAGATTAGTAAACAGCCAGTTATCCAGTCGAATGACAAAAAATACACAACACAAAATCTCTACAAACAATTTGTCAATTAAGTAATTAGGCACAAAATGTGCAGAAAACATCCCCAATATTGAACACAATTTACTGCCACACAACTGATTATTCCCAGTTAATGAAATTATTACATTTATACATACTAGTGATGGGACAGCAGGCTCCAGAGCCTTGAGGGTGCTCCGAGCTTATCCAGGAAATATTTGGCGAAATGCATTTCGAGGTGTGTATTGCTGACATCGTATCACGTGACTGGGTCAGGAAGCCATTCATGATTTTGCACACAAAATAAAGTGAGCAGCAATACACAATGGAAATCCCTGTCCCTCACATTTTCTGTTGTTGATGTTTGACTGTGTAAGGGATTTGTTGCAGCCAATTTTCAGATGGAGACAGCACCAAAAAATGGACTTCTCCCATTTGGGAACATTTTGAGCACATTTCTCCAATTGATGTATTTTCCACAAATAGTGGCTATCTACTGCAACTGAGGTGATGGCTTAGTGGTAAAGCATTTGCACCACAAGTAAGAGGCCTGGGCTCAAATCCCAACTGTCATTCTTGTAATTTTATTTTTATTTGCAAGGTGACGTGTGTGTTGTGTTTCAAAGAGCTTGGCTCATTATTACGCATCATTATTCTGAGGCTGTGGGGACACGGTGGGGGTTTCTCCACCCAGAGAGGGCAGGAGGAAGGGGGAATAATGGAACAAAGGAGGAGGTGTCACCGGGGGGTATTAGACCAGACTGTTGGGTCTATGCACCCCCAGGGGAGAGTGAGAGCTACCGGAGCCACTGAGGGTAGAAGGGTGTAAGAGCGGCCCCAGCATAATGTCATGTTAATGTGCCACACATTCCTTTGTTCAAACAACAATGTGTTATGGTTGAAAGTTTCGGGTCTCGATGCATGAAAATAAAGAGATAAAAGTGGAATGCACAGACACCCGGGATGGCTGTTTGCTGTACTTCATGTTGGAGAAAGAATAAAGTTTCTGTGTCATCCAGCTCGTTGCCTCCCCGCCTACTTTCTCCACATTGGTGACCCTAAGACGTGCCATGGAAAGTGAGCTGAGCGTTGCCCCGAGACCACCTGGAGGGAGAGCACCGGCGCTGTGTGCGCTGGCTCAGTCAAGCTCCCAGACTTCTGGCTTCACAACCCGACTGTGTGGTTTCTGCACATAGAAGCCCAGTTTGCACTCTGCGGGATAACAACGGACGGCACAAGATACTACTACGTGGTCGCTGCGCTGGATACGTGCGCCATGCAACAGGTGACAAGACTGCTACAGGAGCAGCCGACTTAAGGAAAATATGAAGCGCTCAAGAGGATGCTTCTCCAGCTTTACACCCTTTCTGACAGTGTGAGGGCAGAGAAACTCCTAACGCGTTCAGAGATAGGGGACAGATCAGCAGTGGAGCTCATGGAGAGCATGCTGGCACTGAAGGGGAAGGACAATGAATCTTTCCTGTTCGCCCACTTGTTCCTCAGGAACCTACAGCAAGGGCGATCTTGGCCAATTCGCCATGGCTGGTTGCTAAGGACTACCATGCCCTGGCGCAGGAAGCGGACTGCATCATTTCAGCGATCAAAACTCTCAGTGCACAGGCAGTGGCACCAGCATCCATGAGGGACTCCTGCAAGGTCGAGGAGCCGTGGGTGGTAGCCAGGACAGACACCAGGAGACAAAGGAATGGGGCGATCTGTTTTTATCATTGCCATTTCAGCTCGAATGCCCAACGCTGCCTAGTGCCATGCCAATTCAAGGAGTCAGGAAGACAGCACATTCGGAATTCAGTTGCAGCTGCGACCGAGGGCGACAGCAACAGACTGCTTTATGTCAAAGACACACATTCGGGGAGTCGGTTTTGGTGGACTCTGGCTCCCAGAATAGCCTCATCCTACCGGTCAACACAGACAGGGTGGCAGGAGGCAGCGGTCCCGAGCTCACGGCTGCTAACAGATCCACCATCAGGACATTTGGCAAGCGGACACTGACAATTTGCTGACATAGACACAACTTTCAGTGGGACTTTGTGAAAGCTGCGTGTTCTGGCCCCATTCTAGGTGCAGATTTTTTTTATGTGCGTATGGGTTGTTAGTCGATGTTGCTAATAGGAGATTAGTGGATGCTGTCTCTTTCACCTCACTGTCCTGTACAGCTCGGGGAGCTGGGTCGACAACACTGGCTAACGCTATAGCTCCAGGGGGTAAGTACCAACAGTTGCTCACACAGTTCCCGGCACTCACAGTCCTGATTTTTTTGGCTATGGTAACAAAACACGGGGTCGAACACTTCATAACGACAAAAGCCCGCCGGTGTTCACGCGACCTCGGTGCTTGGACACAGCTAAACTGGCCAGTGCGCGAGAGGAGTTTGCCAACTTAGAGCAGTTGGGCATCGTCAAGTGCTCCAACAACCTGTTGGCATCCCCGCTACACATGGTGCCTAAAGCTGACGGGTCGTGGCAACTGTGCGGCGATTTCTGGCACTTGAATAATGCCATGGAACATGATCATTATCCAATTCCGCACATCCAGGATTTTTCTGTGCACCTGGCCGGGGGTGTGCATTTTTTCGAAAGTGGATCTGGTCCACAGATATCATCAGCTCCCGGTGCACACAGAAGACGTCCCAAAAACAGCAGTAATAACTCCTTTCGGCCTTTTTGAGTTTTTACGCATGCTGTTCGGATTAAAAGGCGCAGCGCAGACTTTCCAGAGGATGATAGACGTGGTGCTTTGCGGCTTGTCCTTCATTTTTGTCTACTTAGATGACATTTTGGTAGCCAGCGCATCCGAGGAGGAGCACATCGCCCATCTCTAAACAGTCTTCCAGAGGTTGGAAGCGCACGGGCTGATAGTCAACCCGGCAAAGTCCCAGTTTGGTGTGCCAGTGATTGATTTTTTGGGCCACTGCATTTCGCTGGAGGGGGTGATCCCGTTGCCAGATAAGGTGCACACTGTGTCGGATTTTCCGCATCCGCAGACCATGAGAGCACTACAGGAGTTTTTGGGAATGGTTAATGTTTATAACCATTTCCTTTCCTGGGCAGCCCAGCTGATGCAGCCGTTGTATGCCGCGCTTAAAAAAAAAAAAAAAAAGAAGCCTTCAGAAACTGTCCACTGGACTCCAGAGCGAGACCAGGTTTTTACAAATGCAAAAACAGCGCTGGAGGATGCCACGCTGCTAGCCCACCTGGATCAGTCTGCACGGATAGCGCTCACTACGGATGCATCTGATGTTGCCATAGTGGCAGTGGTGGAGCAGTGCGTCTCAGGTTCGTGGCAGCCGCTCGCATTTTTTAGCCAAACTTTGCACAACAACGAACACAAATACAGCGCATTTGATAGAGAATTGCATGCTCTCCACCTGGCAACGCACCATTTCCAGTTCTGGCTGGAGGGGAGCGAGCTCACTGTGGTCGTGGACCATAAGCTGCTGATGTATGCAATGTCCAAGGTCTCGGAACCGTGGTCGGCCTGGCAGCAATAGCATTTGGCGGCAATTTCGGAGTTTATGACCAACATTCAACACGTTGCCGGTAAGCTTAACGCCGTGGCCGACTGCCTGCTGCGTGCATTAATCACCCCGGTCTACATGGGAATAGATTTCCATCCCATGGCCGTGGAGCAAGCTGGGGACGTGGACATTTGTGTGCTCCAGTCTGCGCCAACCGGGTTAAAGATAGAGAGCTGGGTGGTGCAAGAAGGGTGCCCTCCCTTGCTCTGCGACATCTCCACCGACTGCCCGCGCTCAGTGGTTCCGAGCTCTTGGCGCCGTCACATTTTTGAGTTGGTCCACTCCCTTTCGCATCCGGGAGTGCACGCTTCGGTGAAGCTAGTGGTGGCGAAGTTCGTCTGGCCGCGCTTGCTCCAAGACGTGAAAGAGCAGGCTGCAGCTTGCAGCGGGCCAAAGTGCACAAGCACACCAGAGCCCCCCTCGAGCCATTCCAACTCCCAGCTAGGAGGTTCCACCACGTCCATGTGGATTTAATGGAACCCCTCCTGCCGTCACAAGGTTTCACGCACCTTTTGACAGTCATGGACCGCACCACGCGCTGGCCTGAAGTGGTCCCGCTGGCTTCTCCCACATCCGCAGAAGTGGCTTGCACTTTTTTTGTCGGCTTGGGTTGCACGTTTCAGATCTCCATTGGACATCACGTCCGAGAGGGGTCCACAATTCATGTCAGAACTCTGGTCCGCCATGGCACAGAGCCTGGGGGTCAAAATTCATTGCACTACCGCGTACAACCCCCAGGCTAATGGGTTATGCAAGCGTTTTCATAGGTCGCTTAAAACAGCACTCAGAGCTTCGCTCACGGACACAAATTGGGTCGACCGCTTGCCCTGGGTTCTTTTAGGGTTGCGCTCCACACCTAAGGAGGATTTGGCAGCCTCCCTGGCAGACCTCATTTTTTCTCAGCCGCTGCGGATTCCCGGAGAGTTTTTACCGGAAAGTCCTGCACCCAAGGCTGATCCGCCCGTGCAATTTTTACACAGTACGGAGGTTTTGAGCGTACCGGGCCTGGCCCATCAATGTTTTCCCCGCACATTTGTCCCAAAAAGCTTGCAGAATGCCCGTTTTGTTTTCATCAGGCACGATGCCCACCAGGCCCCACTGCGTCCACTGTACGACGGACCGTTCAGGGTGCTGGAACCTGGAGCAAAGCATTTTGTGTTAGACTTAGTGGGGGGGGGGGGGACGTAGGGAGACCATCTGCATTGACAGACTGAAGCCCGCTTTTGTGTTGGCAGAAGAGCAGGTGGTGTTGGCCCAAGCCCCTTGGCGCTGACGCCCACCATTGGTGGCTCCGCAGGTTGATGATCCCTCAGCAGGGAGCTGTGCGCGTGAAGATAATGTGTTCCCCCCCCTTCCCTTTTTCCCTCCACAGACTGATGTGCCCTCCTGTACATCTCGCCAGCAGGGCAGTTCGACTGGACTTTTGACCCCCCCCCCCCCCGCTACAGCCACTATGGACATCAGCTCAAGCCCGGGGGGGGGGGGGGGTAGTGCCCCTTTTGGGTGTTCGGGGGGGGCTGTGTAGGGGCACGGGGGGGGGCGGGTTCTCCACCCAGAGAGGCTGGGGGAAGGGGGAACAATGGACTGAAGGAGGAGGTGTTACCGGGGGGTATCAGATGGAACTGTTGGGTCTATGTGCCCGCAGGGGAGAATGAGAGCTACCGGAGCCACTGAGAGTAGAAGAGTGTAAGAGCGGCCCTGGCATAATGCCATGTTAATGTGCCACACATTCCTTTGTTCAAACAACAATGTATTATGGTCGGACGTTCCGGTTCTCGATGCATGGAAATAAAGAGATAAAAGTGGAATGCACAGAGACCCGGGATGGCTGTTTGCTGTATTTCATGTTGAAGAAAGAATAAAGCTTCTGTGTCGTCCAGCTCGTTGCCTCGCCTGCCTCCTTTCTCCACAAGGTACTATTGCTATTGTGCCCTGCATGAGAATAAGGCCAGAGTTGATTATACTAGGAAAGACAGTATAAGACTGTTGAAAATTTATTATTTCTTCATAAAAATGGATAAGCAGTACAAGCACGCCAAGTAACACAGGCACATTCACTGCAGTCACCCCAGTTTTATTATTTCTTTTTTCCCTTATGATAATTGATATTTCTTAAAAGACAGCACATTTATTGAAATTGAAGAAATACACACTAAACCAATAATGCCCTTGTAAAAATCTGTGTGCTGTATACTTTTTGTCGACTACATGGCTAGTAGAGCAAATGAAGTTTCACGTGAGGCTTTGTCAATATGAACCATTTTGATGGAAAGGCTCAAGTCTTCAAGAAAGCCTTATCTGGCTGTCACTAAGTGGTAGCCTAGAGGTAAAATGTCTGTTTTGCATTTGGAGAGCTAGGGTTAAAGTCCCAGTGGGGTTATTGTTATAATTTATCTATATTTGCAAGGTGAAGCGTCTGTTGTGTTTCAAAGAGGTTAGATACAACAATAACACATCATTATGCTGAGGCACTATTGTGTCCTGCATGACAATAAGGACAGAGATGAATGTACTGGGAAAGACAGTATAAGACTGTTGAAAAGTTATTATTTCTTAATAAAAATGGATAAGTAGCACAAGCATATTCACTGTAGTCACCTCAGTTTCATCATTTCTTTTTTTCCCTTAAGATCATTGATATTTCTTAAAAGACGGTGCATTTATTGAAATGAAAAAAATACACAAACCAATAACACCCTTGTAAAAATCTGCATGCTGTATACGTTTTGTCCACTAGACGGCCTTTTAGAGAAAATGAAGTTTCACATGAGGCCTCGTCTATATGAGCCATTTTCATGAAAGGCCTCAAGTCCTCCAGAAAGTCTCATCTGGCCATCACTAATACATACCAATAGCGTCTCCAAGGACATCTACACATTGAAGCTCACACCCTCAGGAGACATGCTGAACCAAATACCAAACCAAAGACCCACACACCTGGCTTCCTAATCAACACTCTCTCTACCTGCCTGCCAGGAGATTGAGCTGCTACCACACCTGTCCAACTGAACACTGCCCCCTTGAGTGCCACCTAAAAATCACCATCACTTATCCTAACCCAAATCCTTTGACTAAACAAAGAGAAAAAATGAGAATGGAAAAATACACCTACACACAAAGTCCAGTGACTTAGAGCGCAACACCTCCCACTTGAGCTCCTGGTTACTGAACCCAAGGAGGTCATGAAAGTCTTTTAGTTCTTTTAAGTTCTTGCTTGTTCTTCAATGGGAAGCATAACCACCAGGCATCTAACATCCCTGTGAAGGATGGTTACAGGGATCTTAATTGAGTTTACAACTGTGGATCTCTTTGGGCCTTATAAGGTAAAAGATGAAGTCAGGAAAAGAGTCACATTGAAAGTCTGGGGCATTGTATTCTGTTATATGGCCTCAAGACCCATACACACTGACCTTGTCAGTGATCAGTTGTCTGAAGGGTTTCTACTTACTTATCAGAGATTTACTTCCATAAGAGGACACCCCAGGAAACTGTGGTCAGACCCAGGCACAAACTTTGTCAGGGCCAAACCAGCACTTCAGGAACTGCATAGATTCCTAAGAAATCTAAACACGACCGAGCCTGAAGATGAAGCTTCCAACCAGGGAACTGAGTGGTCTTGGAAATTCCACCCAGCAGACTCTCCACACAGAAATGGAGCAGCAGAAGTGGCAGTGAAGCTAGTGAAGCAGGCCTTAAGCAGTCTTTGTGGTGATGGAGACTTTACATGGGGTGAATTCCAGACATTCCTGTTCATGGCAGCAAACCTGGTAAATGAAAGGCCTATAGATGCAAGAGTGCAGAGCCAGGAGGACTGTATAGAGTACGTCAGCCCCAATTCCCTCCTGTTAGGATGAACCAGTCCAAGAGGGGACCCAGGAGACTTCCAGTTTAAGGGGTATCCATACAAGAGGCTCCACTTCAATGTCTGCCACATTGAAGCCAAGACCCAAATAACTCTACACCATTAATGTGACCTATAACCTGTACAACCCAATTGAAAAGAAACTGAAATATTTTAAGAGGAAAAATAAAAAATACAAAAATTTACAATAACCTGGTTGCATAAACATGCACACCTTGTTATGATTGGGGATGTGGCTGTGTTCAGAATTAACCAATCACATTCAAACTCGTGTTAAATGGGAGTCAGCACACACCTTCCACCACTTAAAGTGCCTCTGATTAGCCCCAAATAAAGTTCAGCTGTTCTAGTAGGCTTTTCCTGACATTTTTGTAGTCACATCTTACAGCACAACCCATGGTCCGCAGAGAGCTTCCAAAACATCAGAGGGATCTCATTGTTCAAAGGTATCAATCAGGAAAAGGGTACAAAAGTATTTCCAAGGCATTAAATGTATCATGTAACACAGTGAAGACAGTCATTATCAAGTGGAGAAAATATGGCACAACAGTGATGTTTCCAAGAACTGGGCAACCCTCCAAAATTGATGAAAAGATTCAATTCAATTCAATTCAACTTTATTTATATAGCGCCATTTCACAACAACAGTCATCTCATAGCACTATCAACTGTAGGGAGGACCCCCACAGTTGCAGAAAGACCCCAGCAATCAGGCGATCCCCTGTGAGCAAGCACTTGGCGACGGTGGAGAGGAAAAACTCCCTTTTAACAGGAAGAAACCTCCAGCAGAACCAGGCTCAGGGAGGGGCAGTCATCTGCTGCGACTGGCTGGGGGGTGAGGGGATAGAGAAGAAGAAAAGAACAGACATGTAGAGAGCAAACAGCACGATGGGGACTCAATCTATGGGAGAGAACAAACAAATGTTAATGACCAGCAAAAAAAAAATATTTCATAGAGAGTGAGGAAAGGAGTGAGGCCCAGTGCATTACTGGAGGTCCCCCGGCTGACTAAACCTATTAGCAGCATAACTAAGGGAGGGTTCAGAAAACACATGATCCCTCCCTAATTGTAGGCTATATCAAAAAGGTAGGTTTTAGCCCTATTCTTAAAAACAGAGATCGAGTCTGACTCCCGAATCCAGATTGGCAGCTGATTCCACAGGAGAGGAGCTTGATAACTGAAGGCTCTGCCTCCCATTGTACTTTTGGAGATTCTAGGTATTACAAGTAAACCTGCATTTTGGGAGCGTAGTGCTCTGTTAGGATGATACGGTAGTATCAGATCTTTTAAATAAAAAGGAGCCTGATTGTTTAGAGCTTTGTAAGTAAGAAGAAGGATTTTAAACTTAATTCTAAACTCTATGGGAAGCCAATGAAGGGAGGCCAGAACCGGAGAGATATGATCTCTCTTTCTAGTACCTGTTAAAACTCTTGCTGCAGCATTTTGGATCTGCTGAAGACTTTTTAAAGATGTTTTAGGACAACCTGATAATAAAGAATTACAATAATCTAATCTCGAGCTAACAAAAGCGTGGATCAGCTTCTCAGCATCACTCTGAGACAAGATGCTCCTAATCTTGGCAATATTACGCAAATGATAGAAGGCAGTCTTAGAAACAAATTTAATATGTGAATTGAAGGACAAATCCTGATCAAAAATAACTCCAAGGTTCCTCACAGAGCTATTAAGAGAAAGAGTAACTGCATCCAAACTGAAAGTTTGATTTGGAAAGGAATTTCTAAGGTTTTTTGGACCAACAAGAATGACTTCAGTCTTATCTGAATTTAATAGCAGGAAATTACAAGTCATCCAAACTTTGATTTCCTTAAGACAGGCTTCTAACTTGGCTAATTGATTAGTATCATCTGGCTTCATTGACAGGTATAATTGTGTGTCATCTGCATAACAGTGAAAATGTATACAGTGCTTTCTAATAATGTTGCCTAACGGAAGCATATATAAACTAAAAAGAGTAGGGCCAAGCACAGATCCCTGTGGAACTCCATGACTAAGCTTTGAGCTGAGAGAAAACTCATCATTTACATGAACAAACTGGAACCTATCAGATAAATAAGATCTAAACCACTGCAACGAAGTTCCATTAAGTCCAACATAGTGTTCTAATCTATCAAGTAGAATATTATGATCAATAGTATCAAAAGCTGCACTAAGATCTAAAAGGACAAGTACAGAAACTAGTCCATTATCAGATGCAATGAGGAGGTCGTTAGTGACCTTCGCTAAGGCTGTTTCAGTGCTATGATGGATTCTAAACCCAGATTGAAACTCCTCAAATAAACCATTTCCCTGCAGGTGGTCAAATAATTGCATAGCAACAACTCTTTCTAAGATTTTTGAAATGAAAGGGAGATTAGAGATTGGTCTATAGTTAGCTAAAGCTCCTGGATCTAGCGTTGGCTTTTTGAGTAAGGGTTTAATTACAGCCGTTTTAAAAGCCTGCGGTACATGGCCTAAAGTTAATGAAGAATTGATTATATGAAGAATAAAGCTACCAATAAGTGGGAAGACTTCTTTAAATAACCTGGTAGGAATAGGGTCTAAAAGACAAGTTGAAGGTTTGGATGAGGAAACTATTTTGTCTAACTCACAAAGGTCGATTGGAGTAAACTCATCAAGACAGACATCAATAGAAGGAGTTGTAGTAGTTACAGTATTTAAGTTAACTGTGGGAAGAATCTGATTGATTTTATCTCTGATGGATGAAATTTTATTATTGAAAAAGTTCATAAAGTCCTGACTAGTAAGCTCTAAGGTGATGCTAGGATTGACAGAGTCCTGACTCTTTGTCAACCTGGCTACAGTACTGAAAAGAAACCTGGGATTATTCTTGTTCTATTATTACGAGTTATTACTCTATTAATGCAGAGTAATAACTCGTTCTAGCTTTTCTAAGAGATTTTTTATAAATTAAAAGATGATTTCTCCAAGCTAAATAGATTTCATCTAAATTAGTAGAGCGCCATTTTCTTTCTAATTGACGAGTCTTCTGTTTTAAGCTACGAGTTTCTGTGTTGAACCAAGGAGTTAAAAATCTCTGATTAGACTTTTTCTTTTTTAAGGGGGCCACCAAGTCTAGAGTCTGATGCAGAGAAGCTGAAACACTATCCACCATGTTATCAATTACAGAAGGAGCAAGCTGTCTATAGCTTATTTCCGTTGTGTTGACACATGGCATAGAGGAAACAATCTGCATAAATTTGGAAACAGCATCATCTGAGAGGCATCTACTGTGATAATATTTTTCTTTAGGAGCCAAATAGTCAGAAATAGTAAAATCAAAGGTTAACAGACAATGGTCTGACAGTACAGGGTTATGAGGAGACACTACAAGATTTTCTATTTCTATGCCATATGTCAGAACAAGGTCCAATGTATGGTGGAGGTAATGAGTAGAATTTCCTACTTTCTGAGAAAACCCAATCGAGTCTAATATTGAATTAAAAGCCACATTAAGGCAGTCACTATCTACATCCACATGTATATTAAAGTCCCCTACTATAATTATTCTATCAGATTTCAGCACTAAATCAGCTAAGAAATCAGGAAATTCGGATAAAAATTCTGAATAGGTTGATGGGGGACGATAAACTATGGCAAAATAAAATTGGGTTTAACCTGGAATTGCTAAAGTGCCCAATACTGAGGACCAGGCCCTCAAAGGAATTATAACATGTTTTTTGCTTTACATTAACTAGTAATTTGGAATGGTAAATTGATGCTACTCCTCCTCCACGACCAGAACTTCTGGGATTTTGACAGTTTAAATAACCAGAGGGAGTTGATTCATTTAAACCAACATAATCCTCTTGCCCTAACCAAGTCTCTGTAAGGGAAATTAAATCAATCTGATGATCAATTAACAGATCATGGACTAACAGAGACTTGGGAGTTAGAGACCTAATATTTAATAAACCACATTTAATTTTTAAATTATGAGGAGGAACAGAGGCCAAATCATTCAATTTAGAGGCTTTATGTTTAATTTGAGTTTTACCAATATTTTGCTTTATCACTTTGGGATGCTTATACATTATATTTTTATTTACTTTGGAGGGAGCAGACAACGATTCTCTGATGGGGAAGACAGGGGCTAAGCTGAGGGGTGGCGGATGAAGAGGAGCTGCAGAGAGGCGTGTAAGACTGTGACTCTGCTTCCTGGTCCCAACTCTGAGTAGTCACGGTTTTGGAAATTTGGATAAAAAAGATGCCAGATTGTTAGATAAATGAGAAGCACCATCCAAAGTGGGATGAATGCTGTCTCGTCTCATAAGACCAGGTTTTCCCCAAAAAGAGCTCCAATTGTCAATGTAGCCCACGTCAATGTAGCCCACGAAAAGATGAGAAAAAAAACTGGTCAGGGTGGCTGCCAAGAGGCTGACAGCAACACTGAAGGAGCTGGAGGGATTTCTGGCAAGTACTGGCTGTTTAGTACATGTGACAACAATCTCCTGTCTAGGGTGGCAAGACGGAAGCCTTATTTTATGAAGAAAAACATCTAAGCCCGGCTACATTTTGCAAAAACACATTTGAAATTTCCCAAATGCATCTGGAAAAATGTGTTAGGGTCCGATGAAACCAAGGTTTTACTTTTTAACCATAATTCCAAAAGGTCATCGTCGTCGGCCTCCGTCGGTCTATGATGACCATGGAAGAGAATCCTAAACGTCTACTCTGCTGGAACAGCACTGCCTGTGGCTGAACAGGCCGATGCGCGAATGACAGTCCCTGTCACACAGGTCGCACTTGTGGGTGGTCTCCGTGCTGCTGGGTCTGTAGCGGTTCTTCCTGGCGGTCCTTTTTTCATCTGCTGCAGCAGTCAGTCTCTCTTCACCCGCCTTGAGCTGTCTGGTCAGGGTGCCTCTCCATTTGGAGCGGTCCGTTGCAAGGTCCTCCCAGCACTCTGTGTTGATCTCCAGGGCCTTCATGTCTCTCTTGCAGACGTCTCTAAAGCGCAGCTATGGGCGGCCAACGTCTCTCCTGCCAGTCGCCAGTTCTCCGTAGAGGACGTCTTTGGGGATTCTGCCATCCTCCATACGGTGAACGTGGCCTAGCCAGCAGAGCCTGCGCTGCCTGAGTAGAGTGAACATGGAGGGAAGGCCAGCGTGGGACAGAACTTCTGTGTTGGGCACTTTGTCCTGCCAGGATATGTCCAGGATGTGGCGAATGCAGCGCAAGTGGAAGGAGTTCAGTCTCTTTTCCTGCCGGGCGTATGTTGTCCACGTCTCACTCCCATAGAGCAGTGTGCTGATGACGCAGGCATTGTACACTGCCATCTTCGTCTTGACAGAAAGTTTGGGATTCTCCCACACTCGTGTGGTGAGGCGAGCGAGTGTGAAGGCTGATTTTCCAATCCTCTTGTCGATCTCTGTATCAAGGGAGAGGTTGTTGCTGATCGTGGACCCCAGGTAAGTGAACTGATTCACAACCTCCAGCTCGTAGTCGTCGATGGTGATGGTTGGTGGTGCTTCCGTGCCTTGCGCCAAGACATTAGTCTTCTTCAGGCTGATGGTAAGCCCGAAGTCCTTGCATGCCTGGGAGAAGCGGTCCATCAGGGTCTGAAGCTCCTGCTGTGTGTGGGTTGCGACTGCAGCGTCGTCTGCGAACAGCATGTCTCTGATTAGAGCCTCGCGTACTTTGGTTCTGGCTTTCAGGCGGGCGAGGTTGAAAAGCCTGCCGTCAGATCTTGTGTGCAGGTAGATTCTCTCTGTTGCTGTGCTGAAGGCATGCCTCAGGAGCATAGCAAAGAAAATCCCAAAGAGGGTTGGCTCAAGTACACAGCCCTGTTTCACTCCGCTGCGTATGTTGAATGGCTCTGAGACGTTGCCGTCGTGCTGCACTATCCCCTGCATGTTGGTGTGAAACGATTCGATGAGGCTTTGCAAGTTTGGTGGGCATCCTATCTTTGGCAGGATCTTGAAAAGGCCCTCTCTGCTGACCAGATCGAATGCTTTGGTGAGGTCGATGAAGGCGACGTACAGGGGCATGTTCTGTTCACTGCATTTCTCCTGGAGATGGCGGATGGAGAATATCATGTCTACCGTCGATCACTCAGCGCGGAAGCCACATTGAGACTTGGGGTAGATACGTTCGGCAAGCTTCTGTAGATGAACGAGAACAACTCGTGCGTAGACTTTGCCAACAACGCTGAGGAGGGAGATGCCCCTGTAGTTGTTGCAGTCGCTTCTCTCCCCTTTGTTTTTGTAGAGGGTGATGATCTTGGCGTCCCTCATGTCCTGTGGTATGGCACCTTCCTTCCAGCACTGGCAGAGGACGTCATGCAATGGCAGCAGAAGGGCGGTCTTGCAGTGCTTGATCAGGTTGGGGGGTATGCCGTCGTTGCCGGGTGCCTTGCCAGCGGCCAAGCTATCAATGGCCTTGCTGAGTTCGTCGATGGTTGGCTCGGCGTCAAGTTCGTCCATGGATGGCAGGCAGTCGATGGCATCAAGGGCTGACGGTGTCACAGTGTTCTGTCTGGAGTAGAGGTCGGAGTAGTGTTCCACCCATCTCTCCATCTGCTTGTTCTTTTCTGTGATCATCTCCCCAGTGGAGGATTTGAGGGGGGCCGTCTTGCTCTGAGCCGGACCAAGTGCTTTCTTGATGCCATCGTACATACCATGGATGTTCCCTGTTATGGCAGCGGTTTGAGTGTCTTGGCTGAGCTGAGTCCAGTACTTGCTGGCACAGCGCCGAGCAGTCTGCTGAACTTTGCTTCTCGCAGCCCTGAGAATCTGGAGATTCTTCTCGTTTGGGTACTTCTTGTACTCAGCAAGTGCTGAGCGCTTGGCTTCAATGACGGGGGTCATCTTGGTCAACTTGGCATCAAACCAGTCCTGTGACTTCGAGGTCTTCCTCCCAAAGGTAGCCAAGGCTGTGCAGTGGATGGTGTTTCGCAGCTCTTCCCACTTCTGCTTTGCAGATTCTCCTTCTTGTGGTACACCAAGTTCCTTCTCAAAGGTGGAGGCAAACTGCTCAACAAGTTCTGGTTGGGCCATCTTGCTGGTGACAATCCGTGCCTTTCCAGGCTGTCTAGCACAAAGGAATTTCTTCAGCTGCAGCTTGACCTTGCAACACACCAATGAATGGTCTGTGTCGCAATCTGCACTCTGGAACGAACGGGTGATTAGCACGTTCTTCAGTGAGGTGCGCCTGGTCAGGATCAAGTCCAGCTGGTGCCAGTGCTTTGAGCGCGGATGTCGCCAGGAAACCTTGTGTTGGGGCTTGGTCTTGAAGAACGAGTTTGTGATGCACAGATCGTGATATGTGCAGAACTCGAGCAGCCGCTGTCCGTTGCTGTTCATTCTGCCCACGCCAAATGGTCCAAGACAGGAGGGCCAGGAGTCATGGTCAGCACCCACTCTGGCATTGCAGTCTCCAAGGAGAATGAGTTGTTCAGAGTTGGGGATGATCCTGACAGTTGTTGCGAGATTCTCGTAGAACTTGTCTTTTGCCTCTGGTGGGGCTGTCAGTGTTGGGGCATACACACTGACGAGGGTAACTGGGCCTTGCGTGGTGTTGAGGCGGAGGGTGAGGAGTCATGCAGAGCCATTGCTGCCTGGTTCCACCATCTTCAGCAAGGTGTTCTTCACTGCGAAGCCCACTCCGTGTTCCCTGTGTTCGTCACTGCCCTTTCCCTGCCAGTAGAACGTGTAGTCCTTCTCTCTCAGTGTGCCTGCGCCAGCCAACCGTGTTTCCTGGAGTGTGGCGATATCCACTCCCAGTCTCTTCAGCTCATTATTGATGATGGCAGTCTTCCCGGTGTCGTTGATGTCCTTGAGGTTAGCAGCGAGTCCTGTCATCATAGTGCGGACATTCCAAGTTCCCAGTTTTAGAGTTGGTCTCTTTTGTTTTTTTGTCTTGCCTGGTGCGAAGGTTCTCAGCCTGCTGTTCGGACTTTTCCTCATCCCCATGCACCCAGTGAGGAAAGCAAGCTGTGGCGGGACAACACCTTATTGGCTGGGGGCTGCCCAGCTTGAGGCGGGCGGTAGCTGTCCAGTGAGATCTGATGATCCCTCCCACCGTCAGGAACAACCCCTGGCGCCGTGCTCTACGCCAATTGAGCGGTGGCTTATAACCGGTAACTGTCATTCCCCGTGTTTTGTCTACGTCAAAGGCGAAGCTGGAGTGTCCTCTCCAGTGATCCGGTGTTCTACCTTCCAGCGTTGGGCGTTGGTAGGATTCAAGCCTGGGCAGGAAGATATGGAGGACAAGATGTTGCCCATGCAGCATGTCCCCCCTCTCCACGTCACTGATGAATCCAAAGGAACAGCAGGGCTGCTCCAGTTTGGCACCAGCGCCGTCACAGGAGCTGCCAGAACAATGTTGAGCACAACAGAGAACTGCCTTAGGGGCTCCGACTCCAGATTTTTCCTCAGGGTTGACTCCCGAAGCCTTTCCCGTGACTGGGTATGCCGCAAGGCAGCGGAGGTTTGAAATCAGGGTTTACCTTCCCCTAGATGGGCTACCTTCCCAGGTTGACGAGCTACCATCTACCCGAAGCATCTGGTTTTAAGGCGCCAGAGATCCGCCCTCGCCCCTTCTCCTATTAGTAAAAGCAGTTCATCCGGGCTTAGAGACTAAACCACATGGGCAGGCTAGGAGTTGGACTTAGTTGTCAGAGGCTTTTCGAGACGCACGCCATAAGGAGCATTTTATGAGCACTGGGAGCTTAACCCCAGTGCCGCTCCTGGCTATGACAACCTTGGAACCAAGGTTGTCATAATTCCAAAAGGTATATTTGGCACAAACACAATACTGCTCATCACCAAAAGAACACCATACCTTAAGTGAAACATGGTGGTGGTACCATCCTGCTTTAGGGCTGTTTTTCTTCAGCTAGAACTGGGGCCTTAGTCAGAGCAATAGACTGGATTAGGTGTTTCAGGTCTCACTTCCTCTTTGAGAAGATCTTTGCCTATTCTCATCTTTTTTTTTTCTGTATATGGATTGTATATGCAGCTTTCCATTCTGGCTCTCTTTCCAGCTGTCTCTCTATTCTTAGGAATGTGGCTTCTACTGCACTTTTGTTGTTTGGGAGTGAGGATCTTCTGTCCAAGGATACTTTGCATCCCCGTGTGGAGAATTTATGTGAGCATCCTCGTTGACATAGGTAAGTCCTACCTTTATAATTTCCAGTTCTTTCTCCTCTGCTAGGGTCATTTCTTTCCCTCCAGGCTGGCAGTTCCCACATCGGCATCCTCCACATCTTGGTTCGCAAGCTGCTCCTATGCTTTCCCACCTCCACCATTCAAGAAACTCATGGTTTGATGTGGTTGTGAACTTTGCATTGACAATATTTCCCCTTTGCAGTGAGGCACTCTCCATCTTCGGGTGACTGACAATCTCCTTACACTTAACAGCAGCTACCCTCATGGAGCAGGCAAAGTGGGTTTTTGATTTGTGTGTTGCCATCGCCACTTCCTCAAACAAATCGGGTTGTGCCCCACCAACCATTTTTCTCAATGGGCTTTCCCATAGGACAAGATCTCCAACAACTCTCACCCTTTGTGGAGCAAGTCTTCCCTCTCTGTGACTGATGAGAAGCTCGATCTCTTTTGGTCTCCTCAATTCTTCCAACTTGACCTCTGGGAAGAATTTCTTTAATCTTTCAGGACTGATATTTTTTTGTACTTTGGCGATCTCATCCAGACCATAGCAGATGAGCTCATGGGATCTATCCTTGCCTCTAGATGTCTTGATCCTGACTCTAAGGAAGTACCTTTCTGTGTTCACCTTCATGGTCATCCCACCAACACCATGTACAACTAGAGTCACTTTCTCTCTTTGCAACCTCAGCCTGTCAGCAGCCTTGTGGGTGATAGAGTTTGTATCAGCTGCAAGATCCACTAAAGTCCCAAACTTTTGATCTGCATTAGCAGTGACCTCCATTAACATCATGATAACAAGAAGTTCACACACTCCATTTCTCTCCTGAAGACCAGCTTGGTTCTTACTGGTCTTGGTTGTTCTTGCAGTATTGTTGGTGAAGGCTTTTTTACACCTCTCTGCCATCTCTGGTGAAAGCTCAGACAAGGAATCTTCCTGCTCATCAGTCAGTTTGCTTTTGCCTTTGGCGACTTTTTCCCTTTCCTCGTCATTGCCTCACCGAGGGCTTCCTTTTGGGCAGAGAAAGTAGTGGTGATTTGAGCTGCCTTTTTTCTTTATAGTCCTTATTCCTGCATAAGAAGGTGTCTCTGTAGTAACCATCCTCATCATGGGAACCAAGGCACCGTCTGCAAACTCCCAGCTTTTCCACAACAGCATTTTTTTCATGGAGTTTCATTCCTTTGAATTTTTTGCAGAAGAAAATCTTGTCAGTGCGCTTTCCAGCACTGCACACAACACAGACATCTTCAAGCATTTTCTTTGTGGTTTTGGTAGAGGCAGATTTTTTCTCAGAATTCTTTGCAAGATGAAAGTCTAGTTTCTCTGCCTTCTCCACAACTTTATGTTGCTCAAGTCTTTCCAGAATCTCCTCTTGATTTTTCAGGAACCTCAGTAGTGCATCAAAGTGGTTGTCTGAAGTGACATTATTGGTGGGGTCAACCAGTCTCTTTTAACCCCTTGCACTCTGGTCAATTTCCCTAAAAACGCCAAAAAATAACGTACCCAAAGTAAATCAAAAGCTGTTCTTCAACCCTTTGCAGCATCTTCATGGGGTTGGTCTCATTTAAAAGAAAACACTTTGAATTTTTGGCAAAACAGTCATAATCTCTCATCTAAACATACTGAACTTGAAGAAAATAAATTTCGCTTGGGTGTTTTTTTGGATACAAATGCTTGCAAATAACACACAGCTTCAGATACTGGTTGGAAAATGCAACAGAAATGTAGAACCAAGTGTTATCCAGCTGAGGTCAAAATTTTGTAACAATACCACAAAAAATGAATATATTACACAGCTTTTTTCTTAGGTTGTTCCCAGGCATTTTTGAACTGTGCTAAATTGTGCCAAATGGCACAGTTTGGAAAAAACGTCTGTAACTTTTGAATGATTCAATATAGAAGCTTCATCTTGGGCTCTAATGAAAGGTGAAGGGCTGTGTGTGTGTGTGTGTGGGGGGGGGGGGGGGTTGTTTATTCATTCATGAATGAATGAATGAACAAACAAGCCCCCACACACAAAGAAGCATGCCACGTAAAAAATGTGTGGCTTTTTTTTTTACAAGAAAAAATAACCTACAGTGCACTAAAAATTATTCTAAAATATCTGTAATGTAGAAGATAACAACTCCCACCCCCCCATCCCCCCGCTACAGAGGACGGACATCGCCCATTGCTACATGACGGAAAGCGGTGACGGTGCGCCGCGGTCTACTACACACAGTTGGACTAAAATATCTGCAATATATCTGCAATCCGCTATAGAAGAGTAGCGGGGGGGGGGGGCGTTCACAACATGACAGGGGGGCCGTTCGCACCATGATGAACCCGGACCGGAGCGGTCCGGGTCCGTCATGTTGCGATAACGCACAGTTGTAATTTACCGATCGGTCAAAAGTCATTTGGATTACAATTTTCAGGGATAAAGAATAATTTAGCTTATAACACTTACCTGTCCACAACAGCAAAATCGCTGGCAAACTTCTCTTCCTCACTGTCAGACGAACATAAGATAAGATAAGATAAGATAAGCCTTTATTAGTCCCACAATGGGGAAATTCCAGGATTGCAACAGCACAGGGATAGCAACACTCAGAGCAATAATCAGAAGGCAAGAAAAAACAACATCTACCAAACATATGTCCATATTACTATAAATATATATATATATAGACACACAGTGCAGAGCATTATGGTTGGTTGGTGAATGTGCAGCAGAAAGTCTAAGCTCTCTCTCCGCGGATGCAGCGGGCCAGCTGGAAGTCTTTGGGCATGATGGTGACCCCCTTAGCAAAGAAGAGACCACCAGGTGGGCCTCGCTGGTCTCCTGCAGAGTCATGACGGCGAAGCTCAGGAAACGCGGGACGGTCTTGAAGTCCTGAGCGATCTCCCTCACCAGGCGCTGGACGGGCAGCTTACGGATGAGCAGCTCCGTGGATTTCTGGCAGCGACGGATCTCTCTCAGAGCCACGGGCCTGTGATGGCGAGGCCTCTTCACTCTGCCGGTGGCCGGAGCGCCTCTCCGAGCAGCCCTGGTGGCTAGCTGCATCCTGGGGGGCTTCTTCCTCCAGTAGATTTTACGGGCGGTCTGCTTGGTTCTTGCCATCGCTCTTTATTATTCTGTCTTATATTTCTTGCACGCCGCCTAAACTCCAGCCCGGCACCCGCGTCGTTTTCGCTACAGCTCCCGGTGGTCTGCTTGTTACGGACTCGTGGTTCTGGTCACACGACCCGGTCAAACCATAATTCTATTATTGCGGTTTTGCGCTTCCATGATTGCGGTTTTGGCGAATGATTTTTCAAAACAAATAAGAACAGAAGTAAGAAAAAAAGACTGGCGAACGCCTGTGTGTCACCCAGCCTTACACAAAACAGCTTTCGAACTTCTGTGCTTCAATTGGCTGGCTGTATTCGCACCCGTTGGTAGGCGGGTCCTTCTTGCTAGGTTTTCAGTCGTTGGTTCTTCAAGGTTTCAAAAACCCAATTCAAGGCTCTTATTAGTCGAATGAGAGGTCAATCACATCTAAACCAATCAAAGCACTCCTTTGGCTTTCTGTTCGCGGCTGTGTCTGTAGTGGAAGAACGGAAATGTAGCTTTTTTTTTCAGTGCGCTCTAGGACGCAGCACCCTCGTGCACCCTCGTGCACCCTCGTGCGCCCTCGTGCGCTCTAGGACGCAGAGACATGTCCGCTCGCGGTACACCGGAGTGCAAGAGGTTAATAAAGTTGGGTAATTTGCTCTCTATTGCTGAAATCAACAGTGGGTTCTTCATTGTACCAGAGTTTTCTAATTCTGAAAGATCTGCCAGGGCTTTTTCTACTGACTGTATGAGATCGATGACTTTTCTTGGCTGACTGCTTTTAGCAGGAGGTAATTTCTCAAGGTCCTCGAGTACTTCAAGAGTGATGGTAATCTTGTTCCCATACCTGTTCTCAAGACTCTGAGGATTTCTGCAGCAGTGCTGCATGTTGATAGCCTGAGATCTTTTAATATTTTCTCATCAACACTACTCAGGAATTGATAACCACAGTTGTTAATCACCCTGTGTGCAGTGTGGACGTGGTCAGGAAGATAAAAGGCTTCAAAGGTCCAGTGAAGAGCTGCAGATGCAACGGTGTGGAGCTGCTCAAGTCCTTCAGTCCAAGATGGCAGAAGAGTCGAGTTTAGGCAGACATTGAAGCCAAGACCCAACTAACTCAACAGTTGATAACCTATAGCATCTCCAAGGACATCTACACATTGAAGCTCACACCCTCAGGAGACATGCTGAACCAAAGAACAAACCAAAGACCCACACACCTGGCTTCCTAATCAACACTCTCTCTACCTGCCTGCCAGGAGATTGAGCTGCTACCACACCTGTCCAACTGAACACTGATCCCTTGAGTCCATCCATCCAGCCATCCATCTTCTACCGCTTTTCCAGAGGTCCAGGTCACAGAGGCAGCAGTTCAAGCAGAGAAGCCTAGACTTCCCTCTCCCCAGCCACTTGCTCCAGCTCTTCAGAGAGGATACCAAGGCGTTCCCAGACCAGCTGGGAGACATAGTCTCTCCACCGAGTCCTGGATCTCCCCCGGGGTCTCCTCCCAGTGGGACGTGCCCGAAACACCTCAAGTGGGAGGCATCCAGGAGGCTTCCTAATCAGATGCCCATACCACCTCAACTGACTCCTTTCAATGTGGAGGAGCAGTGGTTCGACTCTCAGCCTCTCCCGGATGACTGAGCTCCTCACCCTATCTCTGAGGTTGAGTCCAGCAATCCTACAGAGAAAGCTCATTTCAGCCGCTTGTATCCGTGATCTCGTTCGTTCGGTCATTACCCAAACCTCGTGACCATAGGTGAGAGTAGGAACGTAGATTGACTGGTAAATTGACAGCTTTGCCTTAGAACTCAGCTCCCTCTTCACTACAACAGGCCGGTACAACGTCCACATCACTGCAGATGCTGCTCCGATCCGTCTGTCAATCTCTCGCTCCATTTTCCCCTCACTCGTGAGCAAGACCTCAAGATACTTAAACTCCTCCACTTGGGGCAGGAGCATGTCCCCAACCCAGAGAGGACAATCCACCTTTTTCCGGCTGAGGACCATGGACTCGTACTTGGAGGTGTTGATTCTCATCCCAGCCACTTCACACTCAGCGGCAAACCATCCCAGCAAGAGCTGTAGGTCATTGCTGGATGAAGCCAACAGGACAACATCATCTGCAAACAACAGAGATGAGAGCCTGTGGTCACCAAGTATGACACCCTCCATTCCCTGGCTGCGCCTAGAAATCCTGTCCATAAAAATTATGAACAGGATTGGTGACAAAGGGCAGCCCTGGCGGAGTCCAACTCTCACTGGGAATGAGTCCAACCGAGTGTTGGCAATATGAACCAAACTCTCACAACGGTCGTACAGAGACCGAATAGCTCGGAACAACAAGCCTGATACCCCATACTCCCGAAGCACCCCCCACAAAAAACCACGAAGGACGCGGTCAAATGCCTTCTCCAAGTCCACAAAACACATGTAAACTGGTTGGGAAAACTCCCACGAACCCTCGAGAATTCTCGAGAGGGTAAAGAGTTGATCTGATGTGCCACGACCAGGATGAAAACCACATTGCTCCTCCTGAATCCAAGGTTCGACCAACGGCCGGACTCTCCTCTCCAGTACCTTGGCATAGACCTTCCCAGGGAGGCTGAGGAGTGTGATCCCTCTAAAGGTGGAACACACCCTCTGGTCCACTTTTTTGAAGAGAGGAACCACCACCCCGGTTTGCCATGCCAAAGGCACTGCCCCCGACCTCCACACAATGTTGCAGAGGTGTGTCAACCATGACAGCCCTACAACATCCAGGGCCTTGAGGTACTCAGGGCGAATCTCGTCCACCCCCGGGGCCCGGCCACCAAGGAGATTTTTAACCACCTTGGCGACCTCAGCCCCTGTGATAGGCGAGTCATCCCCCTCGTCCACAAACCCTGCTTCCTCTGTGGAAGGCGTATCAGTGGGATTGAGGAGATCCTTGAAGTATTCCTTCCACCGCCCGACGATATCCCCAGTCAAAGTCAACAGCGCCCCATCCGCACCATACACAGTGTGGACAGGGAGCTGCTTTCCCCTCCTGAGCCGCCGGACAGTTTGCCAGAATCTCTTCGAGGCCGACCAAAAGTCTTGTTCCATGGCCTCACCGAACTCTTCCCATACCCGAGTTTTTGCTTCATCAACCACCCGAGCTGCACTCCGCTTGGCCTGCCGGTACACCTCAGCTGCTTTGGGAGTCTCACAAGCCAACCAAGCTTGATACGACTCCTTCTTCAGCTTAATGGCCCCCCTCACCACTGGTGTCCACCACTTGTTTCGGGGGTTGCCACCACGAGATGCACCGACCAACTTGCAGCCGCAGCTCTGGGCCACCGCTTCAACAACAGAGGTGGAGGAATATGGCCCATTCAGACTCCATGTCTCCAGACTCCCTTGAAATGTGGTTGAAGTTCTTCCGGAGGTGGGAGTTGAAGACCTCCCGGACAGGGGCCTCAGTCAGACGTTCCCAGCACACCCTCACTATACATTTGGGTCTACCAGGTCTGAATGGCTTCCTACCCTGCCATCGGATCCAACTCACCACCAGGTGGGGATCAGTTGACAGCTCTGCACCTCTCTTTACCTGAGTGTCCAAGACATACGGTCGCAGGTCTGATGACACGATAACAAAATCGATCATCGACCTGCGACTTAGGGTGTCCTGGTGCCAGGTGCACATATGGACACCCTTATGCTTGAACATGGTGTTCGTTGTGGACAAACTGTGGTTAGCACAGAAGTCCAATAACTGAACACCACTCGGGTTCAGATCGGGTAGGCCGTTCCTCCCAATCACCCCCCTCCAGGTTTCACTGTCGTTGCCCACGTGCGCATTGAAGTCCCCCAGTAGAACAATGCAGTCTCCAAGAGGAGCACCCTCCAGCACCCCAGTCACAGACTCCAAAAAGGGTGGGTACTCTGAAACATCATTTGGTGCATAGGCACAAATGATGGTCAGGACCTGTTTCCCAACCCGAAGGCGCAGGGAAGCAACCCTTTCATCCACCAGGGAAAACTCCAATATAGAGGCAGCAAGGTGGGGGGATACAAGAATACCCACCTCTACTCGTTGCCTCTCGCCCAGGGCAACTCCAGAAAAGGCCAAGCACCAGCCCCTCTCCAGGATACTGGTTCCGGAACCGGAGCTGTGTGTTGAGGTGAGGCCGGCTATATCTAGCCGGCATCTCTCAACCTCGTACACCAGCTCAGGCTCCTTTCCCACCAGAGAGGTGACATTCCAAGTACCAAAAGCCAGTTTAGAAAGCTTGGGATCAGTCCACCAAGGTCTCCGACTTTGACCGCCACCTAATCCACATAGCACCGGACCCCCATGATCCCTCCTGCAGGTGGTGAGCCCACTGGAGGGCAGACCCATGTAACTCCTTCGGGCTGAGCCCGGCCAAGTCCCATGGGTGGAAACCCGGCCACCAGACGCTAGCCATCGAGCCCCTCCCCCAGGCCTGGCTCCAGGGTGGGACCCCGGTAACCTCATACCGGGCGAGGTGCACTTGGCCCCCTTGAGTGCCACCTAAAAATCACTATCACTTATCCTAACCCAAATCCTTTGACTAAACAAGGAGAAAAAAATGAGAATGGAAAAATACACCCACACACATGCACACACACACAAAGTCCAGTGACTTAGAATGCAACAAATGGTGAAAAAAGTTTTGAAATGATTTATCTTGGTCTCATTTTTTTAGATCACAAAAACCTGGCATTTGAACAGGGGTGTGTAGACTTTTTATAGCCACTGTAAGAACTTAACAGACAGGGAATGAAAACAGAACATTACTAAAGGACCAGGTCCTGGTCCTTTAGTAGCAGGGGTGTCCAATCATGTGCCATGGAGGGCCAAGACCCTGCAGGTTTTCTCTTCTACCCAGGTTCTTCAGCAGGTGTTTTCACTTATCAGCAATCAGTGGTAAGAAATTCAGTGGAATCTGCTGTTGAAAACACTGGTTGGAGGTAAAGCCTGCAGGGTCTTGGCCCTCCATGGCACATGATTGTACACCCCTGGACTAGGGAATAAACTAATGACAACGAAAGATAATAATAACCACAACACAGAGTCCAAAAACAAACACAAATTGTGGACATGGCCATAGACCATGCCCAGATCATGACTGAAAATGTGTAAAGTCACAACACAAACTATAGAATTTGGAGGTAGACTTAACCATCAGGGAAAGGTAGGCAATTGCCTTGGGGGCCAAGATTGCAGGGGGTCCATAACCCTATGGTTATGAAAGTTTATTTATTTATCTATTTATTTATTTATTTAAACTTGTAATTAATTGTTTCTGTCTAAAAATTCATGTACAAATGACATCAGAATATCTAGTATAATGAGTATTTCAGTGCAACCCTTCTCAGTCCCCCCAACTATTCCAGGAAGTACTAAGCTCACTTCCGAAAAAACTGCTGTGTACAAAATCACTCCTTACTCACTATAGAATGTTCATTTTCTAGGGGTGTCCGAATGTCCATGGTCTTGGACCTTGGGCCTCAAAATCATTAAATCCATCTGTGCTAGAAACCAGATGTGACTGGAAAAGTGAGTGAAACTATATCTATAATATACTATACCTTTGGTAGCAATCGGAAGGACAATCTGATTTCAGGAATTTCTTAAAGGATTCTCTGGGTGAAGGGAGGAATGAATGCTTTCAGTGCTGCATATTTTGATGGTCATGAACAGAGGGTGCTGTGTACAAGCAGCTAACAGGCTGCTGGGAAATATTAAACTATGAGGGGCAAACAAAAATTAGTGCCTTGGTAAAGGTTTGCAATCTCTGAGTCCCTCTAGTTTTTCATCTTAATTTTAGCCATTATAAACCCAAGTGACGTCATGAATCTGTGATTAAAAAATATGGATCACGTGATGATTCGGGTGGGGATCCACCCCATATAATCAAAAACACTATTTGGCAAAAGCATCCAGTTGTTACACAGAAATTTGACATGGCAATAAGTGCTTTGATGACAATACATTAAACTTTTTTATGTGTTTTTTTCAAGTGCCTTCTCTCAGGGAGTGTGAAAGATTTCCATGGAAAACTCCCTTTCTTCTTCAATGAATCCCCTATAAAAAAAAAAGCAAGCCTACATGGTCTAAAATGGTATGCTCTTTATGCCACAAACAAAACCTTTTGTCGTCTTACAGTTTCGTGTCAAAATCTTTTCACCCCCCACCCCCACTTTCAAATGCCAGAATTGGTGACTAGACCTAACCCACACAGTGTTACCAACTTGGAAACTTTCTCGCGAAATCTGGCGATTTTTCAAATCCTCTTGGTGACTTTTTTGTCAAAAGCAACTAGCATCAAATCTAGTGACTTTTTCTGGCGTTATCGGAGACTTTTCTGATGTTTTGGAGACTCGTGTGAAAGCATGATTGCTCTAGAGTTTGTTAGGGTAAAAAATTCAGTAAAACCATCTAAGTCTACTCTTCAAAGATCGTCTATGTGTGTAGATGGTTTACCCAGGTTCGTTTTCAAGGAAGAGATTAGTTTACTTGGAACACGTATTTATTGAAGCAAGTTGAATATAGTAGTTACAGCGCTGGGTCAAACGTCCTCTCCCTGACAGCAACAGGTCGTGTCAGTTCATGAAGTCTGACTGACTATGCTGGCCCTGACCCAGAATATTTATACAGAAAATGAACAAAAGTGAAAGCATGCATTATCAAATGACAGTCCAGGTGCATGGTCCACGGGAGGGTCCGATCCTGGCGTCGAGTGTATCCACTGAAGGCCATTCCTCCTCCTAGGTCAAAGTAGCCCAGGCTCAGTCATTCCTTATCACAACCGGTTCCTCATCTCCTCCCATAGATCACACAGGACATGTTATTCTCTGTGCTGAGACAGAGGTCCACTCTTTTTGCAGGTAATGAGCCACACATTTGCCAATGTATATTCCATTATGGTATATTGGTTATATTACCTAGACATAAGCAGAGTACAAATATTTTTAGTCATACAAATAACTGTTATATGGTTATATTGATCACTTTATCCCATCAATTTCCCCCTTTTGGTCTCATCCATAATGAGACCAATAACTCAAACCTTTTAGGCACTCAAAGGCACGTCACAGTCCTCCTCATCATCATCTTTGTCAGATTCCATTTCAATTGCATTTGATCCATCAGGTTTTAATAATGGCATTTGATATGAAGGAGGTTGTTTGCCTTCCACAGCTGTAGTGATGATCCTGAGGCAAAGAGATCGAATACAAGGGACACAACAACACCCACAAAATGCAAAGATAGCAATAACACCTACAATGGATATAATTATAGAAACAATCACACTTTTCCATTTTCCAAACACTTTCTCCATCCATCCATCCATCCATCCATCCATCCATCCATCCAGGGGATTATTTATGCCTGAGGCCTCATGCATTTCCTTGGAGAGACTCCTCAAACCTTCTAGTGCTTTCATTACCGACCCATTGGGGGTGGTGTTGTTCGGTATGTACGAGCAGCACTGACCTTGAATCATAGCACACACACACCCTTTTTCAGCCAACACAGCATCTAAGGCCATCCTGTTCTGAAAAGCCATCAATGAAGTGGCTGATAACTGCTCTGCTATGCCTTCCACTGCATCTCTGGTTAGGTTAGCCAACCGCAAAGTATTGTAATGAACATAATTAATCCTGTCCACATTCTTATGGGGCAACACAGGGAAAATAGCACTAATAATAGGCAGACGTTCAAACCCTGCAGCAATCTGGTCTGCCAATTTGTATTCATCTGGTACCCCTCTGGGGACTCCAATTGCATCAATATAAGTGGGACTGTTCTTAGTCAGATCAAAGTCTGTAGACCGTTCAACTCTGCTTGAGCCTGTAACTTGTGTACTATCTCCCCTATGTCCAACAAGGGTTAAAGGGACAGCCAACCGTACCATAGCACACCGACCAGACCACTTATCTGGTAGGTGAACATAAACTCCCAGACCGCCACAATACCAATAAAGATCAGCTCTACTCCAGGACAAAATGAAATTTGTGCTATTAATGAGTGTCTCACACCAACTTCTGTCAATCTCACCTATTGATGGGCCATTCTGCTTATAGAAGCAAGTGTACTTGTTTGGTTGGGGTATCACTTGTGGTGGACGAGTATCATTGCATATTGGTGGATAAAAAGCACTAAAGGCTCCACAATTTGGAGGGTTAGCCATCATGAACAACTGAACCATGCATTTGAAACCTTCCCTGTCTGTGACAGGGTGCAAAGGAGCTGGCTCTGTGATCAATGTTGGACGAAATGACATACAGGCTACACAATCTTCCATACTCACTGACTTAGCTGTGTCTGCCACCCATTCTAACCATAAATTTCTGTTCCCATATCCTGTGGCTATTTTAATGACATCACTGGGTGTAAACTTAGAGAAATCAATTCGTGTCACCTCTGTTTTGGCCTCTGACTGTGTGTTTTCTGAAAGAGGGGGATCCTTTAATTCAACTTTAATGAACCCTTTTATGTCATTTCCAAACTGATTAACTCCTAATATGAGATAAAAGCTGTCTTTGACTGATGTTTTGAGATAAGGGTTCTCCCACTGCCCCTGAAAACTCATCAACATTGGGTTACCATAACTCGACTGCTGCCTAGCAAACAACCAATTACTCCACCAAGTCCTCTCTGCTCCACTGAGAATTTTGGAAGTCCAAGAATTTCCAGTTCAACCACGTACCATGTCCCAATTGTCACACCAACTTTCTTCTGAGACAAATCCCACATTTGTCAGACAATATTCACTCACTTTGAAATCGTTGCAAACATACACCTCATACTTTCTCCAGCTGTCCTGATCTGCACCACACTCAATGATGTTACACAAATCAAACCGAAAAATTGTCTTTGAACCTCTTGTATACTTTAGTCTGACACCCCCATGCACCTTCAAACACTCATCTGGGTCATGTACCACTGTCTCCCTGGGTTTTCTAATCTTACATTCATCTCCAATCACACCAAACAGGGTTAGTATCACAATCACTGCAGCCGCTATTGCTGCCAAGGCCCCTAAAACCATACAAACCATCATCCATTTCCTTTTTCTCTGTACCCAGAGTCTCTCCATTTTTGACACAGTCACACAATTACACAATGCACTGATTACTGATTATATGATGATTATAACACTCAAACAAATATAATGTCTTCAAGAAAGAGATATATATATATGACTGCAAAACACCCTTGTTTATATATGTTTTTTTTTTAATTAATAAAGTCAATGGTTACTGTCCTTTCAGTCCTTGTTTGATGTCACTCAATGTGCGTCCAGGCTCTTCAGCAGCTGCACACATACTCCAGTGATACCATGTGTCGCCTTTACCTTTTAACCTCACTGCGTGTGAAGTTCTTTCCACCACTTGAAATGGTTCTGTCTACCTTGGTTCTGACCACTTCCTCTTTATGCACTTCAGGATAACCCACTCTGTTGTGATTGGTTCCGTGGGTTTTAAATCACCTCCTGGCTTCTTCTTCTCCTGTACCTGTTGTGAGAAAGCTCTTTTTCAGGCCGGCCTAGTGTTGTCAGTCGGTGATGCAGGTCCGTTGTCCAGGCAACAAAAGATCCAAATCAGATGATAATCTCCCCCTTTCACTGGACGAAGCCCCCAAATTGTTAGGGTAAAAAATTCAGTAAAACCATCTAAGTCTACTCTTCAAAGATTGTCTATGTGTGTAGATGGTTTACTCAGGTTCGTTTTCAAGGAAGAGATTAGTTTACTTGGAACACGTATTTATTGAAGCAAGTTGAATATAGTAGTTACAGCGCTGGGTCAAACGTCCTCTCCCTGACAGCAACAGGTCGTGTCAGTTCATGAAGTCTGACTGACTATGCTGTCCCTGACCCAGAATATTTATACAGAAAATGAGCAAAAGTGAAAGCATGCATTATCAAATGACAGTCCAGGTGCATGGTCCACGGGAGGGTCCGTTCCTGGCGCTGAGTGTATCCACTGAAGGCCATTCCTCCTCCCAGGTCAAAGTAGCCCAGGCTCAGTCATTCTTTATCACAACCGGTTCCTCATCTCCTCCCACAGATCACACAGGACATGTTATTCTCTGTGCTGAGACAGAGGTCCACTCTTTTTGCAGGTAATGAGCCACACATTTGCCAATGTATATTCCATTATGGCATATCGGTTATATTACCTAGACATAAGCAGAGTACAAATATTTTTAGTCATACAAATAACTGTTATGTGGTTATATTGATCACTTTATCCCATCAAGTTACTGTCCTCAACAAGCAGCGGGTGCTACCGTGAGCCTCTCCCCATCCCAAAGCACTCACAGGCAGTCAGCCTCACAGTAGCCTCGTGCAGCAGTTAGCTGTAGTCAGATAGGACCCACGCCACTTGTGTCCAGACTGGAAATAAATTGCACATGCACAAACCCCCTGTCAATCTCACCCTGTTTTACAGAGCGGGATGTAAATGTTTCTTCACTGCCAGTGTCACACTGATAAATCACTGCATTTGACTTACAGCCTTAGTCACATACTCACCTCGTCCACTGTGTGTGCGTCTCTCTGTCACATAGGCTAAACATCTAGCTAGCTAGCTCATCATGTCACAGGCTAAACTGTACGCTCAAAAATACAGAAAGGAGTGGGAATCAAACCCTGAATTCAAAGGCTGGTTGAAGCCATTTATTGGCGATGATACACAGACATACTGCCTGTACTGTCCCAAGCTCGGATAAAGGAGGAGGGTTGGATGTAGAGCTAGCAATTCCACCCCACATAACAGTCTTTTGATTAAATGTGATATTCTAACATTTAACAATGAAGAACAAAACTGATTTATGTACTGTGGGTCTAGACAAAGTATTAAAGTCATTAAGTTATTTTGAGAAGTGATGGCCTATTTAAATGGCAAAATGAAAACAAACAAACCAATAATCAACAGAAGAAAGTTAATTTGTAGTTCTAAACATATTTAGGGTGTTTTTATACTCACCTTTTGTCTCTCCCACGACATTATTCTTCTCTCCTCCAGTGACTTCTAGGACAGCCAGTAGCTACTTTACTTACTGAGGAGTTGGCATTGGCAACACTGAACATACCACAAGGCTAATAGTGGCGAGTGCTACGTTAAACAGCATGAATGCTGTGATAAAAAGACTTACCGGTTGAAGAACATGCCCAGTTGTATACATAGTGCCCCAGGATAATGACTGAAATTGCATCGGTCCTTAAAAGCAATTTAATTGTAAAACCCAGCTTAATTTGGGTCAAGTTTTCAAAGCAGCTGCCCTAAAAATGCTCACTGGCCATAGAGGCTAACTTCAGTTAAACCAGAGTCCTAATCAGTGTTGCCAGATGGGAAACTTTGAAGTATCATACCAGTGGCTTAAAATTATTGTATTTTGAGGAAAATTATCGTACAAACCCAGTTTTCATTCTGATATGGCTCAGAATGAAAAGGACCATCTGTAACACATTATCACAGATAATACAGCCTAAAACACAGTTTTTTTTTCCACAATATTTTTTATTGAACCTTTTTTTTTTTGCAAACATAACACAAACACTCAAACACTAACACTAAACTAATTTTAAAAAAAATATACTAAAAACACCAACAACCACTAACAAAGGCAGGTCTTCAACAATGCTCCTCTGTTTAGTCTAGGCAATCCATTACATAAGTACACATATTATACATTCACCAGTCTGGAATTTACAAGGTCCACACACATCATTCACCTTCTTCTTCAAAAGTTATGTTTAAATTCTTTACATAATCAATGAAAGGTCTCCATATATTCTCAAACACAATTTCCTTTTATTTCAGTATGTATGTTATTCTTTCTAGTGGAAGGTTTGTTAACATCTGTCTTAACCACTGAGTCACATCTGGTCTATGAGTCTTTTTCCACAATAGTGCAATACATTTTTTGGCGTTAAAGCGTACCTGTGGTGGTCGTCTAAACGCATTCAACTTGAAAACATTAGGCAAAGTATTCGTTATTTGGTTAAATAATTATTGCCAGCCATATACCACCAGAGAAATATATAAATACGACCGCAAACATGGCCAGCCAATGAAAACTCTGGGCGCAGCCATGACACATGCGGAAGTGACGTCATATCGTTGCCAATACTCCGCCTGTATGAGTGTCTAGGGTGCTTATGTGAGTGTTTTTATTCTATTATGGCTGAATTGTCGGACTCTGAGGAAGAATTCATCCAACATGGCTACAGGTTTGAGCCAGAAAGGTCTTCTGAGGGTTAAAGTGACGAAGTGGTCCTCACACACAACGCAATTTCGTCTGAAAGGAGACGTCTGTGCCCTGTTCCGAGATTGCGCAATCACTTTTCCGTTATGATCTTCTGACAAGGTGAGCTGGGTTTGGGTACACAAAAGAAGTGTTTGTGGCGGTATAAAATAATATAAAATAATTATCTTTGTTTTTTCGCTTATCATTGAGACATCCAAAGGCTTTACATTCCGCCATGTTGCGATATCCATATCGCATTGTATGTTTTTGTTGTAACAAGAGCCTGCTGCCTGCTGTCTGCTCCTCTGTATAGTGGCGAGGGAGGAGCCGAATCATCTGCCGTCTGGCGGCTGTTACGAGCTCAGATCAGACGATATGACCCGCTGAATTTAAGCATTTATTTATTTATTTTCTACTCGTTTTAGTTCTGCATTTAATATGAACCCTGAGTTTGAAATAAACGTTTGAATTTTGGTCCTCACACACAACGCAACGCGCCGAGTGTCTGCTGCTCTGTATATAGTTTTAGCGGCGAGGGAGGAGCCCAGCCCGTCTGGAAGGCTGTTACAAGCTCAGATCAGACGATACAACCCGCTGAATTTAAGCATTTATTTACTTATTTTCTACTCGTTTTAGTTCTGCATTTAACATGAACCCTGAGTTTGAAATAAACGTTTGAATTTGAATTTGAATATCCCGAAAGCCACTGCTCTTCTCTACTCTTCTCTTCCGCCCTCCCAAGAGAGCAGACGCTTTTTCCTTCTCTCTTGCTCTGACTTTTTTTTTTCCTTCCCCCCTAACTACTGGATCCCAGCTTGCTGTTGTCTGTCTGCGTCTAACTGCGACCGTCGAAAGAAAATTATGGAGTTAATAAGCTGGGCTTTGAACACAATTGACACCATTTTTTCAACAAGGAAAAGTGCTCCGGGGGAAGCTGTCTGTCCCGCAGGAACGGCTCCAGCGGGCTATTTACGTGACACAAGTAATTGGAGAATCTTGTGTCTCACTAATCTCTCTATCGAAGATATTGAAGATTTGTATGTCTTCGTAATAATGGTGATCGGGATCTTTCTGATTGGAACTGGGATTGTCCTGGTGTACCGCAAATTGCTGAAGATGGATTCAACCTATCAAAATGCTGGCCAGGCGAGGTGCATCTGTCAAATTGAAAAATTGGAGAAGACCCTGATAGCGACAAATGGAGAACTGTCTCGGAAGGTGGATTACATCATGGTCTCGCTTAGGTCTTTCCACGACGGACTTAAAGCCCCGCAATGAAGGATTAAGTGCTGAATCTACAGAAGAAATAAAAAGCCTTCTCTGTGATCAGTCCTATTTGGCTCAATTTCCCCATGAAAATTCCTCCTGGCTGTCTGCAGTCTGTGTTTTCAAAATCATCGAGCACAAGGCCTTGGACAGCCATCTGGACAGCTTGCCCAGATAATCGCAAGGACGATTGGCGGCAGCCAGACAAAACATCTCCTGCCAAGTGCCCTTGTTGTTCTCTTATAATCATCAACACTGCTTCAACAGCGCACACACATTGATCCATGAACTGAATAAAGATACACACACTGCTCTCTTGTGTCCTGTGTCCAGTGAAACTTGTCCGCGAATGTGCATGAGAGCTTTTTTTTTCCTTGTAATCATAATATTGATTGATTATGCAACCAGTATTCTGAATCAATGATTTTTTTGCTCCTTCCTATTGTATTATTCTTATGCTACCTGTACCCTCCTGCTGATAGGCGCGTTTCAGAGGCGCCGCGGCACGGAAATGCAGGTTCATTACTGTGTCAAGTCAAATTCTCTCGTATGTTATCAGTGATCTGTTAATGTACTTGGCAATAAATCTTTTTCTGATTCTGATTCTGATTCTCATCCGGGCACTCCAGGCTCAGCCATTACTGATCCAGATCACGGTGCCAACGATATTATGTAACAGGAAGCGTCCTGGCAGGCCATGTAGCCGCTAGTATGGCTGCTCGCATGTTTTGCTGACATCGCTGAACCAGCACATCAGCAATGGATTTCTATCAAATTGCTTTGAACATGAATTTCAACTTAAACTTGAACTAGAACGTGAGACAGGGGCTCAATATAATATCTTTTTTTTCACGACCACCACAGGTACCCTTTAAGCAAACTGAGGTCTATGAATGCTCTTTCACTTTTATTAAAGTTATGCTTTTCTGGATGCAGACCCAACAAAAACAATTTAGGATTCAATATGATTTGTTTTGAAATTATTTTTTCAATTGTTACCCTCACCTCTTCCCAAAACATTCTAATTTTTCTACATTCCCATAAACAATGAAATAAGGTTCCTTTACTTTCCATACATTTTGTGCACGTATCTGGTATGTTTTTGTTATATCTATTTAACTCCACCGGTGTAACATACATCCGCATTAACCATTTAAAATGTATCAGTTTAAGGCGTACATTTATTGATTTGGTTTGAGCTTCTGTACAAGCCAATTCCCATTGTTCCTCTGAAATTTCAGTTTGCAGGTCTTCTTTCCAATAATTCAATCTTTTCTGTGAGTTTTTACTTGAGGATAGTGTCAATGAGTTATAAAACTCTGAAATAATACCCTTTCTCTTACTATCTTTTGTCAAAATTTTTTCCAAGGAAGAATAAGTAGGTCGGGTGAGAGCATTATTTTGATTTGATCGAATAAAGTTCCTAAGCTGAAGATATTTAAAAAAGTGTGTTCTATTAAGATTAAATTTGATCCTCAGTTCTTCAAAAGACATTATGTTATCTGAACATGACAGATATAAGTCTTGAATCTTTTGAATCCCTTTTAAATTCCATACTTTAAATACAGCATCCGCTCTCCCTGGTTTAAAATATTGATTACCCCATATTGGGCTAAATTGTGACAATAAGTGTGGTTCTTTTAAATATTTTTTGGTTTCACACCATATTTTGATCATATGCTTTACAAATGGATTTTTAACTTGTTTCTGTAATTTTTTTGCCGAGTCTGAGTATATGAATATGGGAAGAGGTAAAGGTAAATTGTATGATTCCATTTCAGTCCAGTGAGGGAGATCATTTGATGAAAAATAATATGTCATAGACCTCAGTTGTGCTGACCAGTAATACAACATAAAGTTTGGACATTTCAGACCTCCACGATCAAATGGTAAATATAATAAGGACAGACGTAATCTAGCCTTCCTATTGTTCCAAATAAATTCCACTAACTTTTTTTTAATTCTTGAGAATAGATCTGAAGGTGGTGGTAAAGGAATGTATTGAAATAAATAAAGTATCTTAGGTAAGATATTACTTTTAAGTATATTGATTCTCCCAATCATCGACATTGGTAGTGACATCCATCTCTGAAGTAACTCATTAATGTCTGTCATTAAGCCTTCATAGTTGGCACTGGCAACTAATTCTAGCTTAGGCACAATTTGAATTCCTAAATATTGTCATGACTCGCCACTCATTAGCGGCGCCAGCTGCGCGCACACCTGTACCTCATCAGCGGCATGGGATTTAAACCACTCTGCCCTGGGCTTCGGCCTGAAGCCGTCTGATCCCGTCGGCCTGCTTGCTGCAAGGAACCCCCTTCTACCAGCAAGATCTTCCACGTAAGAATCTCTTACCTTCTTCTCCAGTCTTCACCCCTGTGCACAGGTGGATTTCCCGGCGGCGGACTTCTCCTCTGCTTCGCCATCTCCTCGCTGCTGTCACAGGCGCTCCAGGTCGCTGTCTCCCAGGCTACGCCCTTGTCAACACCAGCCACCTGCCTAACCAAGTAAGCCAGCGTATCCCATTATCCCTCTGTATTGGTTTGGTGCCCGTTACCCTTCTCCCTGTGCTTTCTCCCGTAGGGTTGCCCGGCTGCACGGCTTCCTGCCCCCGTGCCTGAAGCTGACGTCCACCACCAATACATTCACATCTCTCAGACACGCAGTCACACACCCTTGTTGTTGAATAAAGCTGTTGAATCTAACCTGAGCCTGCGTGTGTGTCTCCTGAGCCGTGCATTATGTCAAATATTTAAACTGATTTACAACATTGAATTGATTTACCTCAGGAGCTGGGTGATTTCTCTGGGTCTCATTTAGCATTAATATTGAAGATTTAGTTTTATTTATTTTATATCCTGATATTTCCCCAAAATTCTTTATTAAATTCAATAAAGTCGGAATTTATTTTTTAAGATTCGACATAAACAAAATTATGTCATCGGCATACAGGGAGATTTTATATTCTGTTGGTCCTACTTTAATTCCATATATTTGTGGATGTAAACGTACTGCCATCGCTAAAGGTTCAATTGCCATATTAAACAGTAAAGGTGAAAGTGGACAGCCTTGTCGACATCCTCTTTTGATATTTATTGATTTTGAAATATTGCTGTTAGGATTTCTGCTGTAGCCTTATTGTATATTATCTGAACCCATTTTATGAAATTATTTCCAAGTCCAAACCTTTGTAAGACTTCAAAAAGAAAGGGCCATTTGACCCTATCAAAGGCCTTTTCGGCGTCCAATGATAGGAGAGCTGTATCCGGTGCTTCTTTATTAGAATAGATAATATTAAATAGTCTTCTTACATTATGAAAGCCTTGTCTTCCCTTTATAAAGATCTCGGTTAATAATATTTGGTAATATTTCTTGTAGTCGTCTTGCTAAAATTTTACAGATTATCTTAAGGTCAGCATTTAATAGGCTTATTGGTCTCATATTTTCACATTTATTAGAGGGTTTACCTGGTTTTGGCAACAGTATAATTAAGGCATTATTCATGTATGGTGGTAAATTACTATTTTGAAATGCTTCTAAAACCATTTCCAAAAATGGTTTTATTAATTTATTCTTAAATTTTTTATAGAGGTCAACTGGAAGACCATCTGGTGCTGCACTTTTTCCTGATTTCATATTATCAATGGCTAGCCCAACTTCTTCTTGGCTAATTTTAGACTCCAGTATCTCCCTGTTTTCATTTGGAATACACGGTATAGATATTCCATCCAAAAACCCATTTAGTTTTGTTAAGTCAGTTTCATTTTTTGTATCATATAATTTTTCATAATAATCTCTAAAGGCACTATTAATTTCTAAAGGATCTACAACTGCCTGCCCGTTACTTATAATACTGGTAATTGGTGTTTTAAATTCTAATTGTTTAATCTGCCATGCCAATAATTTTCCTGATTTTTCACCTTGTTCATAAAAAGATTGCTTCAATCTTAGAAGACTCGAGGCAGCTCTATTTGCTGATTTTTTTGTCATATTCAGCTCTCAGAATCAGTAATTCGTTCTCTAACTTTGGGTCACTTCCTGCATACATTTTTTCTTGAAGAATTTTTATTTTATGTTCCAACTGGATTCTCTCCTCTTGAGTCTTCTTAGATTTTGAACCTGTATAACTAATAATATGCCCCCTAATAAAAGCTTTGAAAGCCTCCCACTTTATACATGCTGATGTTTGTGTTGTATTGATATCAAAGAACTCATCTATCTGTTTTTCTATGTACTTAACAAATTCCTCATCCTGAAGCCATTTATGCTGAAATTGCCACCTACCTGGTTCCTTTGTCAATTTCTTATCTACATATATTAGACAGCAGGGTGCATGATCAGAGATCACAATATTATCATAGAAGCAGTTTTGAATCTTGGACCTTAATTCTGTGGAGATCAAAAAATAGTCAATACGTGAGAATGTCTTGTAGGTATTGGAATAACAAGAGTAGGCTTAAACTTGTGGTTTCATTTCTCTCCATATATCTAGCAATCTCAGTTCTTTCATAAAATGATTAATGATCATCCTGCATCCATTGTGCGTACAGTCCAGCCCTGTTGATCTATCTATACTGGGATTCAATATACAATTAAAATCCCCTGCTATTATATGTTGCCCTGTAAGTGATGATAAAATAAGAAATAAATTAGCAAAGAAATTTTGATCATCTATATTGGGACCGTATAAGTTCACCAGATTTATATTTTCTAATAACAAAGATCCTTGGATGATTAGATATCTTCCAAATTTGTCTCCAATTACATTTTTCACTTGAAATGGGATTGATTTATGTATGAGAGTCATAACTCCCCTGCCTTGGGATGAAAATGAAGAGGTGAATACACTTCCTTGCTATCTTCTCCTAATTCTTTTTTACTCCTCCTCTATTAGATGAGTTTCTTGTAAAAACACAATTTTTGAACCTATGTCTTTTATTTTATTCATAACTTGTTTAAGTTTTTTTTAAATTTTGTAGACCTCTGCAATTCCATGAAGTTAAATTAAGATTAACGCTTTGGTCTATGATCAATAAGGAGTTTGAGATTACCTCGCAATGTAAACATGCTCATACAGAGAAGCAAAAACATGAGTGGTTGAACATTCATCCTACAAACTACACACAAACAAATTCCCCCTTCCCACATTCGTGGTAATCCCCCCAAAATCAAAAAAAAAATTCCGTCTCCCGCTATAGCCATCGGCCGCTCCACACCCGCGAGGACCAGCCAGAGCCACTCCTTCTTCATCCTCCCAATCACCCTAACTCTACTGCTTTTAATGACATAACATTAACTCTCTTCTGTAGTTTTCCAACTTAACTCCAAAATTTTATAGCAACTTTGTACATCATAGGTTTTTTTTTAATATATAATACAATCTATATTTTGTAAACTTGCTATATGCTTCAGATCAGTCAGATGCCTGTGCAAAGGCTTAAATATTCTACCTTATATTTTGTTCATGCTTCATGCGTAGCTCCCACCAGTCTCTCCTTGGATCTTCTTGATGAGCTCCTGCGCCTCCTCAGCGGTCTTGAAGGTGTGGGTTCTGCCTTATATGTGACCAGCAGTCTTGCAGGATAAATCACTCCATGACGGATCCCGAGGTTGCGCAGCTATTTACGGGTGGGGTCAAACTGTTTCCTTAATTGTTGGATTCCTGTGGCCAAATCTGGGTAGAACTGCACCTGTTGATCCTGGTATTTAATTTCTCCTTTGGCTCGCGCCGCGTTGGAGATCATCATCCTGTCCCTGTAGCTGAGGAACTTCATAATCAGCGTCCTCGGTGGTGCCTTATTATCTCTCGGTGGGCCGATTCGGTGGGCGCTTTCTAAGACGACTGATGACTGCAGCTCCGCATTATTCAGCGCTTCTGGAATCCACTTTTCCAAAAAGGAACATGGATCCCGACCCTCCGTTCTCTCCGGGAGGCCCACCAGCCTCAGGTTGTTCCATCTCAACCGGGATTCTAAATGCTGGACATTATCTTCCAGACGTTTATTTTTTAATTCCAATGTGCGCACCTTTAATTGTAGGCCGGTGACGTCATCCTCAGCGCTGGAAATTCGGAGCTCGACCTGCGACACTCGTTCCATACAGTTGCTTATTTCCTTTCTCATTCCTTCTATCGCTGCTATAATCCCATCAAATTTAGTGGAGAAGTCTGCTCTCATTGAGCCAATGGCAGCGAGCACCACACCTGTGCCGTCGCCAGCAGTCACCGCTCCTCCGCTAGCTTGCTCCGCCATATCTGGGGATTTTTCTGCTTCGTCACAGACGTGAAAGTCCCTTAACTTGGATTGTTTTGGCGGTTCAATTTTTCCTCCACCCGATTTCCCAGCCTTAGGCTTTACCGGCATGTCCTCGCCCAAACGCTGGGATAGGTTTTGTTCCAATTGAGAGAGTTATTTGCCAATTTTTTTATTTTTAGGAGCAGAGTAGAGTGGAACACGTCCTCCTACGTGGCGGCCATAACCGGAAGTCCGTCTAAAACACAGTTTTACCTTTAAATAATCTAACAGACCAGTTGAATAAAAAGCTACCTGTGTGGAGTACAGGATGATCCCCCAGCCTGCACTGAGCAGCCCAGAATATCAGTCATGCTTAAGTATTGTAATGTAGTAATGTGGTCTGCCACTAGGGGCGCTGTTAAGTGTTGTATGCAGGTTAAGCAGAGTATAAAGAAGAGTAAAAACGGTTGTTGTTGATGTTACTGAAGACCTAGCTGTCCTGCCTGTTTATTCCACTTGCTCTCCTTATAAAAACACACTAAAATACATTACATGGTGCCAGAAGTGTCACTCATACGAAGATGGACCAACTAAAACCGCCAAACAGTCTGTCGCTGGAAGTAAACCTTGCAGAAAACTGGTGTTCGTGGGTCCAGAAGTTTGAGCTGTACCTGACTGCTAGCAGCATAGCTGAAAAATCAGAGGAAATAAAATGTGCTATTTTTCTTCATGTGGCAGGTGACGAAGCTATTAAGTTATTTAATACCGTACCATGGACTTTGATGATGATGTGGATGATTTTGACATCCTAAAAGAAAGATTTCGGCAATATTGTGAGCCGAGAAAAAATATAACCTACCTGAGGCACATATTTTTCACAAGAGTACAAGGCAAGAGTGAATCTATCGATGCATATGTGACAGACCTGAAAAACAAGGCCAAAGATTGTGAGTTTGGACTGTTAACTGATTCACTCATAAGAGATCGTATTGTGTGGAGTCACCAATGACCAGGTGAGAGCAAGACTGCTTAGAGAACCAGACTTATCCCTGAGTAAAGCTGTGGATATATGCAGAGCTAATGAAGCCACACAAAGCCATATGAAAGCTTTACAAGAAGAAACAGAAGTTTCAGTAAACAAGCTAAGCAAAATAAAGCTAACTAAGAGGCCTAAAGAAAGTGACGTCCATGCAAAAAGAGAATGCAATAAATGTGGCTATAAACATGAGCCTCACAAGTGTCCTGCGTATGGGCAAACATGTAAAGTCTGCTCACGAAAAAACCATTTTGCTCGCATGTGCCACACAAGGATGCACAAAGAAAGCAGAGAAAGTTCACACAGACAGGAGAAAAATGTGAATGAGATAGAACAAGAGGAAAAAGAAATGTTTATTGGAACCCTTGAACCAAAGAGAAGAGAAATAAAAAGCCAGCTCATGTTGATATGGAAAGCTTAGGATCAGTCCACCAAGGTCTCCGCCTTTGACCGCCACCTAATCCACATAGCACCGGACCCCCATGATCCCTCCTGCAGGTGGTGAGCCCACTGGAGGGCGGACCCATGTAATTCCTTTGGGCTGAGCCCGGCCGGGTGCCATGGGTAGAAACCCGACCACCAGACGCTAGCCTTCGAGCCCCTCCCCCAGGCCTGGCTCCAGGGTGGGGCCCCGGTAACCCCATACCGGGCGGGGTACACTGAATCCTTGATATAGAATTTATCATGAGAGTCTGTTGGATTGTTCTTAGTCTGGCCCTTCACCCAGGACCAGTTTGTCTCGGGTGACCCTATCAGAGGCAAATTGCCCCGGACAACATAACTCCTGGGATCACTGGGGCACGCAAACCCCCCCACCACGATAAGGTGACGATCCATGAGGGGGACTCCCAAAGCAGCTGAGGTGTACTGGCAGGCCAAGTGGAGTGCAGCTCGGGTGGTTGCTGAAGCAAAAACCCGGGTATGGGAGGAGTTCGGTGAGGCCATGGAACAAGACTTTCGGTCGGCCTCGAAGAGATTCTGGCAAACACTCCGGCGGCTCAGGAGGGGAAAGCAGTTCCCTGTCCACACTGTGTATGGTGCGGATGGGGCACTGTTGACTTCGACTGGGGATATCGTCGGGCGGTGGAAGGAATACTTCGAGAATCTCCTCAATCACACTGATACGCCTTCCACAGAGGAAGCAGGGTTTGGCGACGAGGGGGAAGACTCGCCTATCACAGGGGCTGAGGTCGCCAAGGTGGTTAAAAATCTCCTTGGTGGTCGGGCCCTGGGGGTGGACGAGATTCGCCCTGAGTACCTCAAGGCCCTGGATGTTGTTGGGCTGTCATTGTTGACACGCCTCTGCAACATTGTGTGGAGGTCGGGGGCAGTGCCTTTGGCATGGCAAACCGGGATGGTGGTTCCTCTCTTCAAAAAAGGGGACCGGAGAGTGTGCTCCAACTTTAGAGGGATCACACTCCTCAGCCTCCCTGGGAAGGTCTATGCCAAGGTACTGGAGAGGAGAGTCCGTCCGTTGGTCGAACCTCGGATCCAGGAGGAGCAATGTGGTTTTCGTCCTGGCCGTGGCACATCGGACCAGCTCTTTACCCTCTCGAGAATTCTTGAGGGTTCGTGGGAGTTTTCCCAACCAGTTTACGTGTGTTTTGTGGACTTGGAGAAGGCATTTGACCGCGACCCTCGTGGTTTTTTGTGGGGGGTGCTTCGGGAGTATGGGGTATCGGGCTTGTTGTTCCGAGCTATCCGGTCTCTGTACGATCGTTGTGAGAGTTTGGTTCGTATTGCCAACACTTGGTCGGAGTCATTCCCAGTGAGAGTTGGACTCCGCCAGGGCTGCCCTTTGTCAGGCAGCGTGGCCGGCGTGTGTGACCCATTCCAGTTTCTTTTTCTTTTTTTGTTACAGTTTGAATTTTGCACATTCTAAATAATCTGTAATTTGCTGCTGATTGTAATAAACAATTTAGTGATTTATGTGTTTGCATCATGATTTTCTATTTTTGTCTGTTAAGACATCGGTGGGAAAAGAGTCAACAGTACGAACCATTTGTCAGTGACTTTGAAAATAATGGCTCATTTTTAAGAAAAGTAACCAAAACAATTATTTGCTGAAGACTGTAAAACAAAATAGAGACATCTGCAAAAGTACAAAGGTTTATTGTCAAAATTCCCAGGGCAATACTACATGAATACATGTATAGTTCACTGTTGATGCAGAGAATATATATTTATACAGTATCTACATGTAGTCAGCAATACTCAGTACGATATATTTCTAGTTAATCCTCATATTTCTCCATGTAACCTTGTGACTGCGTTATTTTAATTACTTTTAATCCTAGATCCATTTGTTTTGGATTAAAATGCATCATAATTGTTAAATGTATCTTATGCCTAATTCAGTACTGGTTACCTGTTGAAATATATATTTTAACGGCTCATATGCTACAATATGGCACCTGATCCATGTTTTGCCACGACACCACTGGCTGGAGCAGATAAATTCCATGACGTCTCAACAGTCTCTCCATGATTTTGACACAGATCAGAAGCTAAACATTTCCACAGACATAGCCACTTCGCGTTTGTGAAGTTGGGGTCACATCACTGTGTTGAACGTTAACCCCCAACGTTTGAAGCGATATTTTTGCCACAAGAGAGCCATCTGAAACACACACACACAGAGAATACATATTTTAGTACCTAATATCGATAACTTGCCGACATTACAATGTTGTATGGTGGACTTAAAAGCAAAGTAGCATTATCAATCATTAGCTTACCGTCATACGTAATGTAGTTGGTATCCTCATGTCTTCTCCTTTATATTGCTCTATGGTTTCCTAAACGCTAAAGTACTTTTCCAGTGTGTAGTTTCGCCGCCTCTGCTTTCTGTTCTCCTTTTTTGCATTTATTCAGGCAAAAAAAGACAGAGAACGCAGACGCCTTGTATCCTGCCAGCTTGTGTTTTGCGTAACGTTACACTTGTTTTACACCAATTACGCTGGTTTTACGTAACAGGAGGGAGAGGGTTGCGCCGCCTCCCTGTAACTATATTCCCACCCATTTCAAATGGGACCTACTATAGTGGAAAAACAAAGCGGGCTGAACTGTACCGTCCCATCCCGTACCAGACCATACCGTACTGACCCTAGTAGAAAAGCGCCTCTAGATTCAGAGCTGAGAATCCATGGCAACCAGCTATTATGGTAAAGAGCCACAACACACCAAGATCCTTTGTGATTCAGACCCATGGGGGATGTTTCAGGAGAAAGGCACCATCTACTGAAGTGCAGAGAAGAAAGTGTTCCTGAAACCACAAACGCTGATTAGGAGGATTTCCCGACCTCTGCTTGTGAGCCAACAGAGACCATCTCATCGGAGCAAGCACCTGTTCATTCTCCTGTAAAGGAAACTGAGAATTCCAAAGCAGCTACTAAAGAGCCAAGGAAAACTTCACGCTTTGACAGACTGATTAAACCCCCACAACGTTATACAATGTGAAACAACATGAAACATGAAGAAATGTTCAAGTGTATTTTAAGGGATGTTAGCCCTGTAATGAAAAGAAAAGCAGTTGTTCAGGTTAAAACCATACTTTTTAACTTGTGAGTCATATTAGGATTTATTGTTTTTCTGTAACAATACAGTATGATATTCTACTTCTAAAGAAGGGAGATGTAATGTAGTAATGTGGTCTGCCACTAGGGGCGCTGTTAAGTGTTGTATGCAGGTTAAGCAGAGTATAAAGAAGAGTAAAAACGGTTGTTGACATTACTGAAGACCTAGCTGTCCTGTCTGTTTATTCCACTTGCTCTCCTTATAAAAACACACTAAAAGACATTACAAGTATCTTCTATGGCATCTGTTGAATCATCAGAATATTAGAAAAACTCTTCAATAATAGACGATGTAGCTCATGTATTTTTACCTACATATGTATAAGCACTATGGGATGCTTGAGATTGCATGTGTGGATTGACCTCACGTCTTGGATGGAACAATATGTCTGGACCGCCTGTGGATAGCAGCAAGAAGATGGAGGTATGGCGATAAGGAGCTGAAAAGACTTCCTGACCTCCTGGGGGCCAGGCGGAGGACTGAAGGACGCGGGGGGAGAGTTATTGTCAATAGTGGGTTTTGACGGTGATATGTGATTCTTCCTTTGTTCTGAGATGTATAAATAAGAAGGTTTTGACTCAGCTCTTTCTCTTCTGTTCTTGAGAGATAGCTGGGGATGTGATCGCAACAATAAAACCTGAATTAAGAAATAATTCAGCCTTGTTATTTCACGCTCCCCACATTGGTGACCAAGAGACGTGAGAATGCATAGAAGGGATTCTCCTGATGCAGACTCGTCGGAGTCTGCCCAAGCGAGCGCCGTCTCCATTAAACTGCCAGAATTCTGGCAGGACAACCCGGACTCGTGGTTCCTCCAGGCTGAGGCACAGTTCACGCTCGCAGGAACAACGGTGGATGACACTAAGTTTTACCACGTCATCGCAAGGCTCGACAACCGCACAGCTCGATGCATGCAGAGCCTGGTACAGCAGCCACCCGCTGACAACAAATACGGCGAGTTGAAGGCTGCCCTCACCGAGTGTTTCACACCCTCAGCTGAAGAGAGGGCTAGGAGGCTCCTGGCTATGCACGGCCAGGGAGGGCACAGGCCAGTTGCCCTGATGGAAGACATGCTGCAGCTGAGGGAATCGGACAACGATAATTTCCTATTTATGCACATCTTCCTAAGTAACCTCCCGTCGCACATGAGAGGGATCCTCTCCAGCATGCCTTGTGTGACCCAGCGGGACTTCCGTGCGCTGGCCCGAGAGGCGCAGCGGCTCCTCGACTCCTGCGGCAAGCAGACGGCCACAGCAGCAGCGGCAGACCTATGTGCAGCGACCCGAGGCAACGAAGAGCCAGAGACAGCGGAACCAGCCCCACCAACAATGGCAGCGACACGGCCCCGGCGCAGCGGAGGAGATGGCCTCTGTTATTATCACCGGCGTTTCGCAGAGAAGGCACACAGGTGTGTGCCGCCGTGCGGCTACAAGAGCTCGGGAAACTCCAGGACCGGGACCCGTTAGCAGCTTCGGCTCTCGGTGAAAGAAATAAGCTGCTGTACATCACAGATGCGAGCTCCGGGCGACACTTCCTCATGGACACCGGAGCCCAAGTGAGTTTCATCACCCCGACCTACGCTGACCGGTTGGCTGGCCCCCGTGGTGACGGGGCAACGGCGGCGAACGGCTCGAGCATCAACACCTACGGAGAAAGGACTTTGTTTTTGTCCTTGCACGGCCGCACTTATGAATGGACTTTTATCATAGCGGCAGTGAGCTTCAATATGTTAGGTGCCGATTTTCTGTGCTCGCATGGTTTGTTAGTTGATCTTGCCAACAGACGCTTAGTTAATGCACTACCTTTCTATTCTATTCCTTGTGCAGCTCGAGTGTCCCCACCACCAGTGCAGACCAAAGTCGCCACAGCAGGCGGTAAGTTTAACACACTCCTCAATGAATGAATGAATGAATGAATTTATTTATTTCGGATAGTACATTACAGGTTAAAAGAAACTGTATAATATAACAACAAGGTCAAATTAGACAAAGACTCCTTCTACTATACAATTCCACGTGAGTTATCCGAAATGGGTGATGGCTGAAGCCGCAGCTTATATTGCCCACCCATATTCCATCCAAGAATTCAAAGGAGAAAAAAGAGAAAACAAGACAAGAGCGATTACAATTTAAAACAAGGCTAAGACAAAATATGACTGAGAGAAAAAGAAAACTGAGCTAGTCTAAGTTAAGCGGTTACTATTCAAAAACAAATCTAAGACATAGTGTCACAGAGAAAAAAGAAAAACTAAGCTATAACACAACACAGGCTGGAAATGTCAATCCTTATGTGAGTTTACATGTCGTCTTGTAAATATGTTTGGAGTATTTCTTCCTTTAGTTTTTGTTTAAATTGTCCAAGCTTTGTACATGATTTTAATTCAGGTCCAAAATCGTTCCATAATCTGACACCTTGCACTGAAATACAGTGTTGCTTGGTAGTTGTTCTCACTGTAGGCTTTTGAAATATACATGTTCCTCTGAAGTGATATCGTTTCTCCCTTGTTTGGAACAACTTTTGGATATTTGCGGGCAGTGATAGATTCTTCACTTTGAACATTATTATTGTGGTTTTAAAGTTGATCAGATCTTTCAACTTGAGAGTTTTTTGTTTAAGAAAAAGTGGGTTTGTTGGTTCCCTGTAAGCTGCTTTGTTGATTATTCTAATAGCTCTCTTTTGAAGCATAAAGAGTGGATATATGTTTGTTTTATATGTATTTCCCCATACTTCATTACAATATGTCATGTATGGGAGTATTAATGAATGATACAAGGTGTATAGTGTGGGTTGATTCAGCAAATTTTTCACTCTGTGTAATATTGCAATTGATTTGGATACTTTACCTTTTATATAATTAATATGTGGCTTCCAACACAGTTTGTTATCAATTATTACTCCAAGGAATTTAGTTTCGGATACCCTTTCAATCTCTACACCATTTACACTGAGTTTGGGTACTGGGTAGTTGTGATGGTTGTTAAAGACTATAAATTTTGTCTTGCTTAAATTGAGCGTTAATTTGTTTGAATCAAACCACAGTTTCAGCTTTCCTAATTCCTTTCCGAGTGTATCCAGAAGTTGTTCCAAATTGTTTCCACTGCATAGCAGGTTAGTGTCATCAGCAAACAATATTAAGTCCATTTTTTCTGAAACTTTACATATATCATTTATATACATATTGAATAATAATGGTCCCAAAACTGAACCCTGTGGGACTCCACAGGTGACCTTCAGTAGCTCTGAGTTTTTGTTGTTAACACATACAAACTGATATCTATTCTTTAAGTAACTTCTTAACCAGGACAGTGCTACCCCTCTGATACCACAATTTTGTAGTTTCTTTAATAATAGATTGTGATCTACTGTATCAAATGCTTTTTTAAGATCCAGGAATACTCCAACTGAATACTCTTTATTTTCAATGGCTGTTGATATTTTTTCTGTAAATTCCATTAAGGCATATGCTGTTGTCCTTTTGTGTCTGAACCCATATTGCTGCTCACACAATAAATCATTCTTCAGTATGAAGTTGTCAATTCTCTCATAGAATATTTTTTCAAGTATCTTGGAAAATTGCGGTAATAGTGAAATTGGTCTGTAGTTGGAGAGTTCCCCTCTGTCGCCTGTCTTGTAAATCGGAATTACTTTAGCTATTTTCATTGCATTGGGAAATATACCTGATTGGAGAGACAGGTTACAGATATACGTCAGTGGTTTCACTATGCATTCGATAACAGTTTTGACTAGTAGCATATCAATCAGAATCAGAATCAGAATCAGAATCAGGTTTATTGCCATTGTTCATGTAGTACACAAACTAGGAATTTGTCTCGGTACAATGCTGCAACATTAAACATGATAAGATAAGAGAAATAAACTATACATGTAATAAAGTGTAGGATAAGATTAAGTGATACTGGTCAACAGTTAAAATATATATTAGCCAGCAGCAGATACTGTGGAGAACTATATAGTGCAGTCGGTAATGCAGGAAGAAAACAGTGATGATTGACATGAGTCTGGTTGAGCTGCTGTACATGGTGCACGAGAGTTACTTAGTGTTCAGCAGTCTAATGGCAGAGGGGAAGAAGCTGTTCATGTGACGGGAGGTTTTAGTCTGGATGGACCGAAGTCTTCTACCAGAGGGGAGGGGGGCAAACAGTACGTGACCAGGGTGTGAGGGATCGGCTATGATCCGGCCAGCACGCCTCCGGGTCCTGGAGATGTACAGATCCTGGAGAGATGGGAGCTTGCAGCCGATCACCTTCTCGGCAGTGCGCACGACGCGCTGCAGCCTTAGTCTGTCCCTGGCAGTGGCTCCTGCGTACCACACGGTTATGGAGGTGGTGAGGATGGACTCGATGATGGCTGTGTAGAACTGCACTAACATCTTGGTGGGTAGCTTGAGCTTCCTCAGCTGCCGCAGGAAGAACATCCTCTGCTGGGCTTTTTTGATGAGTGAGCTGATGGTCAGCTCCCATTTGAGGTCCCTGGTGATGGTAGTGCCTAGGAAGCGGAAGGAATCAGCAGTGGTGATGGGAGAGCCTGAGAGGGTGAGGGGGGGCAGAGGAGTAGTGACTTTCCTGAAGTCTACAATCATCTCCACTTTCTTCAGAGCGTTCAGCTGCAGGTTGTTATTGCTGCACCAGGACGCCAGCTGGGCCACCTCTCTCCTGTAGGCGGACTCGTCGCCGTTGGAGATGAGCCCGATGAGGGTGGTGTCGTCCGCAAACTTGATCAACTTGACAGACTGGTGGCTGGAGGTGCAGGAGTTGGTGTAAAGGGAGAAGAGTAGGGGGGAAAGTACACAGCCCTGGGGTGATCCGGTGCTGATGCTAGTATAGTCTGAGACAGTCTTTCCCAGCCGCACATGCTGCCTCCGGTCCGTCAGGAAGTCGATGATCCACCTGCAGAGGGAGTCAGGCACGTTGAGCAGGGACAGCTTGTCCCGGAGCAGAGCGGGGCGGATGGTGTTGAATGCGGAGCTGAAGTCCACAAACAGGATCCTGGCGTAGGTTCCCGGGGAGTCCAGGTGCTGCAGGATGGAGTGGAGGGCCAGGTTGACTGCATCGTCTACAGACCTGTTGGCTCGGTAGGCAAACTGCAGCGGGTCCAGGAGAGGGGTGGTGATGGACTTGAGGTGGGACAGGACCAGGCGCTCAAAGGACTTCATGACTACAGAGGTGAGCGCTACAGGTCTGTAGTCATTAAGTCCAGTGATCCGTGGCTTCTTGGGGACAGGGATGATGGTGGAGGATTTGAGGCAGGATGGCACGTGGCATAACTTAAGGGAGGTGTTAAAAATGTCTGTGAATACAGGAGCCAGCTGTTTCGCACAGAGTCTCAGGGTGGAGGGAGACACGCCGTCTGGGCCGGGGGCCTTGCGCGGGTTCAGTCTGGAGAACTGTTTGAGCACATCCTGCTCACTGATGATAAGGGGAGGGGGGGAGGAGGGGGGGGTGCCTTAAATGAAGTAGGGAATGTGGAGGCTGTGGAGCTGGAGGGAGGGGGGGAGTTGGACACAGATGACGAGGTGTCAAAACGGGCATAGTGTTGGGACAGTCTCTGACAAAGGGCTTTGTCATCCTGACCTTTAGGAGCCTGAGGCCGATAGTTGGTGATCTGCCTCAGTCCTCTCCACACGGAAGCCGAATCATTAGCAGTGAACTGCTGCTGGAGTCTCTCTGAGTATAGAGATTTGGCCCTCTTCAGCTCTCTGTTAAACCGGTATTTAACCTCCCTGTAGCAGTCCCTGTCTCCACTTTTCAGCGCTGCTTCCTTCTCCTTCCTGATCTGTCTGAGCTTAGCTGTGAACCAGGGTTTGTCATTAGAGTAACTCACCCTGGTGCGTGATGGAAGAATGTTCTCTTCACAAAAGTGGATATATGAGTTCACAGTGTCCGTGTACTCATCCAGATCATGCGTGGCTCCTTTAAGCATGCCCCAGTCAGATATTTCCATGCACGTTTCCAGCTTCTCCTCAGCATCACTGGTCCGTATCTTCGTAGTGCTCACAACAGGTTTAGTGAGCTTCAATCTCTGTCTGTATGTGGGAATGAGGTGAACCATCACGTGATCAGATAATCCCAGCGCAGCTCGAGGGACAGCGCGGTATGCGTCTTTCACTGTGGTGTAACAGTGATCCAGTGTGTTTAATCCTCTGGTGGGGCATTTAATAAACTGTTTGTAGCGGGGGAGATCGTTGCTCAGATTGCACTGATTAAAGTCGCCAGCCACAATAATCAGCGAGTCTGGAAAACTCCGCTCTGTGTGTTGAATGTGATCCGCGAGCACGCGCTGAGCTTCGCGCGTGTCCGCGTCGGGAGGTGCGTACACAGCGATCATTATGAAAGAAGCAAACTCCCGCGGGGAATAGAAGGGCTTGCAATTGATAACAAGAAATTCCAAGGCAGGAGAACAGTGTTTGGAAATTACCGTTACATCAGAGCACCAGCTACAGTTGATGTAGAAGCAGACACCGCCTCCTGTGGTCTTGCCGGAAAGCTCTGTGTCACGATCAGCACGGAAGAGCTGGAAGCCGTCGAGGCGCAGCGCGCTGTCCGGTATATTTTCCCGGAGCCAGGTCTCAGTAAAGCAGAGGACAGCTGAGGAGGCGAGGTCCTTAAAACGCATCAGCAGTCTCAGTTCATCCACCTTGTTAGAGAGAGAGTTGGTATTGGACAGAAATATGCCAGGCAGCGCCGTTCGCGAGCCTCTCCTGCGAAGTCGTACGAGAGCGCCCGCTCGTCTTCCTCTCTTCCGCCGTCTCACTTTCCGAGCCAAACAATAAACCAGATCGGCGGCAGGGGCTAGAAAAACTGGGAGGAGGTCCGTGGGGGTCAAAGTCCTGATATTTAAAAGTTCTTCACGGGTATAAGTGCAAGCAGACACACAATTGACAAACAAAAACAAACAAAGAGCGCAGCGAAGCACCATGTCGACCGCTGTGGGCGCCATCTTGGATCGAAGATCCAATACCATCGCAGTCAGTAGATGTTTTACTTTTGAACGATTTAACAATTTCAATGACCTCTCTTTCGTCTGTGTTCTTTATGAAGATGGAGTCTTTTACAGCAGTGTTATTGCATATTGAATCACCTGTTGGCACCGTAGTGGGTATTTCTCGGGCCAGTTTAGGTCCAATGTTAACAAAAAAATTATTAAATTCATCTGCAGGTGAAGCTATATTCACATTCGGAGTCGATTTATTATTTTTTGGAATGTTAGTTGGGTAGCTGGTATTTCTGCTTTTATTTCCAAGGATACTGTTGATTATTGTCCATGTATTTTTAATATTGTCTTTGTTTTTTTCCAGTTCTTTACTGTAATAGTCTCTTTTACTACATCTTATTATATATGTTAACTTATTTTTGTATGTTTTATACCGCTGCTCTGCTTCTTTTGTCCTTTTCTTTATGAAAGCTTTATATAATAAATTTTTCTTTTTACACGCCTTTTGTAGTCCTTTGGTTAGCCATGGTTTGTCAGTAAATTTGTGTTTAAGCTTTTTTTTAACTAATGGGCAGTTTTTTTCATAAAGAGTGGTTACAATGTTTGTAAATGTGTCATAGGCTTCATTTACATCTGATACATAGACTTCTGTCCAGTCTTGCTTCAGCAAGTCCTCTTTAAAAGAACTGATTGCGTTTGGTGATTTGTGTCTGAACGATTTTGAGATTTTTTCTGGGTTGGGCCCCGTTGGCCATGGATAAGTGCAAAGATTGGCAAGTGGTCGCTTATATCATTTATCAATAATCCACTTTCTATTTTCTTGTCGAGAACATTGACAAACAGGTTGTCAATAAGTGTAGCAGAGTGAGCTGTGATTCTACTGGGATGTGTTATTGTGGGATATAGACTCATGCTGTACATAGAGTTCATGAACTCTGTAACTACATTTTGTTGATGTGGATTAAGTAGATCAATATTGAAATCTCCACAAATTGCTACCATTTTCTTACTAGTAATATTATTGTACAGCTCGACTAATTTATCTCTGAATGTCTCAATGCAAGTTCCCGGCGTTCTGTATGTGCAGCTTATGATTAGATTTTTTGTTTTGTCTAGGTCAATCTCAACAGTAACACATTCCAGAATCCCTGGTAGTGCTGAGGACATTTCATTTACAAGCTTACATCTATATAGGTCATCAATATACAGTGCAACACCACCACCCTTTTTTTGAGATCTGTTAATGTTAAACATCTGATATCCCTCTATTGCCATCAGGGGAGCCTGGTCTGCATTAAGCCAGGTTTCAGAGACTGCTATAGCTGTGAATTTTCTGTTTAGCTGTTTTAAATAGTCCTGAATCTGTGAGAAGTTTTTGTTAAGACTTCTGCTATTGAAGTGTATTATTGACAGTTTACCATCTAATTGCACTTGACTTTTGAATTGCTTTTCAGTGTAATATTCACAGTGGTTATGAATATTATTGAAAAAGTGGTTATCAGGATCAATATCATTCTCCATCTCTTGTGGTTTATGTTCAGCATAGTGGCATATTTTTAGAGTTTGAGTTTCCTCACTCTGTGTTTCATAGTCAGTGTTCATCTGTATTTATCTAAGTCAGTAGCATCTCTGATCATTATACTTTTTGCTTGCTCAGGTGTTCCATTTAGTTTAATCCAAATTCTACAATTTCTTGTCCAGGTTGTCTGTATCTTATTATGTTTCTTTAGCATCCGTGCCTGCCGTGCTAATTCAGCGTTTTTTTTTGTCAGGTGTTCATTTAGGTAAACTTGAGTTTCCTTTAGTTTTTTGGCCTGCCTCAGTATGTCATTTTTCACCCTCCTGTTCACAAAGCGCATCACAATTGATTTCTTTGTTTTGTTATCTTTCTTCGGTAAAGCATAACAGGCTGAGATCGCATTGGCTTCTACCTTAATGTCTTTATCATTAAGGAACTGAAGCACTTGGTTTTCTAAGGACATTGATTCACTTATGGAAGCATGTTCACCACTCAGTCCTGTAGCGGCATGGGCGTACGACTGATATCTGATGTCTAGTCCACTTATAACTATGTCATCAATGCGAGAACCTTGTTCAAGATCCTCGACGTGTTGCTCCAAAAGACGCCCGTGTTGCTCCAGGTCCATAATTTTTTTGTCTTTTTCTTTTATTATTGAATGTAGGGCTTGTACCTCCTGTATTAGGTCTAATATATTAGCTCGCAGAGATAGCAAAAAGACGTAACAAACTAATAGTTTTTTGAATGCAAAAGATGCAATAGACTTACACAATGGTCCCCTCCGGCATACAACTAGGAACATACCGGTCGCTATGGAGGGTGAGAATATGTATGGGCACATAATCATACCATGTAGGATAACTAAGTAGACGGTTATGCTGTTTCATTCCATCTAGCAACAATGCTCTGCACTGTGTGTGTTTATATATTTACATATTTATTCCATCTAGCTACAATGCTCAGCACTGGGTGTGTTTATATATTTATATATCTACATATTATTCCATCTAGCTACATTGCTCCGCACTGTGTGTGTTTATATACTTGCATATTTATTCCACCTAGCTGCAATGCTCCGTACTGTGGGTGTTTATATATTTACATATTTATTCCATCTAGCTACAATGCTCTGCACTGTGTGTTCATATATTCATGTGTTTGTTCCATCCAGCTACAATGCTCTGCACTGTGTGTCTGTGTGTGTGTGTGTATATATATATTTTATAGTAATACGTACATGTGTATATTAGCTGCTCTTGCTTGCTTGTTTTTTTTTTTTTTTTTTTTTTTCTTGCCTTCTGATTGTTGCTCTGAGTGTTGCTACCCCTGTGCTGTTGCAATCCTGGAATTTCCCCGTTGTGGGACTAATAAAGGCTTATCTTATCTTATCTTATCTTATCTTATCTTATATTTTGTCCTGCTGGCTAGTCACTTTGGCCAGTTCTTCTCACACAAAGTTCAGAGTTTTTTTAATTTCTTCCATTTCCTCTTTTTTGGGTGGCATTTTACTGACCTGTGGATAGAAATAAGCAGAGAATCCGGCTAGGCCTCAACTAGCTCGTTCGCTACTGGACCCGCCGCTCCTGCGCAGCTTCTCCGCCGAGTGACGCTGCTCAGCTCCGCAGATCACCGCCGTCTATCGCCGGCGCCTGCCTCCGTCTACCTGGCCAGTTATGTCGTGCATCGCCGGCGCAGCCGGAATCCACCGATCACAGCCACTCGTCGCCGTCTGGCTAGGCGGCTCCTCCGCTGGGCCCTGTCCCCGTCAGTTATGTCGCACTCCGCCGGCGCAGCTCTAATCCACCGATCACCTCCGCCGATCGGTGGCCGATCACCGTCGCTCGCTGTCGTCCGGCTGGGTGGCTTCTCCTCTAGGCCCCCTCTAGGCCCCGTCACCGACCGCCGTCAGTCTGGTAGTTCCTCGGCTGGGCCTCGCAATTGGGCACCGGTTCAGGCCACTGTCCTGCTGGATCCAGGTGGCCCCCGTCTCTCACCAACGCCGCGCCCGAGCTCCCAATCGCCGCCTCGGTTGGTTCGTCCTCCTTTTAAATCCTTCTCTCCTCGGCTCCAGATGGCCAGATGTAAAGAATACCTTCTCACTGCTGCAGTTACTCTGGGTTAGCATCTGGGTTAGCATCAGAGGCGAGCCTTTAGAGGTCGGAAACGGGGCGAAACGGAGCCAGATCTGCCAGAACCTTCACCAGGTCAGCACTGGGTCGTAAGGGTATTCCCCACGTTTGTTGGTAGCCAACAGAAGTCCTTATTTTGATGGTTTTGCTTAAAATTCTCGGCTCATATCAAGCATTACAAGTGCAGCACCGGAAGTGCAGCACCGGAAGTGCTGCAATCAATTTCCAGCGCTCACGGTTCCTACTTTTTCGGCAACAGTTGCGAAACACGGGGTGGAGCATTTTATCACTACAGCGGGCCCCCCCATCTTCGCGAAAGCTTGGTGTTTGGATGCTGCTAAGCTTTCCATAGCGCGCGAGGAGTTCGCCAGCCTGGAAAGACTGGGCATTATTCGTTGTTCGAAAAGCCCATGGGCTTCGCCACTGCATATGGTCCCTAAAGCTGACGGCTCCTGGAGACCTTGCGGTGATTACCGCAGACTAAACAACGCCACATCGCATGACCGCTACCCAATCCCACACATTCAGGATTTTTCGGTGCATCTAGCGGGGGCGCGCATTTTTTCTAAAATAGACCTGGTTCGCGGCTACCATCAAGTTCCAGTCCGGCCTGAGGACATTCCTAAAACAGCGGTAATAACCCCTTTTGGACTTTTTGAGTTTTTGCGCATGCCGTTTGGCCTTAAAGGCACTGCACAAACATTCCAACGTATGATGGATGCCGTGTTACGCGATCTCCCTTTTGTGTTTGTGTACCTCGACGACATTTTAGTCGCCAGTACTTCAGAAGAGGAACACGAAAAACACCTCACTGCGGTTTTTCGGAGGTTGGGAGAGCACGGGTTAATAATTAATCCAGCCAAGTGCCAGTTTGGCGTGGTGCAGATTGATTTTTTGGGGCACCACGTCTCCACGGAAGGGGCAATCCCGCTACCGGATAAGGTGCGCGCAGTGGCAGATTTTCCCCGACCACAAACGGTCAAATCATTGCAGGAGTTTTTAGGAATGGTAAATTTTTATAACCGTTTCCTACCCCACGCAGCGCAACTCATGCAACCATTATATGCCGCGCTCAAAAAACAAAAACCCTCCAATCCTATCAAGTTGTCCCTGGAGCGGGAGCGCGCATTCGCGGAGGTAAAAAAAAGCACTGGCTGACGCTGCGCTTCTGGCTCACCCAGATCCATCAGCCCGCATAGCACTCACCACCGACGCATCAGATTTAGCCAAAGGGGCGGTCGTGGAACAGCACGTTGCTGGGGTTTGGCAGCCGTTAGCGCTCCATTTGGCTGTCCGCCATTTCCAGTTTTGGCTTGAAGGTCGGCGTTTCACCGCTTTTGTCGACCATAAGCCGCTCACTTTTGCGATGTCCAAAATTTCAGAACCTTGGTCGGGCCGGCAACAGAGGCAGCTGGCCGCAATTTCGGAGTTTACCACCGATATTCGGCACGTAGCGGGTAAACTCAACGTAGTGGCAGACTGCCTCTCTCGCACGGTCACAGCACTGGTGCACACGGAGGCAGATTATACTACCACAGCCGCAGGGCAAAATGACAGCGCGGAAGCGCACGCGGCCCCAGTTCACGTGGGGATAGATTACGCAGCCATGGCAGCGGAACAGGGTAGAGATGCGGACGTGCGCGCGCTCCAGTCTGGACCAACAGGGTTAAGGCTGGAGAGCAGGTGTTTGCAAACCGGTATGCCCCCCCTAATCTGCGATGTATCGACTGGGCGACCGCGCCCGGTAGTCCCGGCCACGTGGCGCCGCCGCGTTTTTGACTCGGTTCACTCCCTGGCGCACCCGGGAGTGCGCGCTTCGGTGAAAATGGTAGCGGAGAAGTTTGTTTGGCCGAGCCTGCGCAAGCACGTGAAAGAGTGGGCAAGGACCTGCATGGCTTGCCAGCGGGCCAAAATTCACAAGCACACGAAAGCTCCCTTAGAACCGTTCCACATTCCGGCCAAGAGATTCGATCACGTGCACGTCGACCTCGTGGGCCCCCTACCGTCGTCGCAGGGTTTCACACATCTTTTGACAATGGTGGACCGAACCACACGTTGGCCAGAAGTGGTCCCACTGGCATCGACCACAGCTGCAGAGGTGTCTCGCATTTTTTTGACGGCCTGGGTAGCATGTTTCGGGGTTCCGTCGGATATTATGTCCGACAGAGGGCCTCAATTTGTCTCTGAGCTCTGGTCAGCGATGGCCAGCAGCTTAGGAGCGAAAATTCATCGTACTACCGCTTATCACCCCCAGGCTAATGGTTTATGCAAGCGTTTTCATAGGTCTTTGAAGGCAGCCCTCAGAGCGTCGCTTACGGATGCAGATTGGGTAAACAAACTACCATGGGTTTTATTTATTGGGGTTGCGTTCTGCACCCAAAGAGGATTTAAATGCCTCCCCAGCCGAGTTAGTTTTCGCACAACCTCTCAGGCTGCCCGGTGAGTTCCTACCAGAGCATCCGGAGCCGGGGCTCCCCCCGGCTCTGGGGCCGCTGGTCGGCACGGGAGCAGACATGCTCCCGGGCCCCGTTCATCACACTTTTCCACGCGTTTTTGTTCCCAAAGCTTTGAAAAATGCCGAGTTCGTTTTTGTCAGGCACGAGGCTCTGAGACCGACCCTCCGCCCGCCATATGATGGTCCATATAGGGTGCTGGAAACAGGTGATAAGCATTTTGTGCTAGATTTGGGAGACAGGAAAGAGACAGTTAGTATTGACAGACTAAAGCCTGCTTTTGTGATGAACGATGAATCTGTACGGGTGGCGAGGGCACCTCGATGTGGCAGACCCCCCAGGGAACACGTCCCCGAGTCCCCGCAGGGATCAAATAACCACTCTCTTTCCCAGTCAGCAGATTCTTTGCAGGACGGCGCCACAGGGACAGCAAGACCTGCTTACAGCAGATTCGGAAGACGTCTGAAACCCAGACGGCGTACAGACTGATTTTTGATGGGATCATGTGGTATAGACTATGCTATTGATGTTATCACTGATTTTTGATATGATCTGAAACCAAGATGGCGCCCACAGTGGTCGACATGGTGCTTCGCTGCGCTCTTTGTTTGTTTTTGTTTGTCAATTGTGTGTCTGCTTGCACTTATACCCGTGAAGAACTTCTAAATATCAGGACTTTCACCCCCACGGACCTCCTCCCAGTTTTTCTAGCCCCTGCCGCCGATCTGGTTTATTGTTTGGCTCGGAAAGTGAGACGGCGGAAGAGAGGAAGACGAGCGGGCGCTCTCGTACGACTTCGCAGGAGAGGCTCGCGAACGGCGCTGCCTGGCATATTTCTGTCCAATACCAACTCTCTCTCTAACAAGGTGGATGAACTGAGACTGCTGATGCGTTTTAAGGACCTCTCCTCCTCAGCTGTCCTCTGCTTTACTGAGACCTGGCTCCGGGAAAATATACCGGACAGCGCGCTGCGCCTCGACGGCTTCCAGCTCTTCCGTGCTGATCGTGACACAGAGCTTTCCGGCAAGACCACAGGAGGCGGTGTCTGCTTCTACATCAACTGCAGCTGGTGCTCTGATGTAACGGAAATTTCCAAACACTGTTCTCCTGCCTTGGAATTTCTTGTTATCAATTGCAAGCCCTTCTATTCCCCGCGGGAGTTTGCTTCTTTCATAATGATCGCTGTGTACGCCCCTCCCGACGCGGACACGCGCGAAGCTCAGCGCGTGCTCGCGGATCACATTCAACACACAGAGCGGAGTTTTCCAGACTCGCTGATTATTGTGGCTGGCGACTTTAATCAGTGCAATCTGAGCCACGATCTCCCCCGCTACAAACAGTTTATTAAATGCCCCACCAGAGGATTAAACACACTGGATCACTGTTACACCACAGTGAAAGACGCATATCGCGCTGTCCCTCGAGCTGCGCTGGGATTATCTGATCACGTGATGGTTCACCTCATTCCCACAAACAGACAGAGATTGAAGCTCACTAAACCTGTTGTGAGCACTACGAAGATACGGACCAGTGATGCTGAGGAGAAGCTGGAAACGTGCATGGAAATATCTGACTGGGGCATGCTTAAAGGAGCCACGCATGATCTGGATGAGTACACGGACACTGTGAACTCATATATCCACTTTTGTGAAGAGAACATTCTTCCATCACGCACCAGGGTGAGTTACTCTAATGACAAACCCTGGTTCACAGCTAAGCTCAGACAGATCAGGAAGGAGAAGGAAGCAGCGCTGAAAAGTGGAGACAGGGACTGCTACAGGGAGGTTAAATACCGGTTTAACAGAGAGCTGAAGAGGGCTAAATCTCTATACTCAGAGAGACTCCAGCAGCAGTTCACTGCTAATGATTCGGCTTCCGTGTGGAGAGGACTGAGGCAAATCACCAACTATCGACCTCAGGCTCCTAAAGGTCAGGATGACAAAGCCCTTTGTCAAAGACTGTCCCAACACTATGCCCGTTTTGACACCTCGTCATCTGTGTCCAACTCCCCCCCTCCCTCCAGCTCCACAGCCTCCACATTCCCTACTTCATTTAAGGCACCCCCCCCTCCTCCCCCCCTCCCCTTATCATCAGTGAGCAGGATGTGCTCAAACAGTTCTCCAGACTGAACCCGCGCAAGGCCCCCGGCCCAGACGGCGTGTCTCCCTCCACCCTGAGACTCTGTGCGAAACAGCTGGCTCCTGTATTCACAGACATTTTTAACGCCTCCCTTAAGTTATGCCACGTGCCGTCCTGCCTCAAATCCTCCACCATCATCCCTGTCCCCAAGAAGCCACGGATCACTGGACTTAATGACTACAGACCTGTAGCGCTCACCTCTGTAGTCATGAAGTCCTTTGAGCGCCTGGTCCTGTCCCACCTCAAGTCCATCACCACCCCTCTCCTGGACCCGCTGCAGTTTGCCTACCGAGCCAACAGGTCTGTAGACGATGCAGTCAACCTGGCCCTCCACTCCATCCTGCAGCACCTGGACTCCCCGGGAACCTACGCCAGGATCCTGTTTGTGGACTTCAGCTCCGCATTCAACACCATCCGCCCCGCTCTGCTCCGGGACAAGCTGTCCCTGCTCAACGTGCCTGACTCCCTCTGCAGGTGGATCATTGACTTCCTGACGGACCGGAGGCAGCATGTGCGGCTGGGAAAGACTGTCTCAGACTATACTAGCATCAGCACCGGATCACCCCAGGGCTGTGTACTTTCCCCCCTACTCTTCTCCCTTTATACCAACTCCTGCACCTCCAGCCACCAGTCTGTCAAGTTGATCAAGTTTGCGGACGACACCACCCTCATCGGGCTCATCTCCAACGGCGACGAGTCCGCCTACAGGAGAGAGGTGGCCCAGCTGGCGTCCTGGTGCAGCAATAACAACCTGCAGCTGAACGCTCTGAAGACAGTGGAGATGATTGTAGACTTCAGGAAAGTCACTACTCCTCTGCCCCCCCTCACCCTCTCAGGCTCTCCCATCACCACTGCTGATTCCTTCCGCTTCCTAGGCACTACCATCACCAGGGACCTCAAATGGGAGCTGACCATCAGCTCACTCATCAAAAAAGCCCAGCAGAGGATGTTCTTCCTGCGGCAGCTGAGGAAGCTCAAGCTACCCACCAAGATGTTAGTGCAGTTCTACACAGCCATCATCGAGTCCATCCTCACCACCTCCATAACCGTGTGGTACGCAGGAGCCACTGCCAGGGACAGACTAAGGCTGCAGCGCGTCGTGCGCACTGCTGAGAAGGTGATCGGCTGCAAGCTCCCATCTCTCTAGGATCTGTACATCTCCAGGACCCGGAGGCGTGCTGGCCGGATCATAGCCGATCCCTCACACCCTGGTCACGTACTGTTTGCCCCCCTCCCCTCTGGTAGAAGACTTCGGTCCATCCAGACTAAAACCTCCCGTCACATGAACAGCTTCTTCCCCTCTGCCATTAGACTGCTGAACACTAAGTGACTTATTGACTCTCGTGCACCATGTACAGCAGCTCAACCAGACTCATGTCAATCATCACTGTTTTCTTCCTGCATTACCGACTGCACTATATAGTTCTCCACAGTATCTGCTGCTGGCTAATATATATTTTAACTGTTGACCAGTATCACTTAATCTTATCCTACACTTTATTACATGTATAGTTTATTTCTCTTATCTTATCATGTTTAATGTTGCAGCATTGCACCGAGACAAATTCCTAGTTTGTGTACTACATGAACAATGGCAATAAACCTGATTCTGATTCTGATTCTGATTCTGATTCTGATCATGTTGTATAGACTATGCTATTGAGGTTATCATGTTTTGTGAACTCTGATATATTGTCCATTCTTCGACATTTGGGGGGAGGGGGTTATGTAGCTCATGTATTTTTACCTACATATGTATAAGCACTATGGGATGCTTGAGATTGCATGTGTGGATTGACCTCACGTCTTGGATGGAATAATATGTCTGGACCGCCTGTGGATAACAGCAAGAAGACGGAGGTACGGCGATAAGGAGCTGAAAAGACTTCCTGACCTCCTGGGGGCCAGGCGGAGGACTGAAGGACGCGGGGGGAGAGTTATTGTCAATAGGGGGTTTTGACGGTGATATGTGATTCTTCCTTTGTTCTGAGATGTATAAATAAGAAGGTTTTGACTCAGCTCTCTCTCTCTTCTGTTCTTGAGAGATAGCTGGGGATGTGATCGCAACAATAAAACCTGAATTAAGAAATAATTCAGCCTTGTTATTTCACGCTCCCCACAGACGATACTGTCGGGAACTTCTGATCCCCCTTCAAATATCTATAAGAAAATACTCTGCAGATACATTCATAACAAAGCATAAATTACTCTCTGACAGTCATTATGGTTTCAGATCAAACAGAGCAACATTACATGCAATAACAGAAGCAATGGAAGAGGTCACAAATGCTGTTGAACAAAAAAAAAATATGCAGTGGGAATATTCACTGATATCAAAAAAATCTTTGATACTGTAAATTAGGGGTCACCAACTAAAACTGCAAGAGGTCTGATAAGTTGGTCCTCCTCCCCAGCTGAGGTCCAATTCCAAATTAGGTGTGGGAATCTTTAGGTACCTCATGATTCCATTATGAGTCAGAGGCTCCGATTTGATTCTAAAACGATTCTCGATGTATCTTCATGCATTTTTTTTCTATTCAGAAGTTTTCCCTCCCAGTGTGACAACTTAGTACTTTTAAATAAAAGTATTTGCAATGACCTATGAATTTACTTCCAATATCTTTTAAATAAACAAATGGAAGAGAAATGCATCATGTCACATGGACAAATTAATCTCAAAATATGGTTTTAAGAAAAGTCATCCTTTCATGGACATTCTTTCAGAAGGCCACAGCTGTCTCCAGACAAGCCAATATCATTTAACTTGCTTTCACACATTTCATTAAGCTCATGTTTCAGATGCTTTTAGTTCTTTATTAATTTTTTAACAAAAGAAATCAAATGACTTATTTGATCAATTAAAAAAACACAGTGTAATATAAAATTTAATAATACAGGATAACAATAAATGTGTTTGATGACTCCAAATAAATAGCTATAAAATTCTGCAATCTTCAACTAAAATTACAAAAATGTAAAGTTTTACAGGAGACACAAACGACATAGCATTGCATTTAAAAAAGATTATAACAAATACATTTTCATAAGGTTTTAAATTTTAAATTTTAAATTTTAAAACCGCAATAATAATGTTCAAAGTGAAGAATTTATCACTGCCCGCAAATATCCAAAAGTTGTTCCAAACAAGGGAGAAACGATATCACTTCAGAGGAACATGTATATTTCAAAAGCCTACAGTGAGAACAACCACCAAGCAACACTGTATTTCAGTGCAAGGAGTCAGACTATGGAACGATTTTGGACCTGAATTAAAATCATGTACAACGCTTGGGCAATTTAAACAAAAACTAAAGGAAGAAATACTCCAAACATATTTACAAGACGACATGTAAACTCACATAAGGATCGACATATCCAGCCTGTGTTGTGTTGTAGCTTAGTTTTTTGTTTGTTTTTTTTCTCTGTGACATCTTGTCTTAGATTTGTTTTTGAATAGTAACCGCTTAACTTAGCCTAGCTTAGTTTTCTTTTTTTCTCTCAGTCATATTTTGTATTAGCTTCGTTTTAAATTGTAATCGCTCTTGTCTTGTTTTCTCTTTTTCTCTTCTGAATTCTTGGATGGAATATGGGTGGGCAATATAAGCTGCGGCTTCAGCCGTCACCCATTTCGGATAACTCACGTGGAATTGTATAGTAGAAGGAGTCTTTGTCTAATTTGACCTTGTTGTTATATTATACAGTTTCTTTTAACCTGTACTGTACTATCCGAAATAAATAAAATAAATTCAATTCAATTCATAAAAAGTCCACCTCTATACTATATTTTCAGTGTTAAAAAAATGTAAACTGTAAACTGTAAACTGTAAGCCTAAAAAAGACAAAAAAAAATCCATATTACGGAATTCCTCTGACAGTTTTTGTTTTTTGTTTTGTTTTTTGTTTTTTTGGAGGGGTGGGGGGTTGGGTCAACAGTAAACTCTGTTCCAGCATGGATGGAGCCGTAAGTCCATGATTACAGGGAGAGGGGAGGTAGAACTTTTCATGTTCAGTAACACAGAGCTTTTGCGAAGATTTTACGTGATATCAGAAGCTACGAAAAGGACCTCCCTAACCAGCACGGGCCCAATGGGATCACGGTCCCCGGTGAAGCGACTTCACCCCTGCATCCCAGTATGGAATACTCTCAGCAGAATCAGAGGCAGAATCACCACGGTAGATACACTAAATTTCACAATAGCACTTCATTTCATGGTTACACACCGGGAACGAAGCATCTCTGTCCGGGTATATATCCTGGCCTGTGTGTGTGGTGCCTGCAGCGAACCATGATTTTGCATCTCTGCAAGGAGCAGATGTCGGTGAGACAGTGGAGAGTGGAGAACCCCCAAGAGCTCACACCATAAACTGTTTGGGCAGCCTGTCATATATGAATATGACATGTTATTGTGTGATGAGCGTGGTGGCTCCACCTTTCCGGTTCCACCGCCACCCTGGGTATATAAGATCAATGCGGAAGAGGCACGGTCTCTTTTGACCTTTGCCTCTGCCTGTATGGGAGCACCTTGTGTCTGTGAGTTTGCACAATAAAGTTGAGTTCTATTGCACTTTCGGCCTCATCATTGGATTACAGATTATGGATATAACATTTGGCGACGAGGATAAAAGTATGGATAAAGGTATTTTGGCCATTTGGCCATTTCTGGAGCTTCCTGGTGAGCCGCTGGTGACGTGGGAGAGGTGGTTTGCCACATTTGAGAATTATCTGGTGGCACTGAACCTCAGTGATTTGGAGAAATTGTGTGCGCGAGCAATACTGGTCCATAATCTTGGCATGGAGGGACAGCACATTCTTAGCACATTGGGAGTGAGCGACAGTTTTGAGGATGTGGTTGGGCTAATGGCGCGCTATTTTTGCGCCCCGGAAAACGTCATAGGCCAGAAGATCCAGTTCTGTCAATGCCACCGGTGGACTGGAGAGTCAGTGCAGTAGTATGTTGCTGACCTGCGCCAACTGGCTGGGGGTTGCCAGTTTGGGACCTTAGAAGAAGAAATAGTCCACGATCAGTTTAGTCAGGCAGATAGGTGAAACAATTGTTCACTTCTGGATAGAAGCATGAAATTTGGCATAAATGTAGTCCAATAAGTCCTCTTTCATATAAGATTAAGACCCACTTCGAATCTTGCTTGGTACTTGCATTATTCAAGATGGCGTCCAAATATGGCCGCCAAAAAACACGTTTTTGCTTATAACTAGAAAATGTGAGCTTTTAGGGCATAATAATGTATTGTTGACTAATATCAATGTGTACATTCCGCACATTTTGAGCCCCAAATCAAGTCTGTATGACAAACGGTTCTTGAGATATAACATTTTGAAAATTGCCACAAACTGTATAATCTTAATCATATCAAAAGTTACAGAGATACAAATGCTGAACAATAGTAATTGAGCATTTATGGTATATGTTCATTCGAATCACATTCGAAGATCAAAAATAGCATAATGAGAAAACCCAAGAAAGTTAAAAATACAAAACGCAGTCAGTGATATGCCAAATATTATGTAATCGAGTGTAACCTCATTACAACCCATGCATCAACAGAGTGAAGTGATCAAGAAGACCTCCGCTAACCTTCTGCCTGGTGACATGCACCACCACAATAACACAGAGAAGTGCAGCTTAAATTTGCCCTGCTGCACTTGCACAAGCCCCTACAAGCTTTCTTGCAACCACAGTGCACAAGCTCTTGACATACTTTGGAAGCTTCAGGGAGAGTGGTCCACTTTGGGACGAAGCCTTCCCTTGCTTCAGTCCATCCCCAATGTGTAGGACTTGGTAGATTTTGCACTGGATCCAGTGCTTGACCCCACATGTAGCCACCTTGATAAGCAGCTCTTTTGATATGTTCTGTTAATGCTGCCTTTGTTGGTGGAGTATTTTCAAGTGACTGCGTTCCTTGTGCAAAAAGGGTCTGATGAGCTTTGTTTACCTGATACAGTGGGCAGGTACGACTGTACATTATTACCGTGTACCGTTCAAGAACAGCTTCATCCTCTGCTGTTATAACTTCAGGAGTGAAGCTCAGTTTCCTGAATACAGGTGTCACTTCAGGAAAAACTTCCCAAGCATCAAATGCAGTCTTCTTGCCCCTGCCAGTAAACGAGGAAGTTGTGTCTGAGCCACTGAAAGCATGGAAGAAGGGAAGGGCTTTGCCCTTGTCAGGACCAAGGCTACCTGCCAAGCTGTTTGCTGATATGTAGGTGAAATGTTTTCCCACACCAAACGCCAGCCACAGGTCAATGTCCAGCTGATTTACATATGTAACAGCTAGAACAACAACATCTGTGTCAACTGTCCTTATCAATACACTCCTGTGGCCTTGAGCTGCACCATGGGCAACATGCAACATAAGCCTTGTATCAGCTTCTTCATGATCGGTTGGATCAATGCCAGCAGAAGCCATGTCACTTGGTCTGTTGCTCACAACATTCACATCAGAAGTTGAAACAAACAAGACACCTTCCACCTCGAGAGAAGCCAGTTCTCTACCAAGGAATTGGAATAGCTCTGCTTTGTTATTGGTGCAGCGCAAAAAGGTCTGCCAGTTACTGGGAATGACAGTGTCAGGAAGCACCCTTCTTCGGATACCTTTGCCTCGAGACGCTCTGGTTGCCTTTTTGAGGCTGCTGTCAAGATATCGGTCCCACACTACATCAACACGTTTCACATCTTTAGCCTGATCAATGATGTAAGGCAAGAAAACTCCCCTTGAATACTCTTGGAAAGTCTTTGCTTTACCAGGTGCAAGCATATTCACAACAGCTGCTCCATCAAAGACCTTCATGGTAACAGCTGGTAACAACTGATTTTGTGATACCCCAATGCACTGAAGCAAATCTGACTTCTTGCCTTGACGCAATTTGCCTAGAGCAGACAGTGAAGGAGGATGGGCATTGTTTTCATGTCTGAAAAACTCCTCTATATTTCCATCACGGGTTTGACAGGCAATATAGAGCCGAGCAAAAAGATTGCAATCAGATTTCAAAGCAGACACTTTAGATTGACTGACATTGTTTGTCACTTCATAAATACCAAACAGAGGTAGATTGTTTCTTGAAACTGTGTCAGTTAAAGCAACTGTACGCTTATTCAGTCTGTTATCAACAAACTCCTGATACTGAGCAATGCCTAATTCATGTGCTGATTTCACTGCATTAATAACATGGTGAGGCATTATTTCATTGGTGTCAAGTCTAACAAGGTCATTGCTTGTCTCTTTGAAGGGATTTCCCATGTCCTCTAATGAAACTACTAGGTTACAAACATTTTTTGCAAATGCAACCTGGACACTTGGAATTTGATCATGATGCTTGAGATTCATTGCCTTGGGCTTCAACAGAGATTCTTCTAGCTCACTAACAACCCTAGCAACTTCAGGGCCAGCAACCAACCACCTTCTTAAGGCAGAAGGATCCTCAGTGAGGCCTATAGCACCCCCTTGGCCTTTGATCTTGGCATTCTCTTGTTCATGACAGTGGTCCAAAGCAATCATCGAGAAAGCATGATCTGACTTTTTTACAACAAAATTTCCATCCATGAAGTTCGAGTAAACATCAGGGTGAGTCTGATGTAGGTTAAGCATATCCCGTACATGGATGGGCAGCCATCTGGCATAATGGTAGCAGTCTAAGGCGAACATCCAAGGTGTCAGTTGTCCAAGGACTTCAATGTACAAATTGAAGTTTCCTTCTCGGATGGACCTCACATACTCAAGGAGAAGCAGCTCTAGCTTCAACACAGTATCATATCAAATCATAGTTAGGCCTGAAAAAAAAGCAATCTGGACATCCCTGTATCTCAATACTGACACTCCCACTGCTGTACCTGAAATGAACATAAGAAGTTGCATTATGTCATATCCGGCTCTAGGGAGCCGGGCAATCAGAGCCAGGGGCAAGCCAGTGAGTCGTGATATTTTATTCAGGGTAAAGGGGAAGGGATGAGAGCACAGATACTCATGCAGACGTACACTCACAGGCTGCACAGCGCAGAGGTAAGCAGCTCGTACCGGACGTGGGGGTAACAAGACGTACATACTCACAGCGGGATACAAACACAGGAATGCTGCAAGAGGAGTATAAGCTGACGCCAGACGAAGGGGCTTCAGCTTAGCAATGTGTTTATGTCGCAGCCCCGAGTCATCGAGGCTGCTCCTATTTATCCTCATTGGCAGCGCCCCAGCTGATGAAGACTAATTGGCCCCAGCCGTCCATAATGCTGCCAGCTGGGGGCCAGCTGAGACGCTGCTCAATGGGAAGCAGGGATGAGGGAAAACATGGGCTGAGTGCCGAGACGGCATCTCAACCCATGGTGACAGAGCCCCTCCCTCAAGGTCGGGCTCCTGAACGACCAGGAACATCCCAGCCCCCCCCCCCCCCCCCCACCTAGGGTGGGAGGAAGGAAGGCGGACCGGAGGGGAAGAAGCCAAGGGAAGGACAACACCAATGGGGCAATGTAGGGTAGCGGGAAAGAAAAACCCAAATACAATACTGACAAAACAGAATAATTAACCCAGGTACAGATGGGGAGAAGAACTGGGTCAGCACGCCGGTTACATACTACCCAGAGAGTACCAACCATGCGTGACCCAGAGCAAGGAAAAAAGAACCACCAAAAAGGTACAGGGCAAAAAATGCTGAGTACGGTTAAATAAAGGGGAACCTATACACAGCGCTAATTTAAGTACATACACACACAGTCACCAAGAAAAGTGAGGGTGACTGGAACAAATGACAATTATAGAGCATGGTGTTACAGAAAACAAGGCACATGACTCTATAATGAACCAACAGGACAAAAAAGAAATACTGAGTGCAGGCAAAGAAAAACCCACACACACAAATATATAAATACCCAGTCACCTAAAGAAATGAAAGTGACTGGAATAAATGGATAACTGCAGAGCATGGTGTTACGGAAAACAAAACATAACTCTACAATACAAAAAACGAGGCTAAAAACATGGCACAAAAAGTAAAATGCTGAGCATGAGCGATGGAAAACACAGCACTATAAAAACGAATCCACCAACAGGACAAAACATTACACCCGAGTGACCTTAATAACAAAAGAAAAAGTGACACCCAAGGTGAATGGCAGGCAGAGTCCAAAAATGGCCGAGATGGCTCCGGAGATCTCCCCGCCCATCGTCCAGCTGGCGAATCAGGGGAAGAGAAGTGTTCGGACGGCGAACTCTGGACCCAGATCCCAGGAATCCAGTCCACCGGCAGCCGAACCAGGCTGCCCAGAGGGAAACACAGACCAGTGGGGGGAACCAGATCACCGAACCGAAAGTTCTGTGGGTCGGGTCGTCGACCCGCATCACTCAACCACCAGGACCGTTGAGACGGGCGAAGGATCAGAGCGGATCCCGGTGGAAGAGGCTCAGGGGAGAGCCGATGACGAGGGCGGCGGGCGTCAGGCCGCAGGAAAACGGCCACCTCCTCACCGGACCTGGACAATACTGGGGCAGCACCCACGTCGGACCCCGATCGGGCCTCAGGCGAACCCACGTTGGACCCCGACTGGGTCTCGGGCGAACCCACGTTGAATACTGCACCAGAACCGACCACCAACGTTGAACCCGGACCCTCCAGCACCACGAGGAACAGCAAGTCCTTGCCGGTGACCCTGGAAGAAGGCTCAGAAGAGAAAACAGAACCGGGATCAGGATCACCGGCAGCGCCAGAACCCGGCGAGACGAGCTCAGACGCAGCGGACGGCTGCACCCGGCTCGTCTCCCCTGGAGATAGGCTGAAGTGCTCGGGGATAAAAAGAGAGAAAAGAAAGGAGAGCACTCGCCTGATCTCGGGTTCTGACGCCGTCCAGGACTGCGAAGATCCAGGATCCGTCGTCAGGAGGTCGTTGTCAGGCTCCCATCTAGCCGCGTCGGGCCCCGCAGCCAGCACGATGGTCAGCGCAGCTTGAGATCCCTCCAGCTCAGGTAACCCCGCCGACGATCCACTCGGCGTGAAGCCAGAAGAATCTCGTCCCGCCGGACCGAACCGCTCCTCCGTGGAGACCCGGGGACGCTCAGTCGTCGGCGTAGACTCCACGCAGCAGTCAGTCCCCCTCCTCCGTCCGCAATGTAGCTGCGGAACCACAGGCCCTCTCCATATCCCACCACGTTGACCCGGAGCCGGGGACCGCTCGGCGGAGAGAGACACAGAGGATGCGGGATTAGGAATACAAGTTACAGCAGGTGGGGAGAGTTCAGGGAGCTGCGAACCCTGAACTTCTCCTCCAGGGATGTGACAGAGCAAATCATTAAGCAGGTGTGAAAAAACAATGACTTGCCTGCCCCCTGGAGGTTGAGTATCGCCTGCTGTAGTGGAATCTGCTTCTTCCTCTCCCCGCCCGGCGATAACGGAGGACCCCCCGGGAATTCGTCTGAGGGTCGCTCGCGTTGTCTCCAGCAGAGAGCTCACCAGGCCGGGATTCCAGGCACACACAGCGGTCAGGAAGCGCGTCGAGGAGGAGGGGGAAACAGCCGGGGTGAGCCAGCCCGAATGTCCAGGAATGACAGCGGGGAAACGAGGCTCAGGGGACGAGGCTGTAGAATCTCCACACTGACGAGGCGAAGGGATGACAGCTGTGTGGGAGGAACGGTCCTGACGATGACCCAGAACTGGATCCGGACGAGGTTCGTGCAGAGGTGACTCGGCGATGTGATGACGACTACTCCCAGGGGACGAAGCGAGGGGGAAACCCAGGATTCGCCGCTCCAGATCGGAGATCGAGACGAGGAAGGCGTCGAGCACGGGAAAGCTTCGTAGCCCTGAAGTCCTCACCATCAATCTCACTGCCGCCGCCACATGCCTGAAGGTGGTGACAGGAAACACAGTAGAGCTCGCGACAGCCACTCGACCCCGGACATAACTGCTGTCAGCTGCGGCTCCTTGAAGGGAATCCCGAGTGACGTGGCGCAGGTCGGGGGAAGTCCTCTGGTTGGCGCGAACTCCCGGACTGGAATGGTGGCAGGAACGGGACTCCGAAGCGGGGAAAGACGTCGCCCACTTCGACTCCCTGCCGGGATTTCCATCCACCCCGTGGAGCTTCTCTCGCTGTGTACCTGCAGCGTCTATCCTGGCACTGTCCTCCAGATGGTACAGAGAGTGAGGGTGACAGTCCAGGAGTTCCTCAGCACGGCCCGGATGCCAGCGTCTCGTGTTGGAGGCGTCGTGCAGGGTGAAGAACGTCCCGTCGACAGCCTCCGAGATGGACCTCAGCTCGTCGCCCTGGCGCCGGAAGTGACTCCTGGGAAACGGCATGCTAGCAGCGCTGACACTCGGACAGAAAGGTACATTTCCACGGCGACTCACGGCCGCCGGTAACTCTTCTGGCTGCGACATACTGTCATATCCGGCTCTAGGGAGCCGGGCAATCAGAGCCAGGGGCAAGCCAGTGAGTCGTGATATTTTATTCAGGGTAAAGGGGAAGGGATGAGAGCACAGATACTCATGCAGACGTACACTCACAGGTTGCACAGCGCAGAGGTAAGCAGCTCGTACCGGACGTGGGGGTAACAAGACGTACATACTCACAGCGGGATACAAACACAGGAATGCTGCAAGAGGAGTATAAGCTGACACCAGACGAAGGGGCTTCAGCTTAGCAATGTGTTTATGTCGCAGCCCCGAGTCATCGAGGCTGCTCCTATTTATCCTCATTAGCAGCGCCCCAGCTGATGAAGACTAATTGGCCCCAGCCGTCCATAATGCTGCCAGCTGGGGGCCAGCTGAGACGCTGCTCAATGGGAAGCAGGGATGAGGGAAAACATGGGCTGAGTGCCGAGACGGCATCTCAACCCATGGTGACACATTATTGTGATTACTTGAATAAGCCATATCTCAAGAACCATTTGTCATACAGACTTAATTTTGGGCTCAAAATGTGCGGAATGTACACATTTATATTAGTCAACAATACAGTATTATGCCCTAAAAGCTCACATTTTATAGTTATAAGCAAAAACGTGTTTTTTGACGGCCATATTTGGATGCCATCTTGAATAATGCAAGTACCAAGCCAGATCCAAAGTGGGTCTTAATCTTATATGAAACAGGACTTATTGGACTACATTTGTGCCAAATTTCATGCTTCTATCCAGAAGTGAACGATTCTTATGAAAATTGGCCCTTATCTGCCTGACTACAAGTACATTTATTGAGTGTTCGCAGGATATTGTTACTTATTTTTATTTATTTAGTTAGTTAGTTGTTTGTTTGTTTCTTATTGTCATGTTACTGTTAAGTTTCTTGTTCTTGTCCTTTGTTATTATTATTATTATTATTATTGTTGTTGTTGTTGTTTATTGTTGTTGTTATTCTTAGTATAATTATTATTATTAAGGAAGCAGGATGGATATGAATATATAAATTCATAGTTGCATGGAGAAGGGGTGGGATTAAATAACCTTTGACTTCTTTCCACTCCTTTTTGAACATTTTGTTTTCTGTTGTTTTTTCTTTTATTGTTTTTTTTGTTTGTTTCTGTTCTACTTGTGTTCAAAATAAAAACTTTCCAATCCAATCCAAAATCATCATGTACCAAGGTCTTGCCTCATAAATATTTTGAGAATTACTCTGTTTCTACATTAGGAATAAACATCAATCAATCCACCTAAACTATTACTAAAATGCCTCTGATAAGTGAAGTAGAAACCTGTTTCACAGTTTTATTAAGAACCACAATCCAGTGACATTTTTGCAGACATTTGCACGTTGCAGCAGCAACAGAAAGCTTTATTACTAATGGGAACAACAGGTATACCACCCAGTAAAACTGGGGTCTGTTTCCCCCCATTCGTTTCTCAACTTGCTGGTGATGTTGCTTACTTGTTGAGTCTGCCCTGCCTGCATGAGTGCTGTACCATACATGAACAATTCGATCGAGTGTACTAGTTTTTTCTGGATGAACGTATTATACTGAATCACTCACCGGAACTGTATTGGAAGTCAGGGATTGCCAGCTGAATCACCTGCCTGAGCAGCAAACGCCCACTCGGTTCAGCCAACTCTCAGTTCAGTGAGTGGACAGTTGGAGCTCCAGTACAGCACTGAGTGATTCAGATTTTTTTAGCATGTAAAAACATTAATTTTCTGGACAGTTAGCAGAATCTTTTCAGTTACCCAACCAATAATCACAGAAGATACTATTTACCTTAGCTTAACTTTATTGAACCAAGCAAGGAATCAACATGGCCACGGATCCTCCCAGCTCTGTCTCCTGGGAAGACCCCGAACAAAGGAAGTCCCTCCTACATATAGCTTCTGAGTGGGTGGGCGGTTCCCATCCACTCTCCCAACAATACATGTCCATTTGTCTACACTAGTCTTCTCAGGTCCACACAGCTCCCACATCCTTCCTCTTAGTGGCTCCAGATGTCCTCTTGCTTTTCTGGCTTTTTCTGGCTTCTTTTAGTCCATTGATGGCATTTACATCCTGTTTACTTATGCAACCACCATGCCCACATGTGAATGCAGGAAACAGAGACTTGAGATTTTGTGAGTGTGCATGTATGCGTGTGCATGTGTATGTGTAGAGCTAAAGTACTTTGGTGTGTGTGTGTGTGTGTGTGTGTGTGTGTGTGTGTGTGTGTGTGTGTGTGTGTGAGCACTTTGTGTAATATCTAACTAACTAATCACTATTTATATTATTCTAACAATTTTCCTCTCTTGACTCCATTTTATGATTTTATGGAGTCAATAACTATAATAAACAGGTATCAGACACCTGATGTTATTCTCATGTGTGATGAGTGAAAAACCTATAAGCAGCTTATACTTTCATGAGTAATCATTGTAATGCAATTTCTTTTCTGGCTTCATTCTTTGAGGATTTATACAGGAAAAAGTCTCACCTCGTTTCTACTACCTTTGGCAACCATAAAAATGAGTCATCATTTTCAAACATTCAGTATTACAATTTCACTATCAAAAATAAAAACTTAAAAAACTTCCAGTAAATGTATTTACACAATTTCCAGCTGTTAAATCATGCTTTAGTCATTATAGGCATAATGTCAATACCAACATGTTTTCTTGCAGAGACACTAGTAGACATGATATTAAACCTGACTGTCCTCATCACTTGAATCCTTGTCACTCTCCTCCTGCTAAGCTAATATGAGATACTAGCGTGCAACAGCAGCATGTACTGTTTTTTTTTTTTTTAATAAGGCCTCCACAACAGGGAATGCAGCAACATCTTACGCACATAAAGATGGCAATTCTAATCATAAGGAATAATATTATGTTTTTATCACTCCTGCCCACCGACCAAAGAACGTTTGCAGCAAGGCAGTGAAGACATCGGGTTCATACCTGGTATTTTGGCCAAACTCAGTCCTAAGAATATTCTTTCCAACCCCTGTTCAAGGAAATAGTGCAAGTGTGACCTTTTGGCCAGTGCTCCAATGTTTAAATTCAACTGGTATATCCGATGCTCAGACTGCATCATGTGGTTTGTATTCCAGGTCCCTCTTTCAACGCCCTGACTGTCTGACTCAATCCAGAAACATCATGATAGTGTGGTCAGTCAGTCATGCAGGGGTGCAGATAACGCCCAGTTAGAGGGCAGGTGTGAGTAGACCCTATACCCACAGAGCCACCATCCTCCATTTAGTTCAAAGGTGTTTTTTTTTTCCCCTGGTGCCATTGACGCAGGAACTGCAGAGGATGGTTTGGAGGAACTGTTCGAAATGTTTCGAAGTCCTGAGCAGGAGAAATTTGTTTTATTTGTCCTACCTGTTCTACATATTTTGGTGTGTGTTTGAATATAGTGTTATTGCTTCACAATTAGGATTAGGATGAATCGTAAACCATGCCTTTGCTCTCTAAGGGGTCTTTTCCAAGTACATTTACTCCACATAATATTGTCCAGATTAAGATGACTGAACACATCAGCCCAGTTACCTGGAGGAGTGCACCTGTACTTATGACTCTTTTCATACATCACAGACTCAGATTCATAGTGCATGGAGTGGTCACAATTATATATATCACAATAGTTAAACTACACTACATAAGCTTTATCTTCAGTGCACATTATGGTTGGTGGTGTCCCTTTATCCTTAATGTCAATGTTTATTGATTTGTCAATTACCTTTTAAAATAGCTACTGAGCTGCACAACAACCGTATCAGGAAGACTACGACAAGGACAAGCACGAGGAACTGTCATGTTGATAGAAGGAACAGCTCACGTGCAAGGAGCAACACCAGAGAAATCACTCAAAACACAAAGAAGCAAGTTTACACGATTTACTGATTAATTTCAAAAGAGAAGTTCTTGTAGAGAAAACGTCACTCGTCAGAGGAAAACACAGTCTGTGGGGAGGACAAGAGTGATTAATGAGAGCAGGGATATGGTGACGTGGAAAAGCAAATTGGCAACTTACATGAACCAAACAGAGAACCCGACAGAGCACCAACAGTAATGGACGAACCAGCGGGATGAAGCTGGTCGGGGGTTGATTGAGTGTGGTCTGACTGGGTGGAGGGAGGAAGCTGAGGTGGGGTGAAGATGATGGAGCATGTGAGCGCACAACAATCCCCAGAAGCACACCGCACATATGGCAGCAACCTGAAAAAAGAAGAGTAGAGGAAACGTGAGTGAAAATTACTCTCTCAACAAAATCAAACACTTACTCTTTGAAGCAGGCAGTTTACCCAACGAGCCAGCACTGAAGCTTTCACTAGATGGTCCTTATAAGCGCTGGCAAGGAAGAGGCGGCAGGTGTGTCCAATGAGCTGATTTCCTGTGGAGCTAGGGGAAAGTTCAACAGGACAGGAGGGGCAAGCACTCACCTGCATATGACAGTGCCCCCCCCCCCCACACACACAAGGAGTGCCTCCTGGCAGTCCACAAGGCTTGTCCGGATGGGCTCGGTGGAAGGCCCGGACCATCCCTTTATCATGAAAATGGGATTTAGGGATCCAGAACCTGTCTTCAGGGCCGTAGCCCTCCCAGTGGACTAGGTATTGCAACCCTCGGCCCCGGCAGCGAACAACCAGAATCCTCCAAATGGTGTAGGTGGTCTGGCCATCAAGAATCTGAGGGGGGGGGCAGCTTCGGTGGGGGGGGACAGAGTGGTCTTACGGAGAGGGGGTTAATCTGTGAAAAGTGGAACGTCCAGTGGATACGGAGGGCCCGTGGGAGCTGGAGGCGGACTGTGGTGTCGTTGATGATCTGAGTGATGGGAAACGGCCCCAAGAAGCGGGGTGACAGCTTTCTTGACTCAGCCTTCAGGGGTATCTGGTCCGCCGACAACCACACGCGCTGCCAGATCTTGTACTCTGGAGCTGGGGTCCGCTTCCGGTCCGTGTATTTGCTGTTGCGTTCAGTAGATCGAAGAAGGGCAGCCCGGGTGGCCCTCCAGATCCGGCGGCAGTGGCACGCGTGGGCCCCCACGGACGGAACCATGACTTCCCTCTCCGTCATGGGCAACAGGGGTGGGGTGTAACCCATGGATGCTTCAAACAGAGTGAGCCCCATAGCAGTGGAAACAGCAGAGTTATGAGCGTTCTTCACCCAGGTCAGATGCATGCTCCAAGTAGCAGAGTTTTTGGCTGCTACACATCTGAGGGGAGCCTCCAGGGATTGGTTGGTATGCCTAGCCTGCCCGTTGCTCTGGGGGTGATAGCCGGACGTTAAACTCACAGAGGTTCCAAGGGATCGGCAGAATGATTTCCAAAATTTAGAAGTGAGAACTGTGGACCCTGGTCAGACACAATGTCCATGGGAATACCATGAAGGCGGATTACATGGGTCGTGAGGAGATTGACAGTTTCGGCGGCGGAGGGTAGTTTGGGGAGGGGACCAGGGGGATGGACTTGGAAAAACGATGGTGAGGATAACAGTTTTGCCATGGGATGGGGGAAGTCCAGTGACGAAATCTAGGGAAATATGGGACCAGGGTCGACCGGGAACGGGTAGAGGGTGGAGCAGACCAGAAGGAGGTGATGAACTGGACTTATTCCGAGCACAAGTCTGACATGCTTTCACATACTCCTGCACATCCCTCCGCAGGGTGGGCCACCAGAACATTCGCTGGACCAGATTGATCATCCGAATCACTCCTGGGTGACAGGCAAAGTGGCTGGAGTGACCCCATTGGATGACATCGCTGCGGAGGCCAGCAGGAACAAACAAACGGCCCTTGGGGCGCCCCGCTGGTTCGCACTCCTGGGACTGGGCCTGTTGAACCCTCTGCTCAATTTCCCATGTAAAAGCTCCTAAAATACATGAAGGTGGAACAATGAATGAATGAATGAATGAATCTTTATTTTGGATAGATTAGATTAAAAGATTAAAAATGTAAATGGTAAATAGCATTCAGTTATACAGCACTTTTATTCACTTCTCTTGATGACCAAAGCACTTTACAGATCCTGCTATCCACCCATTCACACAGACATTCACATACTGATGGCGGTGATTAAAAGAAAGGAACAGAATAATATAACGAGGAAAAAATTCCAACAAGGTCAAATTAAGCAGTAACTCCTCGGATTATACAATTCAACATAAGTTATCTGAAATGGATGATGGCTGAAGCCGCAGCTTATATTGCCCGCCCATGTTTCATCTAAGAATTCAAAAATAAAATAAAATAAAAGTGATTACAAATCAGAGCAAAGCTAAGACAAAACGTGACAAAACAAAACTAAGCAACAGCACAACACAGACTGGATATGACAATCCTTATGTGATTTTACATGTTGTTTTGTATATATTGTCATAAACCCCCCGTGCGCTTTTCCACAGCGCACGGAGGAAGAGAAGGATGGATGACGGTTTACGCACAGGGTTCACCAAACACACATTTATTGATAACACACCGTTCAAAAATAAAGACTTACAGAAAGGCTACGTGTACACAAAATGGCTGACGCCAAAGCAAACAGCGGGCAGACCACTGTGTACCATGGCCACAGGGAAAAACACAATTAGCATATTCGCTCGGGAGAGCGAGGACGACCCATGGAGGCTCTACTGGCTAGGGGAAGCAAATTGGGCAACAGCCTAAGCATAGCAGTAGCACTGTGGGGGGAAACGCTATCAACTAAGCGTAGCAGAAACTACCGCGCCAAGAAACGCCAGACAGTTTACTCACAGGCAGGAACAGTCCAAGAAGTCCAGTTCTCCCAATGAGTGTGAATAATAAATCCTCCAAAGACGTGACAGTCACCCGACGTAGAACACTCGTGTGACTCGTATGATGGTCCAGCAGTGTTTTTCTAGCAAAGAGCTGCTTAAGTACAAACACTGCTGGCCAAACAAATTGGGCACACCTGGGCGAGGCGCGGGAAATATAATTACCGGGGCTGGAAACAGCTGATGGAATTCAGAGGGAGCGTGAGGGGGCGTGGCTGGGCCGACAGACTGTCAGCAGCATGGGAGAAAATAGGTTATTGATGCTAACAGCTGCCGGTCAGGCAGTGGCTATGGATATGGACATAAGTGCCAGAATACACAAAAATGCACATAAACAGGAGAACCAAAACCCCACAGAGAAATCAGGGCCGAGCCAGGAGAACACCAAGCCGGCTCGGCTCCTGATAGAGCCCCCCCCCCCTTTAAGAGATGGATTCCCAGACACCCAAGGTAACATCAAGAAGACCCCCCCCCCCCCCCCCCAACAGGAGCAACAACAACCAACAACACAAACCCGGGTGGGAGGTAGGGGGAACAGGAAGGAGGGAACACAATACCTCACCCAGGGTCCACAATTAACCCCCCCAAGTCCAAAGCCGTGGAGGCTCGGGAGGCCTCCCTGAGTCTCAGGCCAGCAGGCAGTTCGGTGAACCCAGTCTGGTGGCCTGCCGGAGAACACGGGCCATCTGGCCCAGAGACTCAGTCCTTCAGGCGGTCGGCCAGCATTGTTGATCCACCAGGGCCGACGGGGTGAGGCAGGAGGCGGCCTGCCTACCAGGAAGGTTGTTGGTGGGTGACCGGACCGAAGGGAGGGAACCCCCATGGCGTAGGACTGGGAGGAGAAGGGGACCACGGCATCCTCATGGTAATTCGCAGTGCCCTCGGTGGTCCCGGCTTGGGACCCAGCTGCACCCGCGGTGGCCCCTGACTGGGCCGGCTCCACTGCACCCACAATGGGCCCTGACCGGGCCGGTTCCACTGCATCCACAATGGACTCCAGCAGGAGCCTTACTGCACCCACGGTGATCTCCGGCTGAGGTTCTGCAGCACCCACAGTGACTTCCGGCTGAGGCGCTGCAGCATCCGCGGTGGACCCCGACCAGGCCAAGGCTGCACCCTCAGTGGAACCTGCGCTGGAGCGTGGCCTCCATGACGGGTCTGAGCAGGAGCGCAGCACCCATGCCGGGCTGTTCCTGGAGCGCAGTCCCCACAGTGGTCCAAAGCCTGCTTGCCGTGCCCATGGAGATGTAGCCTGTGGAGGGACCCACACGACGGCCTCAGGCAGTGGGGAACACTGGACCCACGGTGTTGTTAAGCACCGGGACCGGTTCCAAGGCGACACCTGCAGGAGGAGCAGGAGCAACAGCCTCCTACGCTGGACTGACCGGACCCACGACAACCTCCGGCGAAGGCACACCCTCTCCGGTGACCCTAGATGAATGCTCAGAGATAGCAGGAGAAAAACGGGGGTAATATGTGACTTCCAACACAGTTTATTATCAATTATTACTCCAAGAAATTTAATTTCGGATACCCTTTCAATCTCTACACCATTTACACTGAGTTTAGATACTGAGTTGTTGTGATGGTTGTTAAAAATTATAAATTTTGTCTTTCTTAAATTGAGCGTTAATTTGTTTGAATCAAACCACAGTTTAAGCTTTCCTAATTCCTTTCCGAGTATATCCAAAAGTTGTTCCAAATTGCTTCCACTGCATAATAAGTTAGTGTCATCTGCAAACAATATTAAATCCATTTTTTCCAAAACTTTAAATATATCATTCATATACATATTGAATAACAATGGCCCCAAAACTGAACCCTGTGGGACTCTGCAAGTAACCTTCAGTAACTGCGAGTTTTTGCTACCAACACATACATACTGATATCTGTTCTTTAAGTAAGTACATAATCAAGACAGTGCTACCCCCCCACCAATACCATAATTTTGTAGTTTCTTTAACAATAATTTATGATCCACTGTATCAAATGCTTTTTTAAGATCCAGGAATACCCCAGGTGAATACTCTTTATTTTCTACAGCAGTTGATATTTTTTCTATAAATTCCATTAGAGCAAATGCAGTTGTCCTCTTGTGTGTGAACCCATATTGCTGCTCACACAATAGATTATTCTTCATTATTATATATTATTTCATCATCTTTGAAAACTGCGGCAATAGTGAAATAGGCCTATAGTTTGAAAATTCCCCTCTGTCACCCGTCTTGTATATCGGAATTACTTTGGCTATTTTCATTGCATTGGGAAATATACCTGTTTGGAGAGACAGGTTACAGATAATACGTCAGTGGCTTCACTAAGCATTCAATGATAGTTTTGACTAAAAGCATGTCAATACCATCACAATCCGTAGATGTTTTACTTTTAAATGATTTAACAATTTCAATGATCGGCTGGGAGAGGGACGGGGGGCAAACTGGTCGACGCAGAATTGCCTGGAGAGAGTGTCCAGTTTGATGTTACGCGAGCCAGGCCTATACAGTAGGTGATGGTAAAGTTAAATCTGAGGAAAAATAAGGTTGGCAGGCCAACCGGAGACATTCTAAATTCTTGTGGTCGGTCCACACAACTATAGGATGGACAGGTCCCTCCAATCAGTGTTTCCATTCCTCTAGCTCCAATTTAATGGCAAGGAGCTCTCGATCCCCTACGTCGTAATTTCTCTTGGCTGGGGTGAGCCGCCGAGAGAAAAACGTGCACGGGTGGAGCTTCTGATTGGAGGTTGAGCATTGTGAAAGGACAGGGTCCACCCCCGAATTGGACACATCCACCTCAAGGGTAAATTGGAGCTGAGGGTCGACCTGTGCCAAGATGAGCGTATTGGAGAACAGGCTTTTTAATTTAGAAAAAGCCTGTTTGGCTGCCTTGGACCATAAAATTGGCACCTTAATGGAGGTCAGCTACGTAAGAAGTTGTGTCACCCCACTGTAGTTCCTGATGAACCAGCGATAAGAGTTCGCAAACCCCAAGAAATGTAGGAGCTCCTTGCGGGAGTGGGGTGTGGGCCAATCCAGCACAGCCTTCACCTTAGCCGGGTCGGCTCTGAGCTCCCCCTCCGCCACAATGAACCCAAGGAAGGAAGTGGAGCTGGTGGAAAACTCACACTTCTCGGCCTTCACAAAAAGTTGGTTTAGCAGGAGCTGTTGTAACACGGCCCTGACATGGACCTTGTGTTCCTCCGGCGAGCGAGAAAAAAATGAGGATATTGTCAAGATACACAAAGACAAATTGGTTCACCATATCTTGGAGGACATCATTAATGAGACGCTGGAAGACGACGGGGGCATTGGTCAGCCCAAAGGGCATAACCAGGTATTCAAACTGCCCCATATGTGTTTTAAATGCCGTCTTCCATTCATCGCCCTCACGGATACGGATAAGATGATATCATCATCATCATCATAGCAGTATGTTGCGAGCGACAATGACTGTTTCATTTATGTCTCATCAGATTCCTCTACACAGCTCTGTCCTTAGCCTTCCGCTGCCAGGAACTCCTGTCTATGTCCAACTTCTTCAAGTTTCTTTTTACAGTGTCTTTAAATCTGAGCCTTGGTCTACCCTGATTGCGTTTGCCCTCGCATAACTGTGAGTAGAGTAACCGCCGAGGGAGACGCTGGTGGTCCATCCTCTCAACATGTCCGAGCCATCTCAGGTTCATCTGTACTAGCATGTCCTCCATTGATGGTAGACCAGCTTGTTTCAACACTTCTGTGTTGGCTATCTTGTCTTTCCATGAGATGTTCATTATGGCTCGAAGGTGTCTCATCACGTACGCGTGGAGTTTCTTCACCTGCACTCTGTAGACAGTCCAAGTTTCAGCACCGTATAATAGAGTGGCCAGTACTGTCGCTCTGTACACTTTGTATTTCACACGGATAGACACATGTCGATTGTTCCACAGTCTCTCCCTCAAGTTTCCAAGCACAGCATTCGCTCTTCCCATTCTGAGAGATAGTTCATCCTCCAGCCTAGCATTCTCTGAAACAGTACTCCCTAGGTACTTGAAAGTCTTGCACTTGACTAGTGGCTCTGTACCAATGCTGAACTCTTCTGGTAGTGATGTTGATAATTGGAACTTTGGTGGCTGATAAAGGCACTCTGTCTTCTTGATGTTGATTTGGAGGCTGAATTGGCTAGCTGCTCTTGCAAATTTCTCCACTAAAGATTGCATATCTTCCACGCTGTGTGCAACTAGAGCACTGTCGTCGGCAAAGAGCATTTTTCTTACTACCTTTATCGATGTCTTACTCTTGGCTTTAAACTGTGCCACACTGAACAAGTCTGCTTCTTTTCTTGTTTGAATTTATACTCCTTCTGAAGTGTCTTTGAAGGCCACCTCAAGCATAACCTCGCCTTATATAGCAAGAAGAATGTAGGTGCCAGCACACACCCTTGTTTCACCCCGTTGCTTACTGAAAAGTCTTTAGATACTGAACCACTCATTGTCACGTGCGCTGTGATGTTGTTCTGTCCAACAGAGTGCGTACATTCCATTCTGCAACACACAAGGTTGCTGTTTTCCTCTTCTTTTGTCTTCCTGCTCCTAGCTTACTTTTCGCTGCCTGTCGGAGTGTGAACAGATCAGCGTGGACCTTGTAAGCCTGGGTGACGTCCAAGCTGGTATGAGTTGCTTTCTGATTGACCATTTCATAAAACTGCTTGCAAAGTATTTGAGTACTGCTAGCTTTTGCTGGACTAGCAGCACATTCTTGGCAGATAAAGGTATTATCAGTGGCAAGGACAAGCCAAGACAAACTGACTCCAGTATCTGTTGCAGTGACTGACCAGATGATAGGTTTGTTTATCTCTGCTCTTTGTGTAGTGCATGTCACAATGCACCAACTGGCACAGTCCACCACAGACCTTGCGACAGATGTGTTTATCTGCCAGAGTGTCCAGTCTCACCCTGTGTAACTGGGAGTGGTCCACCACAGCCCTGTGGCAGATATTGTTTTTAGTTCTGCCAGGATGCCCTGTGTCACCCTCCACGCCCTCGGAAGGACAGGGATGCCGGTTGAGTCACCGACAGCCCGACCCATGAGACAGGTAGTACCAGTTTTCATGGTTATCCGGTAGCAAGCAAGCCAATGCCTGACCTGACACACACACACACAAAAAAAGGATGTAAGTCTCAGTTAAAAGCTGCCAATTTCTGACCAAAAAAAGTGGGATTTTGTGGGTTAAAAGCTGCAACTTTAGCAAAAAGACAAAAAAAAAAAGTGTAAATTTCCAACTGTTTACAACCTAAAAATGCTGCAGATCTAAGATTTGAGTAAAATGCTGCAAGTTTAAGCTTTTTTTTTTTAAAAACTGCAAATTTAAGAGTAAGAAAATTTCTAAATTCATGAGGAAAAAGCTGCAAAATTATGAATAAGATAAGAGATAAGATAAGATAAGCCTTTATTAGTCCCACAATGGGGAAATTCCAGGATTGCAACAGCACAGGGATAGCAACACTCAGAGCAACAATCAGAAGGCAAGAAAAAACAAGAGCAGCGAGTATACATATGTACTTATAAACATAAATATATAGACACACGATGCGGAGCATTGCAGCTAGATGGAATAAATATATAGATATATAAACACACAGTGTGGAGCATTGTAGCTAGATGGAATAAATATACGAACATATAAACACACACAGTGCGGAGCATTGTAGCTAGATGGAATAAATATGTGAATATATAAACACACAGTGTGGAGCGTTTTAGCTAGATGGAATAAATATATGAATATATAAACACACACAGTGCGGAGCATTGCAGCTAGATGGAACAAACATGCAAATATATAAACACACACAGTGCAGAGCATTGCAGCTAGATGGAATAAATATGTGAATATATAAACACACACACAGTGTGGAGCATTGTAGCTAGATGGAATAAATATATGAATATATAAACACACACAGTGCGGAGCATTGCAGCTAGATGGAACAAACATGCAAATATATAAACACACACAGTGCGGTGCATTGCAGCTAGATGGAATAAATATGTGAATATATAAACACACACACAGTGTGGAGCATTGTAGCTAGATGGAATAAATATATGAATATATAAACACACAGTGCGGAGCATTGCAGCTAGATAGAACAAACATGCAACAAACATGGAACAAACACACACAGTGCGGAGCATTGTAGCTAGATGGAATAAATATGTAAATATATAAACACACAGTGCGGAGCACTGTAGCTAGATGGAATAAATATGTAAATATATAAACACAGTGTGGAGCATTGTCGCTAGATGGAATAAATATATAAATATACAAACAAACACACACAGTACGGAGCTTTGCAGCTAGATGGAATGAAACAGCATAACCATCTACTTAGTCATCCTACATGGTATGATTATGTACCCATACATATTGTCACCCTCCATAGCTACCGGTATTTTCCTAGTTGTATACCGGAGGGGGGCCACTGTGTAAGTCTATTGCGTCTTTTGCATTCAATACTATTAGGTTGTCACGTCTTTTTGCTATCTCTGCGAGCAGCCCTGCTTAGGTTATACAGTCTGACAGCCGTTGGTAGGAAGGACCCGCGAAACCTCTCGGTTGTGCACCTAGGATGATGTAGTCTGCTGCTAAATGAGCTCCTTAATGCATCCAGTGTGTCCTGCATAGGGTGGAACTCGGACTCTAGCAGAGATGACAGTTTAGCCACCATCCTTCTCTCTCCCATCTCCTCCACTGGGTCAAGGCGCTGCCCCAGGACAGAGCTAGCTTTCTTGATCAGTTTGTTCAGTCTCTTCCTATCGGCTGCTGTAATGCCACTGCCCCAGCAGACCACTCCAAAAGTGATGGCTGATGCCACCACCGTGTCGTAGAATGTCTTCAGCAGCGCCCCTTGTACACCAAAAGACCTGAGTCTCCTCAGTAGGAACAGCCTGTGCTGTCCCTTCTTGTAGAGTGCGTCAGTATTGTGTGACCGGTCTAGTTTATTGTTCAGATGAACACCCAGGTACTTGTAGGATGTCACCATCTCAATGTCTGTTCCCTGGATGTTTACTGGTGCTGTGAGGGGTTGTCCTTGCCTGTGGCAGTCCACCACCAGCTCCTTAGTTTTCCTCGCGATGATCTGGAGTCAGTTCCGATGGCACCAGTCCACAAAGTCCTGGATAAGCCCTCTGTACTCAGCTTCATCTCCTTTGGAGATGAGGCCAACGATCGCAGAGTCATCAGAGAACTTCTGTAGATGGTAGTGTGTTGTGTTGTGTGAGAAGTCCGCAGTATAAAGGGTGAACAGGAAGGGAGCCAAAACCGTTCCCTGTGGGGCCCCCGTGCTACCGATGATCGTGTCAGACACACAGTCCCGGGTTCTCACAAACTGTGGCCGGTTTGTGAGGCACGGTGGCACAGTGGTTAGCACTGCGGCAGCACAGTTTACCCTTGGCCGGGGGATTGTGGGGATCGTGGGATCGTGGGTTCGATCCCAGCCCCCGACCAACAGTGATCTGTGTGGAGTTTGCATGTTCTCCCCGTGTTGCGTGGGTTTACTCCGGGATTTCTCCGGTTTCCTCCCACATGCCAAAAACATGCATGTTAGGTTAATTGGCTGTTCTAAATTGTCCCTAGATATCTGTTTCCTATAGGCCCTTAGAATAGAGGGTTAGTATTAATGAAAGCGCTTTGAGTGGTCTTTGTGACTAGAAAAGCGCTATGTAAGTGCAGGTTAGTTAGTTAGTTAGTTAGTCCAGGATCCATGATGACAGGTGCTGGTCCACCCCTGCGCACAGCAGCTTGTCCTTCAGGATCATCGGTTGGATGGTGTTGAAAGCACTGGAGAAGTCAAAGGACATGATCCTCACCGTATTCCCGGGCTTCTCCAGGTGGAACAGAGAATGGTGAAGGAGGAAGATGACCGCATCCTCCACCCCAATACCATGCTGGTAGGCGAACTAGAGTGGATCCATTGCTGGACCCACCAGGGGGCGGAGGTGAGCAAGGAGCAGTCACTCCAGGGTCTTCATCATGTGGGATGTCAGGGCCACTGGTCTGTAGCTGTTCAGATCTTTGGGGTGGGAAGTCTTTGGTACAGGTACCACACAAGATGTTTTCCACAACTGTGGTACCCTCCCCAGCTTCAGGCTCAGGTTGAAGATGTACTCCACAATCCCACACAGCTGGTCTGCACAGGACTTGAGGAGCTTTGCACTGATGCCGTCCGGTCCCGACGCCTTCCTCGCCTTGATCTTCCTCAGCCACGTCCTCACCTGGGTCTTAGTGAGGGTCAGGTTGGGGGGCTGTGTGTTGGGAGTGGGGGGGTGATGGTGGAGTGGGGAGTGGGCAGCAGGACTTGATGTCTTCAGTGGCAGCAGTGGTTGTTGTGCAGTCGGGGGGGAGGGCGGTTGGTCAAACCTATTGAAAAACAGATTCAGATTGAAATTCGTGGCCTGGGGGGAGGTATTCTGGAGCCCAGAGATGGTTTTAAGGTTCCTCCAGACCCCGCTGATGTCGCTCTGTTGCAGCTTGTCCTCCATCTTCTTCCTGAAGCTGTCCTTGCCTTCTCTGATCTTTCTCCTCAGCTCCCTCTGTACAGACTTCAGCATCTCCCTGTTCCCCGACCTGAAGATCCTCTTCTTCTCTCTCAGAAGTGTTTTTATCTCAGGGTTGAGTCAGGGTTTGTTGTTTGAGCAACACCGTATGGTCTTGGTGGGAACGGTGTTGTCCACACAGAAGCTGATGTAGTCCGTGATGGTGTGAGTGAGGCCATCGATGTCCTCACCATGTGGATCGCAGAGCTGCTCCCAGGCGGTGGTTTCAAAACACCCCTTTAGAGCGTCCATTGCCTCCTCAGACCATAACTTCACTGTGCGCATGGCCGGAGGTTGTCTGTGCACTAGGGGTTTGTACACCGGCCGGTGATGAACCAAGTTGTGATCCGATCTCCCGAGTGGGAGGAGTTGTGATGGGGTGTACGCCTCCTTAGTGTTTGCGTAGAATAATAAAAATCTGTAAATTTTCAAGTAAGAAGCTACACATTTCTGAGTAAAATGGCTCTAACTCTGCAGGAAAATCCTGCAGATTTATGAGGAAAATCCTCACATTTACAAAAGAATGTTTCTAATTTACATGAAAAAGGATGTGATAAATTGGCATGTGTTGGCCATTTTTTTAAAAGACAGCCATGAAGAGGAACTCAACGGTGGTGTCCGGAGGTGTTAAATTCTGCAAATCTGCATTTATCAGCAGGGAAAAGGAGAAGAAGAGGAACAGGTGATCCCCAGCAGCAGAAACAATCCAGTTAACCCAGGAAGAGTAAACACATGACACCCCATGACACCCAACAGACCACACCCCATGACATCAGTGGGAACAGCTGGGCCAAACTTCACACCTCTGTCTATTTACATGTTCCCCTCTGAGGACAATTCAAACAGAGCTGCTACTGAGATAGAAACCAAAGGGTTAAAGGGTGACGTGGCTTTATCAGCAGCACTGATTCCCCCCCCCCCCCCACAACTGACCTGCTGGACAGGAACTAACAACTCCTCAGGCCTGTTAACACTATTTTAACAACAAAAGGACATGCAAAAGAATGACGATTCCCTTTGATTTAACAGGATCTATCCAGGTAGATGCCCTGAATTTCCCTCTGGGAACAAAAGTATACAAAATACAAGTACAAAATAAAAACATGCAAGTCAAAACCTGTGCAACAAACTCATGCACTGTGACACCTGTAAATGTATTTTGGGGTTTCTGGAGACCTTTGTGCATCAGATGGTCTGCTGTTGTGACAAAAGGTTGGTCAAGTCTTGCGGGCATCTTAAAATATTTTTTCAAACTTCTTCCAAACCTGACTTCAAACTTAAGTAATGGTCAAGCTGTTAAACATCTGAATGCAAGTAAACTTTGGGTGTCATGGATCTGGGTTTGGCTGTTCCAAACCCAGTTCTGACTTATTATTTATTTGCCCTATTTTCCATCAGGTACATCAGGGAGCTTTTGGCCTTTGCTTCCTGACAGCTCAGGCACACCCCCTTCTCCTGTCAAGTGCCATCAGCTGTGCTCTGTTATTGGGTGTTTCACACACATACACACACACTCCATTCATTCTCATTCACTCGCGCAGACACTCACTCATGCACACCTGGGGTTCATTTTGTCCAGCCCACGGATTCTCACACCAGCGATCTCTTCCCTCGTTAAGATTATTATTATTTAAGCGAGGGCTTAGTAGGAAGGGCTCATCGGAGCATTCACCCTCATTCGTGGCAGCGTGTTTCTCCATGAATGTTGCACTATTCCCTTTGCGTATTCAGCCTGACATTTTCAGACGGTTAATCCCTGGATGCTTACGGCGGATTCTGCTTTATTCCTTCATCCACCAGACTGCTCGGATTAGCCCCAGATCGCTCCAGTTCTGTAAGTTATATTTGCCTTTCTTCCTGTGTCGACAGCTGCCCTGCGGCACTAGGCATTCCCGTCACTGTGCTGTTGAACATCTGGGAGGCACCCTGTATGTCTGGTGGCCTAATTCCATCTGTACAACTTCCTGTATTCGTGTGGTCTAGCTGGACTTGTTATTTTCATGGTTTAAGTTAATAAAATGGCACTTTCTACTCTCGCTATTGGGTTTTCTATTCCTTCCCTCATGCACCGTGTTATGGCACACGAGGAAGCATGACACTGGGAGTATTTTTTTACTGCCTTCTTAAAAGCTCAATGTGGATATATGTTATAGGTTAGAGAAACAGGAAATATGAACCACAGAGGGCCGTTCTGTTGGGAGAAGTGGAGGTCTAGTTAAAGTTAATAATGTAGGAAAAAGTAACTCTTAATGTATTTAATGAAATGATGAATAAGAGGGCCTGTATATCAATAAACTGGATTTTGTCCATAACTTCTCACAGGCTACTTTATGTTGGCATAATTTACTGGGCTAATGAAAAAATGATACCAGGGAAGATTCATTCATTCATTCATCTTCTTCCGCTTAATCCTTTTCGGGTCGCGGGGGGGCTGGAGCCTATCCCAGCATCTTTGGGCGAGAGGCAGGGTACACCCTGGACAGATCGCCAGTCCATCGCAGGGCCAACACAGAGAGACAGACAACCATTTACTCTCACAGTCATACCTAAGGACAATTTAAAAGATGATTTTGAATTTTCAGACTTTTAGGTTGATTTTTTGTTAAAAAAAAAAAAAAGCCTGCTGAAATATACTTGAGAAAACAATGACTTGTTCTGGTATTTAGACCAATAGTGCTATGACTCAAAAGTGAATCAGGAACCATCCAGAAGCCACAGTGGCAACCTCAGACCCACATGACCTGATGGGTGACCATCTTCCCAGCAAAAGTATCAGACAAAGACTCAGCATGAGGAAGACACAATTGATGAGTCCACTGCAAAACAACTTCATGACATAACGCACGGCTCAGGAGACGCACACACATAGGCTCAGAGTAGTTCAAACAGTTTATTAGCAACAGGCGTGTATGAGTGTGTGTCTGCGGGATGTAAATGTGTTGGTGGCGGCGTCTGCTTCGGGCACAGAGGCAGGAGACCGTACAGCCGGACAACCCTATGGGAAAAAACACAAGGAGAAGGGTGACGGGCACACACCAACACAGGAGATGAATGAGCGAGAGAGGAGCTTACTTGGAGAGGACAGATGACTGGCACAACAAGGGATGAGACCCGGTAGACAGCCACCTGCAGGGCCCGGTGCAGCAGCAAGGAATAGGCGGTGGAGAGGCGTTGTCCGCCGCCGAGGAATCCACCTGTGCACAGGGGAGCAGACTGGGAAGAGAAAGGAGGTAAGATCTTCTTACCCGAGTAACACGCTGAGGGTGAAGGAACTCACAGCGATGCATGAAGAAGTCTGACGGCTTCAGGCCGAAGCTCAGGGCGAGGCGGCTTATATCCCTTGCCGCTGATGATGTGCAAGTGTGCGTGCAGGTGGCGCCGCTGATGAGCGGCGCGGCGTGACAGTACTCCCCCCTCTAGCAGCGCCTCCTGGCGATGGCTTCTCTGGGTGCGCTCGGTGGAAATCAGCGATGAGCGATGGGTCCAACACAAACGACGGGGGTACCCACTGCCGATGTTCAGGCCCATAGCCCTCCCAGTCCACCAAGTACTGCAACCCATGACCCCGGCGCCGGGAGTCCAGGATGGAGGAGACGGCCCAGGCCGGATGGCCACCAACCATCCAGGGCGCAGGTTGCGCAGCAGGAGGAGGGCAAAGGGGGTCGGAGACTGCCAGCTTCACCTTGGACACGTGGAAGGTGGGATGGATGCGGAGGAAGGGGGGAATAGCTACACGCACAGCCACCGGGTTGACGATCCTGGTGATGGGGTATGGACCCATGAAGCGCTGTGCCAGCTTCCTCCTCTCGCCCTTTAAAGTCACGTCCTGGGTCGACACGTAGACTTGTTGCCCAACTCTGTATGCCGGGGCAGGTCTCCTGTGCCGGTCCGCCACGGTTCTGTTGCACTCCGCCGTGCGTAAAAGCGCATTGCGCGCTGACGCCCAGATGGAGCGGAACTGCCTGAGATGGGCCCATACTGAGGGGACAGTTACCTCACTCTCCTACGCCGGGAACAGCGGGGGGTCGTAACCCAGGGACGCCTTGAAGGGGGACATCCCTGTAGCAGAAGAGCGAGCGGTGTTATGGGCGTATTCAACCCAGGCAAGGTGGTTACTCCAGGACGTGGGTTTGGATGCCGTTACACAGCGGAGCGCAGCCTCCAGCTCCTGGTTGGTCCGCTCACACTGCCCGTTGGATTGGGGGTGATGGCCGGAGGAGAGGCTCACCTTGGCTCCTAAGGCGTTGCAGAACGACCTCCAAACCTCTGAGGAAAATTGGGGCCCTCGGTCCGAGACCACGTCCACCGGAATCCCATGCAGCCTGACCACGTGTTGGATGAGGAGGTCCGCCGTCTCCAGGGCAGTTGGGAGACCTCGAAGGGGGACGAAGTGCACCGCCTTGGAGAAGCGGTCCACGATGGTCAGGATGGTGTCGTAGGTGTTCGAGACTGGGAGTCCGGTGACGAAATCCAGGGCGATATGCGACCAGGGCCTGCCTGGGATGGGCAGAGGCTGGAGCAAACCCGCTGGAGGGGCATTTCCCGATTTGTTGGTGGCACAAACTAGACAGGCCTGGGCGTAGCGGGCAGTGTCCCTCCGCAGGCCCGGCCACCAAAAGGACCGCTGGAGGAGGTCAATCATCCGGGAGGAGCCAGGGTGACAGGTGAGCTTGGACGTGTGCAACCAGTGGATAACCTCCCCCCGAACCATGGATGGCACGAACAGCCTCCCCTCCGGTCCGCCGCCAGGGTCAGGTTCCACTTCCTGCGCCTTCCAGATCTTGCTCTCGATGTCCTAGGTGACGGCTCCCACGACGCACGACCTGGGTAGGATGGTGTGAACCGTGTCCTCCGACTCCTCAGGGGCGAATTGCCTAGAGAGGGCGTCGGGCAGGCCGTTCTTGGAGCCAGGCCTGAAGGTGATGGTAAATTGGAACCTGGCGAAGAACAAGGACCAGCGCGCCTGGCGGGCGTTCAGGCGCTTGGCAGATCTAAGGTACTCCAAGTTCTTGTGATCCGTCAGGACCACGAACGGCAGGTCCGCCCCCTCTAGCCAGTGACGCCACTCCTGTAGGACGAGCTTGATGGCAAGGAGCTCTCTGTCCCCCACGTCGTAATTTCGCTCCACCGGGGACAAGCGCCGAGAGAAGAAGGCGCAGGGCCGTTTGACCCCATCTTCAGGCGACCGCTGGGATAGCACCGCTCCCACTCCTGTGTCCCAAGCGTCCACTTCCACGATGCACTGCAGCGCGGGGTTGACTTGGCTAAGGACCCGGGAGGAGGAGAACTCCGCCTTCAGCGCCTGGAAAGCAGCTGCGGCCTCTTCGGTCCACCGGAACGGAACCTTAGGGGACGTGAGGCGGGTCAGTGGGCCGACGATGGTGCCAAAATTTGGGACGAAGCGGCGGTAGAAGTTCGCAAACCCAACGAACTGTTGCACCTGCTTCCGTGACGCAGGTGTCGGCCACTCCACCACCGCTTTCACCTTCTCTGGGTCCGGAAGCACCCGGTCGTGTGAGATGATGAACCCAAGGAAGGATGTTGTTCTTGCGTAAAACTCACATTTCTCAGCCTTCACGTATAACCGGTTCTCCAGCAGCCTTTGGAGGACCCGCCTCACGTGGACCTGGTGCTTGTCTCTGGACTTGGAGAAGATGAGTATGTCATCCAGGTAGACGAACACAAAAAGGCCGATGAAATCCCGGAGGATGTCATTGATGAGGCACTGAAAGACGGCTGGAGCGTTGGTCAACCCGAACGGCATCACCAGGTATTCGAAGTGGCCGTTCGGGGTACGGAAGGCTGTTTTCCACTCATCTCCCTCCCGGATCCGGACGAGGTGGTATGCGCTGCGTAGATCCAGCTTGGTGAACCAAGTCGCCCCCTGGAGGGAGTGGAAAGCGGTGTCCATGAGGGGCAGGGTGTAACGATCCTTCTCCGTTATATCATTAAGGGCACGGTAGTCGATGCAAGGACGGAGGGATCCGTCCTTCTTACCAACGAAGAAGAATCCTGCCCCCACGGGTGATGACGATGGGTGGATTATCCCAGCACTCAGCGACTCCTTGAGGTAGGTGTTCATTGTCTCCTTCTCCGGCGCCGATAGACTGTAGAGCCTTCCAGAAGGTAAGGGTGCCCCCTGGCGGAGATTGATAGCGCAGTCGTCGGACCAATGAGGAGGGAGAGACATCGCCTTGGATTTGCTGAATACCATACCCAGGTCGTGAAATTCCAGTGGCACCAGGGACAGGTCCGGGGGCGCTGCGTCCGTAGGTGGGGGAGAAGCGGACGGAGAGCAGGCAGCGGACTGTAGGCAGGTGCCCATGCAGAACGTGCTCCATGCCGACACCCCGGCGGACTTCCAATCCAGAGCGGGGTTGTGGAGGTGTAGCCAGGGATACCCCAGGATGACGGGCGACACAGAGTTGGGCAGGACGTAAAAGGTCATCTCCTCCCGGTGGTTTTCTGAGATAATAACCGGGACAGGAATGGTCTGGTGTGTAACTCTCCCAAGGGAGGCACGAGAGAGGTTGACCAGGGAGATTGGGTTTCTGAGTGCTGGCAGCAGATGCCCAATTGGGTTGCCAGGCTTTGTGAAATAAAGCTGCCTTCTGCGCCCGAATCCACCAGTGCGTGGGTGAGATGCCCAGTGGGGTTGTGGCAGAAGCGGATGGGCAGCTTCAATTGAGTGAGGGGATTTAACCGATTGACGTCCACGAGGCCCCCTACAGTGACTCGTGGACCCCGCCGTTTGGCTTCTGTGGACAAAGCTCTACCGTGTGTTTACTATCTCCTCAATACATACAGAGATTAAACTCACGGCGGCGTTGTCTCTCCGCCGGGGAGAGCTTTGTCCAGCCCGTCACCATCGGCTCCGACTCCTCGGGGCGTGATGGTGGCGGCGTCGCCAGGGGGCGAGCTTGGGGCAGGCGCGGCGAGACTCCACGAGGGCGAGAAGAAGACGACTTCCGCCCTGAGGAGCGTTCGCGCAGCCTGTTGTCCAAACTGATGGCAAGGGATGTTAGCTCCGCTAGCGTCTCAGGGATATCCCGCCCAGCCAGTTCATCCCTCAGATCATCATTTAGACTGTGGAGGAAAAGGCCACAGAGGGAGCGTTCCTCCCAGCCTAATTCCTCCGCTGCTACCCGGAAGTCGACCGCATAGTCCGCTGCCAACCGGCTTCCCTGCTGGAGAGCGAGAAGCCGGTCGACCTGGACCGTCTCGGTACGCGAATGGTCAAAGACCTCCAGAAAGCGTCTCACGAACTGGTCGTATGTGAGGGTGGCATAACTGGGCCTCGCCATTACGGCGTAGGTCCAAGTTAATGCTCGCCCCTCCAGGAGATTCCCGATATAACCAATTCGGCTGTGATCTGAGGGAAAGTCTCCGGGCACACGATGAAACACGGACTCACATTGCATTATGAACCCCCGCGCTCCGCCGAGCCTTCCGCTAAAGCGGGCGGGGGTCGGAATGGGGGTGAGCCGAGTCGGTGCCGCAGGAGCCTGCTGGATGGCCACTGGAGCGGCAGGAGCCGCGCCACCCTGACGAGCCGGGGGGAACGGATGTAGGGGGTCCAAGCGGTCCAATCGGTTAGTAATGTTCATTAATTGATTGAGGATTACCTGCTGCTGATAAGCTATCTGATCCACCCGAGCCTCGAGGGTGGTAAGCCGGTGTGCGAGCCCGCCGTCTGCCGAGCCGCTCTGCTGAAGCCGTACTGACATAACGCACGGCTCAGGAGACGCACACACACAGGCTCAGAGTAGTTCAAACAGTTTATTAGCAACAGGCGTGTATGAGTGTGTGTCTGCGGGATGTAAATGTGTTGGTGGCGGCGTCTGCTTCGGGCACAGAGGCAGGAGACCATACAGCCGGACAACCCTATGGGAAAAAACACAAGGAGAAGGGTGACGGGCACACACCAACACAGGAGATGAATGAGCGAGAGAGGAGCTTACTTGGAGAGGACAGATGACTGGCACAACAAGGGGCGAGACCCGGTAGACAGCCACCTGCAGGGCCCGGTGCAGCAGCTAGGAATAGGCAGTGGAGAGGCGTTGTCCGCCGCCGAGGAATCCACCTGTGCACAGGGGAGCAGACTGGGAAGAGAAAGGAGGTAAGATCTTCTTACCCGAGTAACACGCTGAGGGTGAAGGAACTCACAGCGATGCATGAAGAAGTCTGACGGCTTCAGGCCGAAGCTCAGGGCGAGGCTGCTTATATCCCTCGCCGCTGATGATGTGCAGGTGTGTGTGCAGGTGGCGCCGCTGATGAGCGGCGCGGCGTGACACTTCATCCCATAATGCCGAGTGGCAGGGGGCCAGATAACTGATGTTGAAACTGAAAACCTTGAGGTCACAGGCAAAGGTTCAGTAGTTCTTGCCACTGCTCCATACACTCTCCCATTGTTTTAC